>MU227142.1:1330577-1382075 GCA_018584345.1 Thuja plicata | reverse complement strand
GAAGAATTGGATCAGATAATCAAGAATGATACATGGGAACTGGTCCCTAGACCTCGTGACAAGAATGTGATTGGAACAAAGTGGATATTCAGGAATAAGATGAATGAAGAAGGTATAGTGGTAAGAACCAAAGCAAGACTGGTATGTAAAGGATAAGCACAAAGAGAAGGAATAGACTACACTGATACATTTTCCCCTGTGAGTAGACTGGAAGCTGTCAAGTTGTTTCTAGCCTATGCAACATTCAAGAACTTTAAAGTATATCAAATGGATGTCAAGTCAGCTTTTCTGAATGGTGACTTGAAGGAAGAAGTTTACATAGAACATCCTGAAGGGTTTAATCTATTAGACAAACTAGACATGGTATGCAGACTAAAGAAAGCACTTTATGGACTTAAACAGGCCCCAAAAGCATGGTATGAGAGACTTGATGGTTACTTAACAAAGATATGATTCAGAAAAGGAGCAGCAGATTGTAACTTATTCATAAGAGAGACATATGAAGGATTACTACTTGTTTCTATTTTTGTTGATGACATTATCTTTGGAGGTAATGACAAGCTTAGTGTAGAATTTTTCAAAGAGATGAAAAGTGAGTTTGAAATGAACATGATCTGACCTATAAAATATTTTTTGGGATTGAATGTAAAACAAACAGACAAAGGCATATTCATAAATCAGTCTAAGTATGTGAAGGAGATATTGAAAAATTTCAAAATGGAAGACTACAAACCAGTAAGCACCTCCATGATAACAAGAAGCAAGCTTTCTAAAGATGATGATTCCATAGCAATTGACAAGAAACTATACAAGTCTATGATTGGAAAACTCATATATCTTACTCAATCTAGACCAGATATTTCTAATGCAGTTGGCATTGTTGGAAGATTTGTAGCTGAACCTAAACAAAATCACCTAATGGAAATAAAAAAAATATTCAAATACTTAAAGGGGACTATAGACTATGGTTTATGGTACCCTAACTCAGAGAATATACAACTTCATGTATATACATATGAAGATTGGGAAGGTTGTGTTGATGAAAGGAAGAGTACCTTAGAAGGAGTAGTATTTCTTAGAGATAGGTTGGTTATTTGGACAAGAAAGAAGCAGAACAACAACTCTCAGTCGACAACAAAAGCTGAGTATGTTGCAGTAGCTCTAAATTTTTCAAAAATAGTTTGGATCAAATAGATGATTAAAGAATTTGGCATTCAGATTGATTATCCTATTTTTATTCACTATGATAACACTACCACTATCAATATGTCAAATAACCATGTGGTGCACGCAAATAAAAAACACATTGAGATCAAATATCACTTTCTAAGAGAAAAAGTTGTAGACAAAGAAGTAAAGTTGGATTATGTGAGCACTAAAGAATAGTTAGTAGATATTTTTACAAAGCTTTTATCAATAGATACTTTTGAGTATCTCAAGAAGAAGTTGGGAGTAATTCCCTTTCTTAGTTCAAATTAGAATTTGCATCAAAGAACATCAACCCTTGGTGACTGATGAATGGTTGACTACTCTAAAACTAGAGTAGTACCTGTGCTTATTTATGTTTGGCACCATTTTCCATTGATTTCAAAGGGGGGGTATATAGTAAGGGGGAGCATATACTCTGGGGGAGTATATAGTCATGAAAACAAAAAGATAGTCAGAGAGTTGCAGCAGTTAAGAGGAACCCTTGATGAGGATATTGAGAAGACTGTAAAAAGAAAGGAGTCACTTTTGGATTGATGGTGTTTCAAATCATATGTTTCCATCAATGTCAAAGGGGGAGATTGTTGGAAATTTGCTTCTGTGTTAATTGTTGATTGTATATTTATCATTGATGACAACATGTAATATATAGAGGTGTCCTATATGCAATTATCTGTACAAATGTTTTGGAGCCTTGCATTTTTATTTCCATGGTGTAGACATCTTCTAGTTGCTATGTGCATTCATGTAGATTCAGAGATGCAGTCTTAGTGGAGTTATGTTAATTTCTTTAGGCAGTTACAGTTTCTGGAGATTATCTGTTAAGAGTCGATGTATTTATATTGTTTCTTGAGTTACGCCTATCCTCAGGATATGTGTGTTTGTATACATGTTTAGTTATGATTTAATGATAATTATCTAAAGGTGCTAAACATTTTCTAACAGAAGCAGGATGATTGAATCAATTTGGTAGAGCCGACTATTTGAAGCGTCGTGTCTATTTAGTTTAAGTTGCGTGGTTCTAATCAAGTTGCGTGCTTGATTTGGCCAACTAAAGAAGTATTGAAGGGAATCCTAAAGCCGACTAGGATAAAATCTTTTGGGGAAGATACTTATAGTAGTTCATTTGATGAACGCTAAGTTTGAATGATAAGAGGAGAGATAGAAAAAGTACAGAATAGAATGTCCATTGTTTTGGGAAAGTAAAGACATTTCATTCATCAAGAAAAGATATATGTGAAGAAGAAGTGAAGGCATACAATACATTGGAACTTATCAAGACAAAAGGTCTACTCAAATAGTTCATTTATCAAATATAGTGCATATATGTTTTACTAAAGGTTACAGCCTTCATCATTTTAGCAGTGATCTTTTTGGACAGTGAGTCCTCACCCCTAACAGGGTTATTTGTAAAAGACTCCTAATAGGGTCTGACCCTTAACCAGGTCACTGTATTTATTGCATTGTAAAGATCAACTCCTAACAGGGTTGTAAGATCTTCTAATAGGGATTATTATACTCAAGTACAATTCTTTGTGGGTGCTAATTCCCACCGGGGTTTTTACCTATTTGGTTTCCCCGTAACCAAAATTGTTGTGTTCTATCTTATGTTATCTAAATGTGTTAATGATTAATGTTATTCTATAATTAATTGGAGAAAAGAATTAAACTAGCTAATAAATAATTCATCCCCCCTCTTAGTTATCCCTTGGGACTATTCCAACACTTTTATATGCAATATTTAGTTTTCTTTCAAGTTCATCTAGTGTAAAGTTAGAGTGTTTTGTAAGTCATTGGTCTGTAGGTGACCTTCCAGTGTTGCAAAGTTAGAAATGGCTCTAACCTAAGAACCCACCAATGGAATTGACTAAAACCATGGGGGAAGTAGGGTTAGATTTTGTAGATAGGGTTTTTGTTTCCATTTTTTAATTGCAATGGATTTCCTAGACCAAATGGGAAGCCCTATGGCTGACTGTTGAATACAGGTGAGCCAGGACAGGGTGAAGAAGGATTTGGTTCGAGCACCCATGAACTTTGAGAAAAGACTTCATGGAACTTTTAGTTTCCCTAGATAGTCTCCTAAAAGTATTCAAAGGTGGAAGGAGGTGAATCAAAGTTTGGAGACCAATTTGATAATTGTCTATGCTGACTGGTCCAGAGGCCTAAATAATAGGCTAAAAACTAGAGCATGGTGGAAACTAGGGTTAGGGGTGCATCCAAAAGTTAGGACTTTGGATTTTGATAGTCTTCATAGATACCTTGAATATTTTCAAGGTCTTTTGTGGAGTCATTTGGAGAATTTGGGAGCAATAGGCCAAAAACAGTGAATTTAGACCTACTAGGAATTAGGCAATCAGGCCTCCTAGTGAAATTGAGACCAATTGGATTGGTAATGTATCTAGAAGTGTGGGGAAGGGTTCATAATAACCTTTGATGGGCCAAGAATATAGATAAGATTCTAAATGAATATGTGGGAAGATCCTAAGCAGGGGTTTGGGATTCTAGGAGGAAATCTAGTGAAGAAGACTAGGCATTTGGGGAACAAGTTGGACTAGTTAAGCCTAGAAACTTTGGAATATTCCAAAGATCAACAATACCTTAGAGGAGAAGTTGATAGTGAGGGTCTTAGAGATCCTAATTGGAGGAGAATCCAAAAATAGGTAACCATTTGATGGGTAGGATAGAGAAAGAAGCATTTTAAGTGAAGAAAACACTAGAGTACCAAACCCTCTGCATCAGTTATGTATTCATTGATTTGCATGGTGACTAGTTTTGTGGAATCCCATTTTACATATCCTACTGATGGAAATGTTTCTTGAAAGTAGAAGAAAATGCACAGGATAAGTGATCCAAACTTACATGTATTTGGCTTAGCATTTCTTATAGTCTTCAAATTTTCTTCTAGCTAGCTCAGCATAAGTGCCGATAAATCCAACTAAGTGCCTTTCTTCAAAATCGTGTAAGCTGTATCAACTACACCAGATGCTATGCTATTCATATTTCTTGCTTGGAAGAATTTATAACCTATAACAAATGTTCCAAATTTAAGTTCATCATCAGTAATAGTTGATACCTTCAGTCCTCTGCCATCACACTTTGCTCCTGTGTTCCTCTCAATATCAGCCTTGGGTGGATGTTTCAATGCTTTTACCTCCTTGATTACAAGGTAACCAGTGACTGCATGGATAACATCTTAGGTTATCATCTTAGGCTCATCCAACCATATTTTGTGATTGTGCATTCAGCTTAGTACTAACCAAATCCACTCAGTTTTGAATGCCTTCGGGAACAATAGGTCATTAGTGAGCCCTTTCACCTCTATGTGTTTATGTTCATCTTTTAAGGATCTATCTTCATTGCATAGCTTCTTGTAAGCTTGTTCTACCTTCAAATCACTAATTTCTGCAATCTTGTAGCAGATGTAAGCTCGCACATCTTCAACGAGAAAAACCCTAGCTAGTATTCATGAGAATGCTCCAACATCATCGGGTTGTGAAGCAACCTCAAGGTGAATCTTGTAATGTGGTTCTTCACACACAAAATTCTTGACAAGTTTGACCTCATCTTTCTTGATGCTCTTCTGTTTTGTGGTTCTTGAAGTCGTGACCATTTTTTAGATTTAGGGCTTTCTGAGAAATGCATAAAATAGAGTTATTGGTTGTTGTAGAACCTACTTTTTACACTAGTAGTGATTTCTGATCTTCTTGGAGTGCTCTGTGTTGAGTTGTAGTTGCTTTTTGATCCTATCACTATTTGTGCAAAATTCACTCTTATCGCTCTGCTCTAATCATGGTAAACAATGAGACCCTTCCATCATCCTTTTATAGGCATTTTCCCTAAAAAGTGAGTCATTAATTCTCAACAACTCCTCAGTGTTTGAAGATGGATTTTGTCAGTTTGAACATTAACTTCTCTTCGGTGACAATGTGATGTTTCAGGGTGGTTTTTAAACTCTTTTCTTTCACCGACGAGTTTCAGTGTTGCAAACAACTTTTTCACTTTTCTTGATTACCGACGAGTCTCAGTTTACACTAGCAAATTTTCTTTATCATGTTAATCGACGCTTCTCAACAAGTGTAGGTAGTTTTAGCTTTGAGTGTATACCGATAGATTTTGGTATGTATTACCTGATAGCATAGTTATCACAAATTTTAACAAGTAATACCATGATGCATCTTTACTGCTGCTAATTTGGCATTTCATCAACATATTATGGAACTAATGTAAAATAATACCTAGTGTAATGTAGTTCCATACTTACTTGTTCTACTTAGGTGGGGGTTGTGATGTCACCGGATCCATTGGATGGGGTGTCACCATTTGCATTGTTCGGTCCAGCTTCATCATTGTTTGAAGCTCTTCTCCACATTTTGTCTCTCATTCTCCGTATGTCTTCAATGATGTTTCCATTGGGATATGTGTTGGTCTCTGTCATTTGATCTTTGTAGTCTTTCTTGAGATGACCAACTTTATGACAGTGTACGCATGCCATTCCGGGGTTAGTCCAACCTCTAGACTTTCTAGTCCACTATCTCATACAGTTCGCCGCAATGTGACTAAATATTCCACATGTTGTACAATTTGTTCAAGTGTTGTAATCCCGTATATATTGGTTACCGACTCTTTTTGATTGGTAGGGAGTTTCTTGACCTTTAGGCTTCCATGCTTGCATTTTCTTTTTCTAGCATTCAAGTGTTGTGTGCCCATTCATTTTTCAAGTAGGACAGTATTTTTCCATGTTGGTTTCCTTCTTTGGTTGTTTCATCTCAGACTTAAATTCATACGCTTTATGTCCTTTCTTGTTACATTTATAACAAAATCCTATGAATGAAGATGTAGATTTAGGAATACCTTTCATTTTTCCTCTGCATACATTTGATGTGTGTCCTTGCTTTCCATAGTGATTGCATGTCAACTTTCTTGGTCTTGGATTTATATAGACATTATTTGGATAAGCTTGATTGGGTGATTCTCCACTCTCGGTAAACCCTAGACTGGTGTTGTTGTTGACTCTTCATTCTCCTTCAAGAAAATCATCCATTCTTTTATTTCTTTCTTCGGCTTCCTTTATAATTTCATTATGTTGTTGCTGAATTCTTATTTCATGTTTCAACTTTTCATTCTCATCCCTTAGCTAACCGATAGCTTCTATTCTTTCAATGAGTTCAACATTCATTTTGTTTGCCTCTTGACTCATAAGGATAATCTGATTTGTGATCTCATGTTGATGCTCTGTAAGTCTTTGTATTTCAGACTCTTTCTCTTGTAGCTTTTCTGTAATATTTATTCGATCATCAATAGCTAGTGTTATTTCTTGCTCAGCTTGTCTAGCATTGTTCTAGACATCAATCATTCTTACCATCTATGTTTCTTGACCAATTTGTAGAGATTTTACTTGTCTAGCTAGATGTTGATTGATTTCAGTTAGGCTTGTGATGCTTTCTTCTGATGTCTCTGATGCTTTGCTTGTAGTTGATCCTGAAGACTCAAAGAAATCTAGTATCTCTTCCTAATGATAATTTATTTCATTACAGTGAGATTCCATAATCTTTCTTTCATCTAACAGCTATCTCATATTGATTCTAGCTTCTTTATACTGCTCATAGAAGATCTGAATTTCTAGCTTTTTATTCTTAATACTTTTATCAAGTCTGTACTTTTCCATTGTATGATATTTTCTCTTAAGCCTTTAAGCTTTTCCAAAGAAGAGACTTAGCTCTGATACCAATTTTTGGAATTAATGGGAAGTGTGTACTGAAAGGGGAGGGTTGAATTAGTACCTCTAAAAATTTTGTATCTTATAACCTTTATCCTTTAAGTTATCAAATGTTTATCCAACCATCTATCCTATACTATCTTGATGCAAGATATATAAGTTCATAAACTTAATAAAACATGTGAACATTCATAGAAAAAATTATGAAAGTAATTGACAAATAACACAAGATATGATATTGCAGAAAAATCCTATTAGGAAGTAGAAACTGTGGTGGGGATGACAACCAAAAATTCTTCACTATCTGTAGACTGGAAGGGGCCGATTAAGGCTTACAATTTGATCACTTCTGTTGATCTACCTAGTTAAGAGTATCTGTGGAGACCCTTTAAAGTCTACTCGGTTAAGAGATTTAGAAAGACTATTGAGTGTGCACTCAGTTAAGAGATTTATAGTTGGACTACTAAATCCACCTTCCTTGAAAGGATTTTTACACTTTGCTTCACTTGTTAAAATGATATAAAATTACAATTTGACCTGGTGTATGCAAAATCCTATTGCTGATTAAAGATCCATTTAAGATTACATAAATAAGTATATCACCTAATGTGATTGAATAATACCTCTAATGCTCGGTAGTCTCTGTTCTTGGTTCTTGCTAACCAAATTCACCTTTTGTTGTTCTAGTTCATGAAACTTTTAATCTGCTCCATAGGTGTGCTTGTATGCTTCATTCATCCTCTCATATCCTTTCACATCTATCTCATCCTTGATAATAATGAATGATTACATAGTCTATTTATAAGACAGATTGACCTAATCAAGTTTCACGTAAAACAATGTTAACTCTAAGATCAGGCTTACATCTTTACCTTTATCTCCTAGTCTATGTGTTTTAAATTTGTTAGACTGATTAAAGAACTTACATTCATGTTTCTTGTCCCTAAAGAAATGGTTTTAAAATCAAATCAAGACTCTATAAATAAAGCATGACTATTTTATCTGACATGGAAGTTAGATCCACTTTTTGCGGGCTACAACTGACTTTCAGTTTTTGATGGTCGGTTTTTCTCTGAAGTTAGTTGACTGTCTTTTGGGTTCCTTTCTTGAATTGTTCTCTCAATTTCCTCTTTAACTGTTTCTTGGTTTGCACTATATCTTGCACATCGGGTTCCTCTTTATCCTTCTGACTTTGCATTTTTGGTGTACACAAAAAATTGTGTCGTCGGTTTTCTTTGTACTTAGCCATTTTCGTTGATCTCATGTATCTGCATTTTCAGTCTGATCTTTGTCCTTTCTTTCAGTGTATGCTTACCGAAAGTGTTCTTTGCATACTAATGGAAAATTAATGTCATCATCCATGTGATCATAATCTTCATCTTCAATATTCCCACCTGCATGATCCTCCACTTCCAAAACCATATTCTCCATATTCACACCTCCATGGTCCATATCACTTATTTCATATGTATATTAACTTTTTTAAAAATATAATAAAAAACTTAGCAATGAATGATAATCAAACCCCTTCAATGTGACCATTCTCCCTACAATGTCTCTTAGCTTTTTTTATTAGAAATCTTCTAGTGTTTAAGCCCTTACAAATTTTGCAGGGATAATAACATTATCCATCACCTTTTATTTTGAATTTAGATCACAATCTTGTGATTGTCTCCCCATTTTTTTCTTCACTTAGATTATCTGACATGATCCTTCTTCACAGGAAAAAAAATCAGGTCAAGTAGACAAGATTCTCAATGGAGATGCTTTGATAACATATAGATAAAAATAGGAGATTGGATTCGATCAACCTTCACCTGTGCATATATAGACTTCACCTATAAGAGTTGATCAGATAAGGTATATGCATAGGTGACAAACATGCAAATTTAACCGAGCACTACTGGGAGCTAGAACCAACAACAAATGGACTTATGATTATTTTCACAATAGTAAAAAATTTTCCGAGTAAACTCCCAATAGTGCTTAGGCAAAATCTATGTGTTGGACATTAGAGCCATTTAAAAGTTGGCCATTAGAGCCATTCAAAAGTGTCAAATGCACTAAAAGTGCTAAATATGTAAATTTTCCCAAATTGGCAAAATGAAGCCTATGAAGGCTCATATGGGGTTTAAGAAGGGTATAAGGTCAACCGATTAGTAGAAGTGTATTTGGGTAGTGTGAGGATGAATGAGAGTAAGAGATGAGTCTTAGATTTCATATTTTTACTAGTTTTAACATATGTTTCTTGATCCAACCTAATGATCCAACCTTCAATAAATCTTGGTTTCTAGCCCTCAAGGAATCAAACATGGAGATTACACCCTATGCCTTACATAAACTCACCAAAGGTTTAAAATGGATTATAAAATTCTTGCACTCTCTCATCCTGATGATGGATCACAGAGTGTGATCCGAAACGTTGATGCTAAAAACACTGACATAATCAAATCCAGAAGCAAAAAACTGAATTAAATGGATTGTGGAAATTTGATAATGTTGAGGAATTATACATGTTTTATAACCTTCACCAAGTCCCCTACATAGGCCTATGAACATTTTACAAGAAATAATAAGGAACTTGGGTTTCTATGTAACTTTGGACTATCATGCACATGAAATTCACAATTACAGTCAACTAGGTCCTTCTTAAATGACCTTTTTTTGAAGGCTTGATAGGATTGATTATGATTATGACCATAAATAATGCAAGAACTAGGGGTAATTCTATACATTCAACCAAATTAACATAAATAATAAGCTACTGACCAAATATGTAAATTTTGAAGATAGGCATGGAAATAAGATTCAGAAAGGAACGTATGTTGCAATTTGAGCCAAAAAATGTTTGTCTATGTCAATAGGAACCACTGAAATGAAGGTTATTTGGGTAGTGTGAGCATGAATGGGAGTAAGAGAGGAGTTTTAGGTAATTTGGTAGAGTAATGAAGTTTAAATAAACAAACTTTTAATTCCTTGCAAACTATCTATTCTCTACCGTAAGGACACAGTCATTGTGTTCATATTCATAAAATATTAATTCTATGCAATATTGATTGGGAATATATTTAAATAGTATTGGTTTAAATTTTTATTCATTTCCATGCAAAGGTTGCATTATTTTGTGAAGTTTTGAACAAAGAAAGTCAAGTTTGTATTGATTGTTCATAGACGGGATCTTGGTGTGCAATCACTAATTTCTTTGAAGAGACCATGAATGTATAAGACTCTCCCACTTACTATGGTTAATGTGACTTGTGGGGAGAGTCTTAAACATGTATGATATGTGCCATATATGTTTGGTTGCAGGGGTATGTAGGGATTGAAGATGAAGATCTCTAATTGAAGAAATATTGTTGGTTGAGGGTACATGGTGGTTGGACTAGTCAAGGTATGGGAGTTCCAACCAAAGGAGGGCCAAATTTTATGACTTGGTATGTCATGATAGGTTACTTGGATGGTGTAGGATCCATTGGTAGGAGCTTGAAGTGTTTGGAAGTGTCTTGTTGACAAAGCCCTAGGTTGGTGCACCTAGGAAGGAGGGTTTGGTGTATCCAATGGAAGGGTATACCAGAAAAATACATCATTTGGAGTCTAGGAAAAAGAGGTTCCAAAGATTCTTTAGTGCAGCATGGTCCTCAAAGGGAATTCATTTTCTTTCTAGGCCAGGTGTATAGTGCAGAAGAATGTAGCCATTTTTATACCTCCTGATATAATCATCATCTTTTTATGTTTGGGTTTGTGTAAAATAAGGTCCCAAGGACCATTTTTAAGGTATTTCTTATTAATCCATGTCATGGAAGGTCATAGTTGTTCCAAAATGTAAAATTGTACCAAAATTGTCAATATTTCTATGTGAAAGAAAAATTTTCCAATGAGGCTTCCATGGAACTTTATGATGTAATAAGGTTAAATTATCCTATTTTAGGAATATGTAGGTTATTTTATGTTGTTATAAAGTGTTTTTCTATTTATTTTTCACAAAATGCAAGAATTACAAAAGTTGCACAACAATTGTTGAGCAAATTTTCAAATTAAAAAAGTTGCTTAACAAGGGTCATTTAGTAACAAGTTATTTCCAATGGTACCATAATGAAAAATTTAATTGGAATCCATTGATAGTATTGAAAACATGTTATATAGGCCTCAAGGACTCGAGGCATGGGTGTTGATGAAATATGAAAAAATTTTGATCAATAAAGCTGCATATATATCCCAGAATTATGAAATTCTCTACACAATCAACCAAATCATCCAAGTTTAAAAGATCCACCCTAGGCCACACGATGATCTAATTTCTTGTTTTAAAAAATAATTACAGATCTATTGAGAGGAGAAGAAACACATGTTTCCTACTACTACTCCCATTTCAACCAATTCTTACACTAACACATTCAATCATTTTAATTAATGAACTTAATCTAATGGACATAACTTTTACTTGATATCATCAATTCCTTTAATATGAGTACATTCAAGAGTACCCATTCATATCATGAATCTCATACACAATAATCCTTTTATGTGATTCAATTTAGATTATAATGCACTCCATTCTAATCTAACATCCTATCCTACCCCATATAATATTATTAGATTTACATTAAGCACTATACATGTTAGTATTCTTCTAACATTTCCTTTGCGTTAAAATATAAAAATTAAAACTAATCTTATAAACTTACATTCATATTATCCAAATATTCCATTTACATTCTACAGTAATCTCATCATCTATATACTATTATAGTCAACCAACTAGTAATATTGTTAGTTTCATACAAATAAAGTAATGCACACATAAAACATCAAACATAGGTTTCTTAGTACCCAATTACTACATGAGTTCATTTCCACAATACTCATCTAGGATCTTAACCATTTACTTGGAATCTAGCAATATGTACATTTAATAAGAATCCATTTTATGCCAATTTGAATTCAATAATTAGGATTGAAAATTTGGTTTTAACTGTCTCGGTCGGTTTGAGGATAGTTTTAAAATGTGGTTGATGTTAGAATAACTGAGAGGGGGGATGAATCAGTGGCCTAAAAAATATTCCAATAAATCAACCCAAAAACTTAGTACCACAATATTAAGCCTCTAGTTATTTTCAATCCTACAAGATGAATGCCTTCAAATAATCTCAACAAATAACTATTGCTCGGAGTTCACTGTTAAACCTTATTCTTACAGTTTACTAATTATCAATATTTTATTTATCAAAATGTAGTAAATAACTTAGTGCATACCGATCAATCCAAATTAGTTATGTGTAATGAAAAACACTAAAGTAATGACTCATAAACACATTGACACATGGATTTTTAATGTGGAAACCCTGTTAAGGGAAAAACCACCTGAGACTGGTAACCCAAATTTTTCACTCTTCTGAAATGAGATCGGTGAAGAGCTAACCTTGTTAAAGGTTACAAACACACTGTTAGGTGTGACCTTGTTAGAGGATTTAAATAGAATAGTTTGTCACTTGATATCGGGCATCTCTATGCTACCTTTTATGAAAAAAAACCCAGTGTAGTTTGTCAAATGGTATCTAGAATCTCATGTTATCTTCATGACCAAAATTTTTGATACTCCTTGGGATGTATCCCAATATAGAAAGGATTTTTAAGTCCTTCTCGGTTAAGAGACTTTTTGATCCAATGATTAAATTAAAATAATAAATGATCTATTCACATATACAACTATACTTTGCAGATTTTCAGATCTATTGTAAGCTCATAATACATTTATGATCAATGTATCTTTTCAATGCCTTTGCTCCACTTCTTTCTTCTCAGTGATGTTGTGCTTCTCTGTTTCTCGATGTCTGCAGAATTAGCCTTTTTCTTCATCTTTATTGATTAGGATTATATGAAGTTGTTCTTCACCAGTTTCTCTCTAGCATCCTTCTTCTCTATTCACCCCTAATTCTTAATGAATTATATTGTCTCTTTATAGACACGATATCACCATTTCTCAATTCTTGACTTTCTTGTTCTTGGCGTGATCCTCAATTTGAG
The DNA here is from genome assembly GCA_018584345.1 of Thuja plicata. Lineage (NCBI taxonomy): Eukaryota > Viridiplantae > Streptophyta > Pinopsida > Cupressales > Cupressaceae > Thuja > Thuja plicata. The sequence continues at coordinate 1,369,129 of MU227142.1, read as the reverse complement.
CTAGTCTATCTTTAAAGATTTACTTCAATTTTATCCCATAGATTTCTCTTTGACAACTAGAATAAAACAAATTTAAATCTTTCTCTTATATCTGACTTTAACTTGTCGATGAAAATAATGTTAACAACTAGTTAACTCTATCTTTAGCTCTTTCCAGCTAAGTGTTTTGTCTTTTCTAAAATTCAATTCTTTTCAGTGTTTTAACTCTTTGTTAGCTTCGGTCAACACTTAAGTTATCCTCGGGCATCTTTGTCGGGGTTGTCTGTCCGTCGGGCATCACTGTGAAGTTCTTCTCATCAGTAATGCTTATGATTTAGCTCATCGGTAATGCTTGTCGAGTTTCTTTCTCGGGCATCATTGTGACTTTCCTTTTAGGTTTCTCTTTCCATCAGGGTGCATTGCCTGTCAGTGTTTGTAGTCACTTAGTGAATGTTGATCTTTTATGCATTACTGATAGCATAATATTTATATTTATAATTCTCTAAAGTCTTTGACACTTTGTATATAACCAATCAGATTATATCAAGTTGACATAAATGACAATGCAATACATTAACTGATTTAATGTCTTGTATTAACTTTCTGGAGCTTGGTGATTATCAGATTAACATCTTCAAACATTCAATCAGTTATAGGTCATCAATCTCTCCATTTGGCATTGATGGAAATACACTACATTATCACACTATATTATAACTAATACAATATGAAATATATTAGTTGTAGTTCATCCATCTACCAATTTTATTATTCTATAAGTAATACAAATGTCTGGCTCTCTGTAAGCTCATATAGCTTATATTTGTCTCTTGCAGAGTGCTTTATTCAATCTTCAATCCCTTCACTAGATAGGTGTAGCAGCTTCTGATTCTTTCTCAGATGTTGTCTCTCCCTTTGACTGTTCTCCTTGATCATCTCTTTTTCCTTTAACAACAATAAGTCATGTTTTCCTTCATAATACTTCTCTCCCTTATAGGTTACATCTGATATCTTGTCTCCCTTGTGATAGTCATGATGGATATTTCATATGTAATCTCTCCCTTTGGATATTCTAGATATTCTCTCCATGGATAAAGATAATCTTTCCCTTCGAATCTCTCTCCTTTTGACAATAATGACAAAGTAAACTTGATTATGCCAAAGTGATATCCTTTCACCTTTTGATAATATACTCCTTGAATTTCCCTATCCATCAAAAATACAATGACTCTGGTTTTAGGTGTACATATGTACCTTTCTGTGTACTGATGTATCTTTCCAGTTCATCTCTATGCTTGTATCAAAATGAATGATCTTCTGATTATGTATAGGCTGATGCAGCCTGCTAGTCAGTTTACTGACCCATAGACAAGGGTCGGACCCCTAGTCTATTTCTCAAGTACTCAAATGTATCTTTTGGTAATGGATTTTTGAATATATCATCTAATTGTTCCTTTAATTGAACATATTCAAGTATCACTTCTTTTGTTTGCACTTGTTCTCTTAAGTAGTGATAGTTGATTGTTATATGCTTAGTTTTAGCATGCATGGCTGGATTCTTAGAAATGTTAATTGCACTAGTATTATCATAGTAGATAATCACTGGTTCAAGAATTTTCATTTTCATACCTTCCAGTGATTATTTGATTCATGCAATATTAGAGTAGTTTGAAGCAAAAACCAAAAATTTGCCTTCTCTTTTATACCATAAGCCATAGCCTCGATGTTCTTTAGGTATCTCAGAATTCTCTTGACATGAGTCATGTGTGATTCTTTGGGATTAGCAGAGAATCTTGCAACTTTTCCAACTACATGTGGTATATCTAGTTTGGTATGAACAACATACATTAGTTTTCTAATTATTGATCTATACAAGGTCTGATTTACCTCATTTCATTTGTCTACTTTTGTCAGCTTACATCTGGTTTCCATAGGTGTTCCAATTGGCTTGGAATATTCCATCTTGAATATTTTCAACACTTCCTTGATGTATTTGGATTGTGTGATATAGATGCCTACATCTTGTTAAAGAATCTGTAAACCAAAAAAGAATTTGATCTCCCCAAACATAGACATTTAAAACTCTTTTCTCATTTCATTAGAAAAGGATTTACATAACATTTCATTACCCCCAAAAATGATATCATCAACAAATATTTCAGCAATCAAAATATTTCCATCGATATCTTCTTTAAAGTATAGATTTCTATTTTCACTTGTTCTTACAGATTCAATGCTTATGAGATAGGAGTGAAGTATTTCATACAAAGCTTTAGGTGCTTGTTTTAATCCATACAAGGCTTTATGTAGTCTACATACCATGTTTCTCTTGTCTAGATCAACAAACCCTTCTGGTTGTTCAATGTAATATACTTCTTCTTCCAGTATTCCATTTAGGAATGCAGATTTAACATCCATCTGGTATACCTTGAATCCTTTGAATGCAACATAAGAAATTAATATTCTTACTCCTTCTATCCTAGCAATGGGTGCAAAGGTTTCACCATAGTCAATGCTTTCTTCTTGTGCATACCCCTTGCATACTAATCTTGCTTTATTCCTTGTGACTTCTCCATTCTCATTCAACTTGTTTTTAAATATCCATTTGGTTCCGATGACATCCTTGTCATTTGGTCTTGGTACTAATGTCCATGTACTATTCTTCTCAATCTGTTCTATCTCTTCATTTATAGCACTGACCCATTCTTCATTTTCAAGTGTAGTATTAACAGATTTAGGCTCAAAATCACAAAGTAAACATCTAGTGTTTAGTGGCTTACTTCTTGTTCTCATTTCATCCTTCTTGTCTCCTATGATCTGATTCTATGGATGATGTCTTCTCACATACTTGGCAAGTTTTAGTTTAGCTCTTTTTTCACCATTCTGATCAACTTCTTGACCTTCATTCTGATCTCCATCGCTTGGAACATCATTTTGAGGATTTTCCTAATTTTTTGGTAATTGCAGCCTGATGCTCAGGTGCAATGTTATATTGCTCGAGAGTGATACACTATTTCTCGGGTACAATTTTCTATTGCTTGGGAGTGATACACTATTTCTCAAGTAGAGTGTCAGGTTCTTCAGTGTAAACAAACCTATTGTAGTCTTCTGGTTCTCTTTTGCTTTCCTCATCATTTTTCTCTGCATATTCATCTATTCTGACATTTGCACTTTCAATGATTTTGTTATAGGACTTGTTAAGACATTTATAAGCCTTGATCTTTGTGGAATACCCTAGAAAGATACCTTAATCTCTTTTGGAATCAAGCTTTCCATTTCTATCATCTTTCAAAATATAACATTGACTACAAAAAAATTTAAAGTAACTTACATTGCGTGTGTAACCATACCAAAGCTCATAGGGTGTCTTCTTGGTGTCTTTCTTCAATTGTACTCTATTTAATGTGTAGATAGAAGTACTGACAGCTTCCCTCCAAAATGTTTGAGTGATGCTTTTCTCGATCATCAGTGTTCTTGCACAATCAACAATTGATCTATTTCTACTTTCAGCATTCCATTTTGTTGTGGTGTTTTTTGTGCAAAAACTTGTCTTTTAATTCCATGCTCATTGCAATAGTTAGTGAATTCATCTAAAATAAATTCCCCTCCTCTATCTGATTTTAAGCATTTCAATTCCTTACCACTTTGTTTTTCTACCATAGCTTTATACCATTTAAACATCTTGAATGCTTCTGATTTTTCTATTAGAAACATAACTGTCATAATTCTAGAATAATCATCTACAAATAGAATAAAATACCTATCTCCATAGTAACTCTTTGTCCTCATAGGTCCACATAGATCAATATGGACTAATTCTATAATTGCATTAGATGTTTGGGATTTGCTCTTGAAACTAGACTTTTTCATATTACCTTTTTGGCAATTCTTACACATGATATGCTCAGGCTTTAACATGCTCAGTAAGCCTCTTACTTTCCTTTTATTGCTTATATTTATCATGTTGTCAAAATTCACATGACACAATATCTTATGCCACAACCATATGTCTTTATTTCTAGCCATCAAACAAGTAGTGTTTATATCATCAAGATAGAAAAGGTTACCATTTGTTTGTTCACCAGTTACGATCAACCTTCATGATTCATTAAATATCATTGCCTTCTTATTCTCAAATGCTACTCGGTGACTTGTATTATTCAATTGTGAAACAATCAACAGATTATAATTAATTCCTTTTACCCAGTATGCATTTTCATATTTGATCATGTTATTCAGCATTATAGTTCCTTTACCTTCAACTGGACAAGGTGTGTCATTACCCATTCTTATTGATCCACCATCATAGTACTCAAAAGTTTCAAAATTTTGTTTATCACCAGTCATGTGGTGAGTGCAGCCACTATCTATAATCCAGACATCATTCTTACTAACCTTATATATGAGTACAGTCTCTACATACATGTCTTCTTTGTTTGAATCATCCTTCATGGCCACAAATACCATCTCAATGTATTCATCAGATTCGGTGTCAATATCTCCATCTCTGTTCTAAGCTAGGTAACAAGCTTTCTTCACTTTGTCCTTGTAGTCTTGGGTATCTCTTCTGTCAGATTGTTGGTTTCTTCGGTAATATTTGTTGTCACTTCTATCAAACTTCTTCTCAAATGATCTGTCATTACTTCTGTCATATTTTCTTCTATTAGGACATCTAGCAGGAAAGTATCCAATCTGTTTACAATTAAAACATACACATGGTAATTTACCTTTGTATCTACCTTTGCCTCTTTGCAATCTTTTGTCCATTAGTGCTTCAACCTCATCAAGATCTTGGTCATCACTATCACTTTCACTATCATTTATAATAGTGTGTTTATGACTTGACTTACTTATTTTCAAAGAAGATTTGAATGCAGACTCAATAGATGGTAAGACATTGTTATCAAAGTTTTTCATCTCAAATGAAATCAGTCCACCAACCAAACTATCTAGAGTAACATTATTGTTTGCAATTGCTCTCATTTCTTGTATAGCAAATACTCTAATAACATATATAGGCAGTAACGTTATTAGGATTTTGCTTACGACTGTTTCTTCTTCAAGTATGCCTCCAACTCCTCGGATAACATTGAATACCTCTTTTATTCTGCAACTATACTGAATGATATTTTATCCTTCTCTCATTATTAGGTCATTAAATTTACCTCTTAGGCTTTCTACCTTAGCTCTTAGTACATTAGAATCTCCTCCATGTACCAACTTCAATTTATCCCACATTTGCTTTGTAGAGGTGCAATTTTTGACATCTTCAAACTCAGCATCAGAGAGAGAGGAAGCAAGTTCTATCATTATGAAATTATGCTCATGCTTTTCTCTTAATTTCTCAAGTGTGTGAGGTCCTGTAGTCCTGTAGGTAACACAAATTCAATATCTAAGTATTGAACAACATCATTTCCAATACCTGATAGGTGGAGTCTTATCCTGCTTTTCCATGATGCAAAGATGTCCTTGTTCAACTTGGGCACATCTCATTTTCTCATCTTGTGATATTTTACTTGAGCTATTAAAGTCTCTTTCTAAGTACACAGGCTCTGATACCAATTGTTAGAATAACTGAGGGGGGGGGGTGAATCAGTGGCCTCAAAAATATTCCAATACATCAACCCAAAAACTTAGTACCAAAATATTAAGCCTCTAGTTATTTTCAGTCCTACAAGATGAATGCCTTCAAATAATTTCAATAAATAACTATTGCTCGGAGTTCACTGTTAAACCTTATTCTTACTATTTACCGATTAGTAGTTTTTTATTTACCGAAGTGCAGTAAATAACTTAGTGTATACCGATCAATCCAAATTAGTTATGTGTAATGTAAAACGCTAAAGTAATGACTCATAAACATATTGACACATGGATTTTTAACGTGGAAACCCTATTAAGGGAAAAACCACTTGGGACCAGTAACCCAAAATTTTCACTCTTCTGAAGTGATCTTGGTGAAGAGACAACCATGTTAAAGGCTAAGAACACACTGTTAGGTGTGACCTTGTTAGAGGATTTAAATTGAATAGTTTATCACTTGATATCGGGCATCTCTATGCTACCTTTTATGACCAAACCCAATGTAGTTTGTCAAATTGTATCTGGCATCTCATGCTATCTACATGACCAAACTTTTTGATACTCCTTGGGATGTATCTTAATATAAAAAGAATTGTTAATTCATACTCGGTTAAGAGACTTTCTGATCCAATGATTAAATTGAAACAGTAAATGATCTGTTCACATATACAACTATACTCTGTAGATTTGCAGATCTATTGTAAGCTCATAATACCTTTCTTATCAATGTATCTTTTCAATTCCTTTGCTCCACTTATTTCTTCTTAGTGATGCTTTGCTTATCTGTTGCTCGGTGTCCGCAGAATTAGCTATGTTCTTCAGCTTGATTGAGCAGGATTGTATGAAGTTGTTCTTCACCATTTTCTCTCTAGCATCCTTCTTCTATATTCACCCCTAATTCATAATGAATTATCTTGTCTCTTTATAGACATGATATCACCATTTCTTAGTTCTTGAATTTCTTGTTCTTGGTGTGATCTGCAATTTTAGCTAATCTTGCTTCAAAGCTTTAGTTCAGTTTTATCCTGTAGATTTCTCTTTGACAACTGGAATAAAACAACTTTAAATATTTCTCTTATCTCTAGCTTTAACTTGTCGATGAAAACAATGTTAATAACTAGTTAACTCTATCTTTAGCTCTTGCTATCTAAGTGTTTTGTTGTTTCTAAACTTTAGTTCTTTTCGGTGTTTTAACTCTTTGTTAGCTTTGGTCAACACTTCAGTTCTCCTCGAGCATCTCCGTCGGGGTTGTCTCTCCATCGGGCATCACTATGAAGTTCTTCTTATCGTGAATGCTTGTGATTTAGCTCTCTGATAATGCTTGTGGTTTAGATTGTCAGTAATTCTTGTCCGGTTTCTTGCTCGGGCATCACTGTGAATTTCCTTTTGGGTTTTTCTGTCCATCGAGTGCACTACCCGTCGGTGTTTGTAGTCACTTGGTGAATGCTGGTCTTTTATGCATTACTAATAGCATAATCTTTATCTTTCTGATTCTCTAAAGTCTTTGACACTTTGTATATAACCAATCAGATTATATCAAGTTGACATCAATGACAATACAATACATTAACTAATTTAATGTCTTGCATTAACCTTCTGCAGCTTGGTGATTATCAACTTAACATCTTCAAACATTCAACCAGTCATAGGTCATCAGTTGGTTGATTTTTGGGTCTAAAAGAGACCTATGTTCATTTTAATTATAGAGAGGAATACGGTTTTGTTCGAAGTGATAAGGAGATAGAAATTTTGAATCAATAAAATGTTGTTTTCACTGGACTTTCTCTTATTTTATTCCATAAACAGTCATTGTACATGCATTTTCTTCCATCTTAACGTATTTATCTTGAAATCTTCTTGTTAATTATTGAGTATACACACAACTTGCATCATGGAGATCATGAGTCACCTTTGAGGGAGAGTCAATTGAGCATACACCTAGTGGATATAGATATAGAAGAGTCTCTTAGAAATGTTGAAAATATGACAAAAGGTATGACATATATTCTTATTTGTGCAACAACAATTCTAATCATAAGGTATCACCCATGTCACATGAAGGTAATGATGTTGTTATGAGAAAGAAGATATTGAAGGTCAAGCCCCTTTATGTGAAAGGATGATTGTAAGTTCAAAAACTGACATGAAATTTCAAATGCCATGCAAAGTATAGGAAGGACTTTAAGGTTGGAAAGTAAAGATGCAAGTCAAATGCAAAGACAAGGTGATTTTAAGAGAAGATGAAAATCTATAAGTACAAATTCATGAAGAAGGATGAAGGCCAAGACATCAAGTTAAAAGTTATTTCAAGTACAAGTAGTTTCAAGAACACTTCAATGAGAATATTTCCAAGACAAAGAGGATGGAAAGATGGAGTTCAAACAAGATAAACATGCTATGTTGGTATACCTTCATTACCACCATTCTAGTTATTCCAAGTGGAAAGAGAAATGCATTTAATGTTTTACACCTACTTGATTTTTCTCATTGGTCAAGCCTTAAAAGGATATGTATTGAAAAAATGTAATTTTTTCATTGGCCCATGGATAGGTGCCTTATTTTAATTGGTTGACATTTAATTCTTGTAAGTGGTAGTTAGGGAAACCCCTAATTAGGGTTGTGTTGGCATAATCTTGGTCCTTTCCAAGTAGTTCATTTGGGAGAGGGCATCTAGGACTGATCACTTGATACAGTAATAGCAAGAGGAGACCATGCCACTGTAAAGAAAACATTGGATAGTGACTAACATAAATTAAATTGATAATAAGGAATGAAGAAACATTAAAACCCCAAGTATGCCAAGATAGTGAAAGAAAAACCACGACTCATGTCAAATTATACATAATATCTATAATAAAAAATAGGTTGAAGTTTTTACCAATCCGCACACAAGTCACGACATGTGATAATTCCAAACAAATTCACTAAGGGTTTCTTATACCAAACCATAGCCTCGAAGCCCAAAAATGATACATATCTTTAAAAATACAAAGGCTATAGTTTGCGGATAGAGATAAAATTTATGCATAGAAGAAACCCTTTTTTCTTTAAGTATGATGATGCACATTGTAAAAAAAGAAACAAATTTGTAAAAAAAAATATGTGGGTTTGAACATTAAGGTCATGATGAAATCATAGTCGACCATAAACTATGCAAAGATCTTATTTCATGGCACGGTGAAGATATTTTCTGCATACAAAAGTATGTACCTATGAATTCTCAGTATGTGTTGTATGTACCACTATTCAAGGTTCGTGACATTTGGCTTCCAAGAAATGGGGTCGGCTTCTACGTGCAGAGCTACCTCCTTTGGGGCACTTCTTTCACATGATAAAATAAAAATGAATTTGATCATCTACCTTTTTTTTAATGTGTGCTCTAAACCGTTGGAATTGCAACAGTATCAGGAACAAATTAAAAAAAAAACACCAATTTCATAAAATTTGCCCCTCCATCGGAAATTACCATCGAAAAATAGGCCCAAATGTATTAGTGCCAATATCTAGACTATAATAAAGATATAAGGTACACCATTTAATTTTATAACATAATTAAATCGCATGATGTGGTCACAATCTTCATTAATATTACCATCTAATTATTTAAATTAAGCCTGTTATTTCTTAATGAATACACTAAACGATAAACCAAATTTGATATTATCTCTAATCATACTTTCAACTTTAACGCCTTATAGAATTATTAAAGTTAATCGTAGAATGACATTGTTTCAATTAAGCAGATTAAATAAATTTAAACTTTAATTGCTAATATAATGTTAAAACTTTCATTCCCTACCTAATGATCTAATCCTTAAAATAAAATATATACCAATACCTCCTCAACTAATAAAATAAATACAAGTTTAAATCATAACTAATCTTATTTAATTTAAATGCTAATTTATCCAATAATATTCTAATAAATTCCAACCCTTAAGTCCTAGCAAATCCAAATTACTTTTCTAATTAAATATTACTATATTAAATTAATAAGAACTTCTAGAATATTCTATTCTAAAAGTCAATAAAATAAACTAAACCCTTTTAAATAAAATTTTGAAATCCAATATAAAATTGAAATTTCAAACCTAAAAGCTAAATCAAATTTATTATTAGATCTTAAAGCTAAGGTCTATAAATATACAAGCTACATACATCTAATTTATAACTGAACCCTCTAATTTTTATTGTCCATAAATTATATTTTAAATACTACTGTGTATAAAATTTTATGTGTGCTAGGGTTTGAGGGTGGAGGAAACGGGTGGCAGATCTACTTAACCCCCGAGCGGAGGATGGAGGGAATGGCACGCGATGGTAGGAGCTGGGGTTGTGGTGGCCGCAGGAGGCGGCGCCACCGAAAGAGGGGGGGATTGTTTGCACAGAGGGGCACAATGAGGCCGCGCACTGAGCGCGAGCGGTGGAGGTCTGGCGGTGGACGGGGGTTTGGCCGCAGGCGGAGGAAGCTAGCCACGCGAGTGGGGAAGTGGGAACGTGGGCAGCGTTACCCACTATGTATACACAGTGACTGTACGACTATGACTGACACACCCCACTGTGTCTACACAATGGAGGTAGCCACCCAATGCAGCACATAGGGAAGGGTCCGGGTTTGGACTTTTGGCCCACCCGGCCCAATCCTTTAAACCAAAACAATACTTTGCCAACAAACGTTATTTTATTTAAAATGAATTCATTTCATGGGTACAAAAATTATGTTTTATATATATATATATATATATATAAGCCCCTCACAGATCTAAGAGTAAATTAAATTTTTAGTTTATCATTTATATCTATTCAAAGGCATATATAATGCATTTAATCATATTTATACATATATTAAAAGCACTAGTTAGGAGGAGAAGCTAAAGCACAAATACTAAAAACAAGCCACACATGGACTTGAACAAACCAACTTACTCAAGGTACAAAAACATGGCCTCCATCCATCAAAACTTCTCCTTATGCCCCCTTGGTGCCCTCAGGTATGCTTGGCATCATGGGGACCTAAAAAACCCATGTTCATCCCTCCACACATGGGAGACTCTAAACTACTTTATGTCTCAACTTATCACCCCTTCAAGGTTACTCTGCCCTTCCAAAGGTAAGTGTGTCTTGGAGACTCCCAAAACAAGTATGAGCACATAATAAAATATAACATAATCATGAACTCAACAGAAAAACACACATGGAGTAAACAACTACATACAAGACTCCATTAATGGAGCTCTAAGCTATCTACATGCATAAAAAACAACTATTCTACTCTTACACTAAGAGGCCAATCTGAATCCAAGCTATAGCAAAAGAATGGTGGCTTGTGAAGAACTTTTCCTCCCAAACCTTCTTCCTTCTCCAAAAATCCTTCTTTTCAAAACTGGTCTTGTCTCTAAAAGTAGAGAGTGGGTGAACACCCAAGCTTGCTCTAAACTCTTCCCTATAGAGGCCTTCTTCTTAAAATATCAGTAGTCATAAATGGGGAAGAGACCCTGATCCATCTACTCTCCCCACTTTCATTCCTTCTCCATAAATGTAGTTAAATTCTTACAAGGAAAGAAAAGATAGCTTAACCAAAGTATTCCAACTCTCCAAATTCGCCACTTCCCAAAATGAAGACTTTGGGAGAGTCACAAATGAGTTTTAAGGCTCTTAATGGGCTGAAAAGGACCCCTAACCCCCAATGTACCAAATAGGGTAGTTAGTTTTGACCCTGGTTACTCTGTAGGAGCCCAAATGACTCTCTTAAACTCCACACAAGGTTAACTCACGAATTTCAACTCAATAGGACACATCAAGAAGCTTCCTAACCTAAGGTTAGCTTGGGTAGAAAACTAGGTAACCCCCTGGGTTAGAGTCAAGCCTATACTAGTCACATCTACTAGCCATGCCAACACATAGAGTGTACATGTGTCAAGTGACACAACACTATTACATAAGCATGACTTATTTACACATTTATTAAATTAAATATAATCATGCATAACACTCTTACGAATAAAACACATTACAATTAGGTCCACGTCTCTTTTTATAGACATGACCTTAGCATCACAGTTTTCACATAGGTCCATTCTTGAATCCCCAATTAGTACCATGGTCACTGTTCCTGCACATTCATTACACACATCAGTAGGTCCAAAAAAATCATATATCATGATGAAATGAATCATGCATTAACACCTGCATTATACAATATCTCTTCAAAATTAAAGCAACATCTGCATTTATTTAAATAATCATAAAATGATTTTCCTAAACTGATTTACATCATGAAAACATCTTCGTACTAATTCTATGTAATGCATCATCAAAACTGAATCATAAACTGAAAACTGCATTCCTTACATAAAGTAACAAATAGCTTCCCTGATTACATAATCAAGTGTTGTATACAAGCAAATGATTCAACAGATCCATAAAGTAATATATGTGTCCAAATAGTCCTACTATATCAAAATTTAGTATAAACTATAGAGCATAAATGTGAAAAATAGTGCCAAGCTATGACGGGATGGGGTAGGCCTCACAGACACAGGCACACTTGCCAAAAATAAATCTGGCTTCATTCTGTACTATAGAATTATTTATTATCATTATCATCCTTAGAGGGTTCAACTTGTGCTTTAGAAGATTCTCCAATCCTGATATCCTTAGGCATAACAGTTACATATTTTGTAGGTTTAACTTTATCATGCTCACTTTCCATCAACAATATTTCTATAGGTTTGTTGGTTTCATTTGCAACGTCCTCATACTTTCTACCCATTATCTTTATTAGTATAGTCTTCATTCTCAACATGGACTTAATAGCTTTCATTATCCTATTGTGCTCATCATGCGGAACAACGGGTAGCATGTCTTCTATGGCTTTCTATCTTATCTTTTCATCTTCTTTAAGTGTTATATGTTTCCTTACTTCCAATCTATCATATAATTCTTTAGGATTACTGCTTTCTAGCTCAAGAAAATTCTTCTTAAATAATTGCATATGATTTATAACCATATCTTCAATCAAAATTTTTTATTTTTCATCATATCTATCAAAGTATCTAGGTAGTTGATTGATCTTACCTTATTCAATAATTATTTTTCTCAACACCTTTAAGTCAGGTTTCCAAAGCTTCCATTCCATAGGTTTTTCAACTATCATCACAGTTTCCTTTTCCTATTTCTTCTCTTCATTCTTCTTCTCCTCTTTCTTTTGCTACTTAGGAGGTGTTTCTTGCTTAGTCTTAGAGGACCTGGTTGTCCTCACAAGAGTCTCTACTACTTCCTTAACCACAACTGTCCTCAATGATGATCTTCTAGGTGGAGTAGGAGTTGTTTTAGGCACATCGACCAAAGCCAGAGGTGATTCTAACACCTCAATATTCTCAACAATAGGTAGGGATGCAGTATATAAGCTCACTAGACTAGAGGACTTCTCTGTGGCCTTTTTTCTCTACTCAAACATCTCATCCTCGCTAATTCCTTGTTTCTCAGCTATGTTGTCAATAAGTTTTTCTATCTTCCTCTTCATGTTACCTCTAGTCATCTCTTTCCTCACTTTAGAGGAATTCTCCTCATATGTACCCCATCTCTCCTCACTTGAATAATTATCAGCAGATAATACATGATCAACTTATAGTGTAATAAATTCAACACTAACTTCATACCTCATAGGAGGTAACCATTTCATCCTAGGTACGACTACTTCAAAGAATACATAGTCAATCTCAACCATAAAACAAATTGTATCTTTGTATTTTTCAACTATTTCTTCAGGAATTCTCTTTCTCTCCATTTCTCTTTGAAATATCTTACACGTACCAAATATCTCTCCATCTACCCATTTACTATTTTTCCTTCTATAACTTTTTCTTACTTGAAGAGCAGTAGGTTCATTGTATGTACATGCCCTAGGATGCATACTTGGGAACTTATGCATTATGTGGAAGAAAATGTGTAAGATGAGTGATCCAACCCTGAATGCTTTCGACTCATCTTTCTTTATCTTCCTTACATTATCCAGTAATTGTATTTTTAGAACTTCACATAGATTATACTGAACATTTTCTTTCACCATCTTATATTCCATCATTATAACTCCAGCATAAACAAATTTTGGTCAACTGCTGTAATGCAATTTGTATCTCAAAACCATTGAAACTAACCATACATCCTATTGAAAGATGTCTACAATCATCATTTCTCTCTTATCCCACTTTGAGTGCATTAGGGTTTTGACTGGCTTCTTCGTGTTCTTCTCCATAGTAGGAACAATGCCATATTTGTTCAATCCAATAACTTCATGAATAAGTTCACTTGTGATCTTGATAGGTTTCTCTCCAATCCAAAGAAACTGGTCATGAATTCTACTCAACACAATTTTGATCTGTTCTTCTTCATCAAACTCATAGAATTTCGTCATGTGCATGATGTTTAAATTTTGTAAATGTGCAAACTCAAGTTTCCATGTTTTGTCTTCATTAAACATATCTTTCATCTCTTGAAGAATCTCAAGATCTCCAATTGTCTCATACTTGCAATGAATGTATTCCCTAATTGCTTCGATGTGTAAAACAACATGTGAAGTCTAAGAGAATACACCCTCAGGATCATCCTCCATCAATTTGTACAGATGTTTCTTTAATTTATAACTTGGTCTCTCAGTTACATCAGAAATCTATGGAGTATCCATGATATACAAAGCTCAAAGATAGAATCAAATACCTTTCACGTGGAATTAGGGTAAGTACAACTCACAATCATTGGAATGCCCTAGCTCCTTCACTTACTACTCTGCTTTACACAAATGGTAATCAAAATGACTAAGATATTTCACTTATAACTTGCAATATTCAAACCTGACATAGTTCCCAATGCAATACCATAAATCTTATATGCTCTAGTCTACCATAAAATTTTAAGCGATCATCCAATGAGACATGTGTAACCGTGCGATCATAGATATAGACTCCAAATACATTACTATGTTTGTTGATAAGCTCACATCAACTCATTCTGCATACAAGGGGTTGGATAGTTTGTTTTTATGTTTCTCCAAAGCTCCCCCTAAGGCTATGCTAGGCCATTTTAGGCTGATGTGGCAATGATAACATCAGGAAAAGATCTAGAAGCATCTACTAACTCCTCATGATCTTGTGGCTCACTCCAATTCTTTGGTTTCCATACCTTATCACTGTCCTTGTTTGCTTCCTTTGTAAATTGTTTTTTGAACGCATCTTTATACTCAACCACACTCTTACCAACACCACCAATGTTCCTCTTTATCACTGTAGGTAGTTTCTTGTTGCTTGCTGGTCCATTATATCTTCAAAAATTTGATATGTGTCCTTGATTATTACATTTATAATGTGTAGGTGGTGGTCTGTTCTAATTAACCTGCAATCTACAATTTATTTCAACGTGCCCAAATTTGGTGCACTTATAAAATGTGATCTTAACTGCTCTTTCCTCACTAATGTAATATTCCTTCTTTGATGATTGATAAGGTTTTCTACATTCTTCCTTCTTGTTCCCATATTCATAGCAATTGAAACAATAAACAGAAAAGGGTATGTAAGGGTTCTTACCTCTGCAATCTTTCTTCATGTGACCAAATTGTTTGCATTCAAAGCATCTTCCCCTGAAAGGTCTGAACTGTTCTCTATATCTATCATTGTGATTAGGTATTTTCTCATCTTTGTCTTCTGATTTCTCTTCTTGATATTTAGAACATTCATCTTCATCAAAACCAAATCCACTCTTATCACCTTTAGGTTTTTGTCTCTCCATTTGCTCATCAATTTTTTCACTGCTCGCATGAAGTTTTTCAATATGATTCTTTTCCTCAACAAGTTCTCTTTTAATGATACAATTGTACTTTTCTAACTCCTAATACCTAATTCTGACATCATCAAGTTGAAGCTGCATTTTTCCCATCTGTATATTTGCATTCTTCAAGGTATCTTCAAGTCTATTATTTTCATCTCTTTCTTTTTGAATTTCCTTGGACATTTGTAAAGTAGTAACTTCATAATCAAGTTTCAGTGCTTCCTTTTCTTGCTTAAGTTGTTCAACTAGATCTGATGAATTATTTCTAGGTTCCCTTATTTTATCTACAAGTTCTTTCCTTTTTTTCCTTGAATGTTCAAACTATTCTTTAATATTCTTGATGTAATCTTCATCTCTTCTCAGTTTGAACTTTAATTCCACATTATCAGAATTATTCTTATCCAGGTCTTCAAGTACTGCTTCAAGATTTTATTCCAAGCTGCTTGAATCCATATGAATCTCCCTCAAACTAGGCAACACTAAGAGGGGAGGGGGGGTTAATCAATTTTGTAGCACTTTTAATCAACTTTAAGCACTTCCAATTTAACCATGCAATAACTAAAATGAAGAGAACATAAGCATAAAGTAAATAGCCCATAACACCATGTTTTGTTCACAAGGAAAACCTATTAATGGAAAAAAATGGTGGGGATGGTACCCACAAATTATGCACTAAGAGTATAATGTTCGTGTTAGGAGACCTAGCCTTATTAGGAACTGAATGTTACATTCAGTACAAATTCATGTTAAAGGATGCAAACCCTGCTAGGGGAAATAAAAGGAGCTCACTACTCTTACAATATAAATATCTCTTTACAATTACAAAAGATGAACTATACAAGAATTTACTATGCTTAAGTATTTCTAGTTATAGCTCACAATATTCTCTATAGTATTTTGACATCACAATGCATTCACATCCAACTGCACATTCATCGCATCCTAAAAATATATCTACTTTTATACATGATCACATAATATGATCAGTCGACTCACAAGTGCATCACCAAATGTATCCAACACGTAACCCAAAAGAAAATAAAAAATAGATGATCACATATCCATTAATTTAGGATAGGACCTGACCTAAATCCAAAATAGCACTATTGGAATCCAAACATTACTCCCTCAATCATCGTGAACTTTCATCTGCCCTATTTTACTGTTATATTGTCTTCACATACCAAGAACACATTGTAACTCTCTTTATACATGATGGAAGTGCTCCAAGGTGTGCTCACACAAGCTTACTAAGGACTCCACTTGTCCCAATCTTCTTAGGATTGCAATCTCTCTCCCAGGACCCCAATAGTCTCAAGTCTCCAAGCCTAAGAATATCATAACTCCACTCCAAGAGTTAGTCTTATTGTGTTTAACCTTGAAGGACCACTACCAATAGTTTTGTCTCAATGCTTCTCTCTAAATTGAAGGATTCTAGGCACAAATCCTTCATACCAACTTCACCAATGCTGCAAGGGTCATATCCACCATTAAAACACTCCTTTTTCATCCTTTCAACTCCATTGGAATGTGTCTTCAATCCCTAATTAGTTGAGTTCCAAATTAACTCTCCATTTGGTCCTATTAGGCCTAATTGTCCTATTAGGCCTTATTGTCCAATTAGCCCTATCAAGAGTTTTTTTCTAGATTCTTTCCAAAAACTTGAAAATAACCCCAAAAACAAACCTAGGATCATGATACCCTTTCCGAAGGCCTAAAATATTTTAAAGGTCTTGGGCTCCCAATTCATTTGTACACTCGTGTCCTAAAATGTAGGGCAAATAGGGCTATTTTGGCTCTTCACAAGCAATCTATTGATTTCTACTTAGAAATCCATCTAAATGGATTGGAAAAGACCTTATCTCATAGATAGAGATCTATAGGACCCTAAAGCTGCAAAAACCACACTTGGTTTATATCTCTCATACACACCCTTGCTTCTATATTCAAACCTATCTTTGTCATGCACCTAACCAGACAGTCATTGCTTGCCTAGTGCATGGCTTTAAAATTAGCTAAATGGTTCCCCAAGAATCCTACTTGAGTATGTAAACTATAAAGAGGCTCCCCTACCATATTCATCCAACCTTTGAATATTTCCATGATTGGATTCTATGTGAGAGCCATGAAACTAAAAATCACCTAAACTGTACCAACAACTACACTAATTCCTAAACAATTTACTAAGTATAACTAATCAACTCAAAAAAACTTGATCACTGAATGGAAAATTATTATATCTACTCCTACTACATAAATCCAACACTGTATCAAGCTTTTCAATCTATCAAAACACTTCTACCATCTAAGTAAGTCAACTGTTACAGAAAACCATAACACTCTCTTCTATTCACTTTCAAAATCTTACAATACTTTCTCCATCCCTCGAGAAATGAGCCACAAGGTGTCTCAAGATGCCTCCTCCATGTTTTTAGGCCACTAGAATTCATTTCCCATCCCTACTTTGAAGGGAATCAAAAGTTGTCAATGTTGCATGCAACATTTGCAAAATTGCAAATGTGGTCATGAAAACATTTTAGCATCTTTTGCATTAATGATGCAAACTAAATTTTATGACCTCTATCCCATATCATTCAATGAATAAACACATTTGAGGCCTTTTTAGGCACTTTTCACACATTTCCTAAGTCTAGAACATTTTTAGGCCATATTTCCCACTTTAGGCCTAAACTAAGGATTAACAACTTAGAAAGCAACCTAAACTAAACTAGATTGTATTGAGTACTAACTACTAATCCATCTAGTCACACACATTTCAAGACCTTCTAAGGTCAAAAAATAAAGTCACTGACTTGGCTAGAGTTAGTTACAAGACAAAATTGGACTAAGACTTTAGGGAGAGCCTAGGTCCTCCTGCACCATCCTCCCCAAATGAAAAGACTTCAATCCACCCTTGGATTGAGTAAGTTGGGATCGATGTCCAACTTTTTGAACTTTGTCTCCTTGACCCAAGTTTCATCTACTTCAGTTTGTCCATGCCATTTCACCACGTGTTCTTTGTCTTCCTTCTTTCTTGTCTTCTTGTAGACTCTTGAATCCAGTATGTGTTATGCCTTCTTGATTGGTGCAGATGGTAAATTGAGTTCCTCCACCTCTTGTATGACCTCAATAAAACTCTTATCTAGATCTAGTATTGGTCCTTTGTACAAGACCAAGTCTGTTACATTAAATATGGGAGACAAGCTAATGTCCTCTTGTAATTCCACCTTGTAGGCATTAGTGCCATATTTGGCCAGTATGGTACATGGGCCAATCCTTCTCAATTGTATCTTATGTGGTACTCCTTTTTGCAACCTTTCCTTGTTGAGATGCACCATTACTAGATCCCCAATTTAGAATTGAACATCCCTCTTTCTCTCATCCACCTTTCTCTTAATCTTCTCCGCATTTTCACTCAATGTTTTCCTCAGTGTCTCATGGACCTTTTGTATAGAATGTGCCAATTCTTTGGCATAGCCACTTCCCTTGGCTCCATCCTTCAGATCTCTGAGCTCAAATATGCCTCTGGGGTGAAGGCCATAGACTATCTCAAAAGGACTCTTACCAGTAGTCCTATTCACAGTGTCATTATAAGCATACGCTTCTTGCCCAATGAGTTGGTCCCAAAATTGACCATACTCCTTAGTTAAACATCTTAGGAGGTTACCAAGAATCCTATTTACTACCTTAGTTTGATCATCAATCTAAGGATGGTATGCAGATCCAAAAGATAATTTGGTCCCTAGCTTCTGCCATAGAGTCCTCCAAAAATGACTCATGAATTTGGTATCTCTATCTCATACTATTCTCGATAGTAAGCCATGTATTCTAACTACCTCCTTGAAGAATAGGTGATCTATCTGACTGGCATCATGGATTGTCTTGCAGGGTAAAAAGTGTGCCATATTACTGAATCTATCCACAATAACATAAATGCTATCAATTCCCTATTTTGTCTTTGGAAATCCCACTATGAAATCCATGCTCAAACATTCCCATGATCTGGTTGGAATGGGGAGAGGCTAGTAAAGGCCAGCATTAGAAGATGTACCTTTTTCCTTTTGATAGATAACACAAATTTCTACATACTTCTTAATTTCCAAATTCATCTTGGGCCAAAAATAGAATCTCTGAACTAATTCTTGGGTCTTAGTGACACCAAAATGTCCACTAAATGCACCATTGTGCTTCTCTTGAATCAAATTTTCTCTTATAGACCATCTAGGAACACACAATTGACTTCCTTTAAAAAAAGATCACTCTGCAAAGTATATTCAGAGAATTCACTATGAAAATGATTCTTGTGTTTTTGACATACGTTGTAGATGTTTGCAAAGTCTCCATCTTTTGCATATAGATCTTTGAAGCTCTCAATTCCCATGCTCTGCAAGTGTATCTCTTGTATTTTCAAGGCTCTTCTACTTAAGGAATCTGCTACCATATTCTTCAATCCCTTCTTATGGGTGTGTGCACCAAATTGTGGACCAAAAAAGTGGATACATCTTTAAAAAAAATTCAAATTTCATATAACCCGATCGGGTTATTGGAATTTTGAAATTGTACTAGGCTTGGTAATCAAGCCTAGACAATATTATTACAAATTTTTAACTTTCTAAGAACTCGATCAGGTTCTGAGATGTTTTGATTAACCCGATCAGGTTCTGAGATGTTTCAATTAACCCGATCAGGTTATTAGACATATAATATTTTCTAATAACTTGATCAGGTTCTAAGATGTTCCTAATAACCCGATCGGGTTATTAGAAAAATATTATATTTTGGACAGCCCATGGCTTAGGCCATTTCTAATGTCTAAACTGCAGAGCAGCAGAGTTTAGGAGACCAAAAATGCCATAGAACCCGATCAAGCTTTGAAGAAAACAAGAAATTTTCAAAAATTTGCACATTTTCAAGAAATGGCGCCCCGTAAGAAAGGTATGTATTATTGTTTTTGTTGTTTTGTTGTTTTTTTTTGCATTTTTATCAAATTAGGTTATGATATTGATTTTTTGTTTTCTTTTAAATTAATTTCATATCAGATTCATCAAACAACCCCAGAAGAGGAAAAATAAATGAAAGACCACCCACCGTAAACCCTCCTCCAAATTCTCCACGTCCACCACCATTGCCACCTATAAACCCTCCTCAAAATTCTCCTCGTCCACCACCATTGCCACCCATAAACCCTCCTCAAAATTCTCCTTGTCCACAGCCACCACGACCTGTAAATCGTCCACATGCCCCATTAGATCATGTAAATGCAACACAAGAGGACCTTGTGCAACACTTTAACCAAAATAGTGCACAAATTAATATATTACTCAATAGGTTGAAGGCTTTCAGTCTTCAACATCACTCTACCCTTGCCACTACATTAGAAAAAAATGTCGAATAGTGAAAATGAGGTGTCTCAAGAGGTGACAAAATAGGGTTCATGGAGGGATAGGTGTCATACATATTATGCTGATGGTTTATCATATGAGGATGTGAAAAGAAAAGGCATATAAAAATGTGACATATGTACCCTTTTTACTGATCCTAATACTAGAAATTCCCTAGAAGTTAATACAAAATGGTTTCATATACATTGGTGTGTTCATAGGGGGATGAAATCAGCTTTTTGTGATAGGTGATACATGGTATTTGACCAATCACCTTGTAATAATAACGAGGTGCCTTTATATTTTTTGAGGAAGCTATACTGTGAGTTTATCCTTGGCGAGAAGCCAAATTTCTTTGACTTTCATGAGTTCTAGGGTAGAATGAGAGGCTCTGTGCAGGATAGACTTGGGGCACATAGGATTACCCGACCACAAGAGAGGAGGTATACTATGAGAAAACCTTTCATTCATGTTGTGGTCCTAGTAGTAGTGAAGGAGTCTATGGATATATAGACTCTTCATGCAACTACATCATTGACTGATGTCATTGTCCAGCATGGCACTCAGTTAGTTGATGAGGATGGATCAGTGCCTGTGCCACCTCCATCTTCATCAGATATGCCATTAGGGTCATCCCATCATGTGCAAGCTCCATCATCATCAGACACACCATTAGGATCATCTCATCCCATGTGAGCTCCATTATCATCAGATACATTTGCAGGGTCAGCCCAACCTATTGAGCATAGATGTATCAGTTGTAATGATATATGTGGTGGGGTAGATAGCCAGGTGAGTGCAAATGTTTAGACATCCCATTCATGTGTACATTGTGGGAGAAGATTTCAGGCATCCACTACTGAGGATGTGGCCCTCACAGATGATCTGTTGTCAATGGTGTATGGTACAGAGCCAACACAAGCTTGTTTAAATTTGTGTTTTGACATGTTATTTTAATTAATTACCTCAATCTGTTAAAAGTAAATAAAATTTTATGTATAGAAGAATCTAAATTGATACATGAATAATATGCATTGCAGGGTGTAGCTGGTGGTACAAGCACACCAAGGAGTTCTTATTATAGTAGACATAGACAGCTAGCTCAAACACCTGAGGTAATGTTTTATAAATATTCCTAAAATAGAATAGTACGTTGTTTTGAAAATATCATATCTTAATAATTTGTATGGTGGTAACTTAGTGTATGTTTTTTTGCTATTTCTTTATGGTCAAATAATTTTTCTAATGTAATTCAACTCAAGGAATTCACTTCCTTGTCTATCCATCATGACTCAAATTGATTTGAACTCCCACCCTCCATCCTTGGACTTAATTCAACCAATTTTGAACTCATACATAGACTCATACCCCAACCAATCACTTATTGGCTTCTGAATCAACCTTGAATATCATTCAGAACATCCAACCATCGTTCTTTTACTCTTATTTCTTGTTCAAAATCATGAATACAATCTTTGATTGTTCACTAATTGTGATTATCCTTAATCCTTCAATACACCTTCATGGCCTTCTAAAGACTCCCAACATATAACTTCTAAGACACCCCAAGAACCCCTCAACTTATCACAAGGTCCTTATCCTATCGCTCAAAGCACATTAACTTGCTATTTCAATAAAATTTACTCTCTGGAATTTCACTGTCATATTAGGATAGTCCGCATATACTAGTCTATATCTTCACCATAGACAAGAACCCATCTAAACCCTAGGTTCATAAGCACCCCAAGTATTTTCATCACTACCCATACCACCTACTCTGATGCAAGAGTCAAGGGTATGATGATCCAATCACTAAATCCCTTAACTCTCTATAAAGAGTGGAAAAACTTGACTCTCACACCTTTAAAAATTGATGCAAAATAAAACCTCAATACCCCCCATGAGAATTATGAGTTGCAGACAACAAATATGGGTTCATCATGAAGAGGCTTACTAAGACCCAAGCTACTAGTCTTAGCGCAAAAATGGTTACAAGGCTTAAAATCCCATACAGTGATCAATGGGGACCTTATACATCATGGAGGAATCAAAATGGACTTGGTCCATGCACACAATAAAATTAATTGAGACCTTTGAAGGCATTTGCTAAAGTGTCCAGTCAAATGCTAGTAGCCCTGTCCAGGCAGTACAGTCAAGATAACTTTGGGAAACCCCAAAAGACTTAGGGATTAAATAATAGATTCAAATACCCTTTACTAAGATACATCTAAAATAGGAGCACAAAGGTTTGAGGGGTCAAAATAGAGGCTAAGTCAAAGAATCTCATACTGGAATAGAGGGCTAATTAGGCCTCCACTAAAGAAGGAAGTGCTAGAATATGAAAGTCTTTCCTTCTAAAACCAATTGGAACACTTAGGTATTCATAAAAAAAATCAAATCCACAATTAGGGCCCTTGGTGCTTGGTTCTCTAGAAGTTATACACTACTGTGTATATTCAAATTTGGTGCATACATTGAGATATACACCTAGGGCTTGTGATGACATTAAGTTTTTCCATTAGTATACTTAAGTGAAAAACATGATTAAGGTCATCAATATAAGCATAACCGACAGATAGTACACTACACAATCGACAATATAAATATGGTTGACATAAAAATGTTAAGTACAGAATTGCCCGACGAACACTATCAAGTGTTGAACTGGCGACAAAGAATAAAGGACATCACTGACGGTACACTTTTGTGAACATCGCCAACAAAGAAGAAAAGGAAAGGAACCCGATGAATAGTTCAAAATAAGGAAACCAATGGAACAAAAGACCAATAGAACAAAGACTGGAAGAAAACCGACAGACTGACAGAGCAGCCTGACTGTCAGAACTGACAGTCAGTTACAGAACCCACAAAAAGTGGATCTGACTTTCCACATCAGACAAAACATTGTAACTCTATTTATAGGATTTTAATTTGTTTTAAAATATTACATGAGGGTCAAGAAATAATAGTGTAAATGTTTTAAATCATCCTAACAAATCTAAAACATAACTAACTAAAGATCAAGGTCAAGTTGTAAACCTTGAATCTAGAGTTAAAACTTGAAAAGAGTGAATCAAGAATGGACCTAGAAACTAGTATATATAGATGTTCAATCATTTTTAATAGGTAATGAGTTGATAAATTATTGTAGCCTCAAAGAGAATCTAAGTAGAAGAAGTGAATTCATGCAAATTTCAGAAACATATCATATCAATTCTCAAGAACACAGACAAGGCTACCGATGAGCAGAGAGACGGTATCATTCAATCACTCAAGGTGATTACTTATACATTGTAAGCTTTATAGGATCTGTTATCAGCAATTAGAGATTGCATATACTATCAGATCAACATTTATAATGTAGATTGCAGTCTAACAAGTGCATCACATCATAAATCCTTTTGTAGAAGGTGGACTTAACAATTCTTTATAAATCTCTTAACAGAGTGCACACCTAACAGTGTTGCTAAAGCTTCAAATGAAGTAGATCCTAACAGGTCTCCACTCTAATCCTCCTAATAGGGTAGATCATTAGAAGTGATCAAATTGTAAGCCTTAACCGGCTCCCTTCTTATCTGCAGATAGTGAAGTTTTGTGGGTAGACATCCCCACCATAGTTTTTACTTCCTAACAAGAGTTTTCTGTGATATCATATCTTGCATTATGTGTTATTTATTTTCATGAATGTTTCTTGAATGTTTACACATGTAAAGAACTTATATTACAATTTCACATACATAAAGAAAGATGAATAGATAGATAGGTGATTACATAAATCTGATGACACAAAGCTTAATGGGCCAATCACATAAAAAAATTTAGAGGTAGCGATTCACCCCTCCCCTCTCAGTACATCATTCTAGTAATTCCAACAATTGGTATCAAAGCTAAGTCTCTTTCTTGAAAAGATTAAAGACTTAAGAGAAAAGATCAAGATAATAGAAAAGTACAGACTGGACAAGACTATTGAGAATGAGCAATTACAAATTCAGATTTACTATGAGAAGTAAAAAGAGGCGAGAGTAAGCATGAGAAATTTTCTTGATGAAAGAAAGATTATGGCAACTAGGCTTAATTAGAAAGATTATCAAGAAGAGGAGATCCCAGATTAATTCAACTCAGCTGAATCATCAAAAAGCAAAGCATCAGACACATCAGTAGAAGAGATCACAAGTCTACAAGAGGTCAATCTACATCTGACAAAGCAAATCAGTCAAGAGACTCAGATGGTAAAAATGATTGATGTCATGAATGATTCAAGAAAAGAAGAATCAAAGAGAACATTGGCTATTGATGATAGGAGGAAAATCACAGAGAAGCTACAAGAAAAAGAATCAAAGATTCAAAGACTTAGTGATCATCACCATGATATTACCAATCAGATTATTCTTATGAGTCAAGAGGCAAATAGATTAAATACTGAACTCATTGAAAGAATACAGATCATTAGTGAGCTAAGAAAAGAGAATGAGAAGCTAAAGCATGAAGTCAAAATTCAGAATCAACACAATGAATTAATCAAGAAATCTGAAGATAGCAATAAAATAATGGATCATTTCCTTGATGGACAAGATTCAATAACTATATAGGTATAGGGTACACTGACAATGGAGAATCATCTAATCAATCAGATCAAAATAATGTTTATGCAACTCAAAGAAACAAGAAGCTGTCATGCAATCACTATGGAAAATCAGGCCACACCTCAAACATTTGCAGAAAAAAAATGAAAGGTATTCCTCAATCAAAATCTACTTTCATTGGTAATTGTTATAAATGTCACAAGAAAGGACACAAGGCATTTGAATGCAGATCTAAGGTGAAAAATCCAAAGAAGGAAACCTACATGGAAAAGTACTATCCTACCTGCAAAATGAATGGACATACACATCAGGAGTGCTTGAAAAAGAACAAGAAATCATGGACACCAAAAGAACCTGATAATAGCTATAAACCGACAAAAATCGGTAACTCATATATTTGGGACTATAACACATGGGTGAACTACACATCATGTGGAAGGTATGGTCATATTTCTACCAACTGTATGATAAAATAGACTAGAAGACCAAGAGGATGGACCAATCTAGGTATGGCATGTTTACATTGTCATAAGGCTAGACATGTGGTAAGAGATTGCAAAGACTGACTAATAGAAACAAACACTTATCCCAATGGAAACACCATTGATGACATATCAAGAAGATGAGAAACAAGATGTGGAGAAAAGATACAAACAATTAAGGTGCTGGAACAAGTAATCCAAATAATGACACCCCATCCAATGGATCTGGTGGCATCACCATTCCCAACTAAGTTTCATAAGTAGGTATGGAACTGCATTATGACAAGTTATATTATGCATCAGTTCCATTACACATTGATCATATTGACAAAATTAGCATTATTAAATATGCACTATATTGTTACTTGTAATATTGTTGAAAAAAATTCCATTGGTTAATGGGTACAAATAAGTATCAGTGAACACACATAGTAAAGTTGACAGTACTTACCAAAATGTATCGGGCATTACACAAAAGACAAGTCTCTAAGTGTAACCGATAGACATCGGTGATCTTTGAGCTGACAAAAGTTATCTTCGCCATCTTACCGACAATCATCGGTGAAAACACCGAAGCTGCTAGCTACTCTGAAACCTTGCACCTACATCGACGATGTTATTTATGCCTCAACTGACAAACTCATTCTTTGTATACTGATGAGTTGTTGGGCATTAATGACAACTTAGGGAACAAAATTTATAAAAGTGTGACAGAAGAACTCATTTTGCACACGCAATTTTTGAGCAAGAAAGTAGAGCTAAGTAGAGCGATTGAAGAGTAGATTGAAGTGCGACCTCAGGAAGATTCAAACACAACTCAATAGATTCATGAGCAATCATAGAGATTCAGTAAGTACCTACAATCACTGACCACACTATTTATTTATGCAAAGCCCTAGATTTCAAATACGATGGCATCTACTTCAAGAACAACAAAAATGAAAGAGGATAAGAAGAAAATGATTAATCTTATCAAAAATAGTACTTGTGTTGAGCCTAAATACAAGTTACACCTAGAAATTGCATCACAACCCGATGGTTCTGGAGCATTCTCTAAAATCCTACCTAGGGTTTTTATGGTAGAGGATGTAAGGTCCTATATACATTGCAAGATCTTGGAATTAGGAGATCTAGACCTAGACAATTCCTATAAGGCACTATGTGATGAAACTGCAAACATGAAAGAAGAGCACAAGCATCTAGATGTGAAAGGTCTAACAAATGCATTACACTTTCCTAGGGCTTTAAAGATAGAATGGATATAGATAGTTCTTAGTAGAATGCATAACCGGACATTATGGATTAATGAGCCTAAGAGAATAACAAAAGATGTTATTCATGCGGTTACTAGATATCCCAAAACCGACAAGCCAAAAGGTCACAAGAACCCATCCTTAAAGGAGGTAGAAAAGTTGATAGGTGCAAAATTAGACAAAAGAGGTCTCAAGGTTAACACCATCACTAAGGAGGAACTTAAGTTTGGTGCATGTGTGATAGGTTATACAATATTTTGGGCTAGCATAATGAAAAACATAGCAAGCACTGCTATGAGCACAACCTACAAGATCATCAAAGAAGGAAAGAAGATGGATCTTGCAGAAATATTGTTGACTCAACTTGAGGAGAACATGAACACCATAAGGTCTTCAAGGACAAACACTTGTAATTTTGGTTCTCTAATTATGTGCATATTCTTTTACTTTGAAGAATACTTTCCTTCCATAGGAAAATTAGTATGGGACACAAGCAAACCAATCACCATACATATATGTGAGCACATAGAATCATTAGGTACAGATTTTGATCACCTAATGAATGAGTATTTCAAAGGATTTAAGGAAAAGATGCAAGCTAGAATAAGGATACCTGAGAGTTTGATAGAAGAACACAAAGATGACATATGTTTTATGGTAGATACTAATTTTATCTATATCAAACCAGTAGTACCTAGAAAATCTTGGCTGTCACCATTAGATCATGAGATCAAAACAAGACAATCTAATAAGTGCACCCATGCACTATTAAATGAACCAATAGACAACAAGAAACCAAGATTTGGAACTTATGAAGAGGCCAAACTAAAAATCAAGTCAGATCTTGTTGTCAAGAAAATTGTAAACAAGAAGAAAAAATGGTAAAAGAATTAACCAAGAAGTTTGCAGTTATAGAAGAAGGTAAAGAGGAAACATAAGGCAATGAGGAAGAAACCAAGGGCCAGTCACCCATCGGTGGAGATACAAAAAAGAGTGATATAGAGGCTACACAGTTAGATTCATCACCTCCTCCTCCACCTAAGAAATCAAGAACAACTGCTGCTTCAAGGACAAGAAGCAAAGCAGCAAAGGAAACAACTCCTTCACCATTAAAGAAAGGAAAAGTGAGAACCTATAAGAGGAAACCTATCTCACCAAAAGAAAAATAGACCAAAAGGAGGAATTTAAATAGAACTAGAGAAGATCTAGAAGACTCATCTATGGATGAAGCTGACATAGAAGTACAAAAAGGGAAAGAACCCTTGATTCCAAAGACCATTGACGAAATATGTAAGAACATTTCAAAATCACCATCTATTTCTAATCCTAACATTAGGAAATGGTTGAAATTTGATCCAGAGGATCAAAACAAGATTGAAGAAGCTATAGTTTCTAAAATGTGCAAACACCATTATGTTCCACTTCAATTCTCAGAATATGACGTACAAAAGGAACTATTACGGAGATTGTCTGCAAGATGGACATTTGCACTTCACCAAGAAAAAGAGGTAAGAGAAAGAGTATTTATTACTCTTATGCCTTATGATTCAAAGAAGGAAGAGATAAGTGAAATGATGAAAATTTATGAAAAGGAGTTCTCAGCCAAAATGAGAGCATACAAATTTCTCAAAGGGAAGCTAATTGAGCAAGATCAGGAAAGCAATAAGAAGTGGTGCAAAATACTCAAAAAGACCACTAAGGAAGCTAGCCCAGAGAAAGAACACATAATCATTAAAGATGTACAAGATGATTAATTAGTGGAATTGGACAAAGAAGAGAGTGATACAGAAGGCCCCAAACATACTAAAGTTATAGATGAGGTATGGCCCGACACTACTCTTGACAAAACTTAGAGTGAAGAAAGCCAAAATCCACCAAGCCCAACTCATATTGACTTGGATAATGAAGGAGAGGTTACCAAAGAAGAATTGAAAATAAAAGGTAACATAAATGAGGATGTAAATGATGAAACATGGTTAGATAATGTCATTAATGACATTACAAGAAAAGACCCTGCAGAAGAAGTGCAAAAAGATGATGTCACTATTGCACAAGGTGATACTGATAGACATGACACACTTAATGACACTGTAGAGGTAAATACACCGACCAACATGAAGATATTGATAGAAGCTATTGATATTGATTCAAGTAAGGAGAAATCATCCAAGAAAGATGAGAACATACCTGAGGACAAAGGTAAAGATGAAAATAAGGATGTGTCTGACACATAGAAGGATATAGACACAGAGATGAAAGATGCAACTGACACTCAACAAGAGTTGTCTACTAAAAAGAACAAAGGAGAAGTTATTAACAAAGATGAAACATTGAGAAAGGATGAAGAGAAAGAAAAGAGTGAAGAAGTTAAGCAAGATTATAGCATGAAGGAAAAAGAAGAAAAATCTGTAGATACACCCAAGGGAAATGAAGAGATGTCTTCACACAACCAACAGGTGGACTCTGAACAGAAGCAACAAGAAGCTTCATCTTCTCAACCTTCACCTACCAAATCAATCCAATCTCAAGGTCTACAAATGGTAGTTCACCAATCCGTCTATCAACCAAAGAAGAAGAAGAAGAAAGTAATGAAGAAAGACATCTTGGCAGTAACACTTGATGAGGTAATTGAAATACCCAAGTGGGATGTATCTACTTTAGATACTGAAACACTTAAAAAGTTTGGAGTGATGTGTCAAAGAAAATCTATACAAGACAAAATGAAAAAGGCACATAGGGAAGCCCAAGCCCTTGAAAAAGCTAGGGAAATACTACATTAACTTTTTCCTAATAAAAAAGTTGAAGATGGCATATCAGTCATGGATAAAATTATAATTCTTACTGACGCCATCACCACTCAAAATGTAGATGCAGAGAAGGCAATGGAAGAACAAGCAAAGATGAAGTATCAACACAAATTAGTTGAAAAGATTAGCCAAGAAGTGGCAAAGAACAAGGTAAAGCTCTCTAAATTAGAAAGTCAATTAGAACCTATGATTGTAGAAGCTATCATCTTAGTTCATAAATTATGCACACTTGAAAATTTCACAAAAGAGAATAGTGAAAAGCTGTCCCAGCTAGATTCAGATCTGACAGCTAGTGCACAAAGTTTAACCTCTGATGCAAATATAATAAAGTTGCATCATGACAAGATCACATAGGTAAATAGGTTAAGACAAGAAATATGGGATGCAGAGACATAATTTAGAAATGAGGTTACTGAGCTGCAGGCTCAAATATTGCCAAACCTCACCACTCTGCAACAACACATTACAGATGCAAGAAATCTAATCTCAACCCCGGAGATGTCTATAGTAGACAACATATACAATATGCATGTGAGGATATCACTTGAGCACATGGCTCTAGAAAATTTAAAGGAGAAATGGGAGAAGATGATGGAGGAAATAAAAGCCTCACACTCACACATTTTTGACAAGTTGTAAGTACCTTTGCATTTATTATCAAAAAAGTAGGAATGAATAGTACATTTGTACAATATACTACAGTAGGAGAATGTATGTTGTATGTAAAAATAGATATGTACATAAAATTACACTTACCGACATATGCATAGGGGGAGTCATTTCATGAGTAAAAAGAAAAATGACTAAGGATAAAGTATACACAGGTGTACATACTATTACATTAAGTATGTTGCACATATAAGTTTTTGATACTAATGTCAAAGGGGGAGATTGATGACATTAAGTTTTTCCATTAGTATACTTAAGTGAAAAACATGATTAAGGTCATCGGTATAAGCATAATCGATAGATAGTACACTGCATAACCGATGAGATAACTATACTTGACATAAAAATACTAAGTATAGAATTGCCTAACAAACACTGATAAGTGTTGAACCAATGACAAAGCATAAAGGACATCACCGACATTACAGTTTTGTGAACATCATCGACAGAGAAAAAAAGGAAAGGAACCCAATGAATAGTTCAAAATAGGGACACTGATGGAGTAGAAGACCGACAGAACAAAGAATGGAAGAAAACTGACAGTTTGACAGAGCAACCCGACCGTCAGAACCGACAGTCAGTTACAGAACCCACAAAAAGTGGATCTGACTTTCCACGTCAGATAAAACATTGTAACTCTATTTATGGGATTTTAATTTTTTTTTAAACATTACTTGAGGGTCAAGAAAGCATATTGTAAATTTTTTAAAGCATTCTAATGGATCTAAAACATAACTAACTAAAGATCAAGGTCAAGTTGTAAACCTTGAATCTAGAGTTAAAACTTGAAAAGCGTGAATCAAGAATGGACCTAGAAACTAGTATATATAGATGTTCAATCATTTTTAATAGGTAATAAGTTTATAAATGATTGTATCCATAGAGAGAATATAAGAAGAAGAAGTGAATTCATGCAAAGTTTAGAAATAGATCATATCAGTTCTCAAGAACACATACAAGGCTACCGATGAGTAGAGACAAGGTATCATTCAATCACTCAAGGTGATTACTTATACATTGTAAGCTTTATAGGATCTGTTATCAGAAATTAGAGATTTCATATACTATCAAATCAAAATTTATAATTTAGATTGCATTCTAACAAGTGCATCACATCAGAAATCCTTTTGTAGAAGGTGGACTTAACAATTCTTGATAAATCTCTTAACAGAGTGCACACCTAACGGTGTTTCTAAAGCTTCAAACAAAGTAGATCCTAATAGGTCTCCACTCTAATACTCCTAATAGGGTAGATCATAAGAAGTGATCAAATTGTAAGCCTTAACCAACTCCCTTCTTATCTGCAGATAGTGAAGTTTTGTGGGTAGACATCCCCACCGCAGTTTTTACTTCCTAACAGGAGTTTTCTATGATATCATATCTTGTGTTATGTGTTATTTATTTTCATGAATATTTATTGAATGTTTACACATGTAAAGAAAATATATTATGATGTCACATACATAAAGAAAGATGAACAAATAGATAGGTGAATATATAAATCTGATGACACAAAGGTTAATGGGCCAATCACATAAAAAGTTTTAGAGGTACTGATTCACCCCTCCCCTCTTAGTACATCATTCCAGTAATTCCAACAACTCGATCATATGGTCATGTCCCTACATCAACATAAAAAAAAATTGTATAATCTTTGAAAGCATATTACAAAATAGCTTTCTACTAGATATTATCCAATTCCCATGGTGGAAACTCTTCAAACTTGAAAAGTAATGTGAAACTCTTAGAAATGAACAAAAACCAGAGTTGCAGAGACAAAAATCATGATAATTGGAGTTATAGGTAAGATCTCTTCACCAAACCAGTTGCATTCAAAGGCTAAGACATAGGGAAATATGGCCAAGTCAGTTTTATGTAGAGTTGAAGCCCATGACCATAGTGTATCGAGTGGCTTATAAGTGCCCAAACTTGGAACTAGGTATCACAATTGGATCTCAATGATATACTAATTCTAAAGCCTTGAAATACAAGATTTATTGGGTCCCTTTGGGCCAAGAGTGCACTGAGAACATCAAGGGTCTATAATATTCATGATACTCCATGTGCTAGGAGGTGCTCTTGCACCATACTCTCAACCTAAAAGCACTCTAAATCCCTCCATGCTAAGGGTAAAAACACTAAAACATACTCACTACCACGATAAAAAAGTCCCATTACCTGCTACAAAAGTGGTCCTAACCTTTGACCCCCACAGATACAATCTAGACCATCCTTCTCTAACTATGCCTACAAATTTATTAAAGAATAGTCTTGTGTGTGAAAGAAGAGTTCAAAATTTTATATTGTAATAATTGTTCATAAAATTTGATTATAAACTTGTGATAATAGAGTTGTGGACCATAATCATTTATGGAATTCAAGTGAATCATAATCTTCATTTTAAACTATTGCTTATTTATTTATTTGGTGTTCTATAGGGCTTTTCAGGGGCTCAGATTTCTAAGATTGAGGATGTCACCCTTTTTTCCATTGACTTTGGCTTAGAGAGCTATGTGGTATCATATTTTACACACCTCTTGTTTATAGTTTTAATTGAACCCATGTGGTATCATATTATTTCTCTTATGTTAATTTTGTTTTTGTTAGCCTACCCCACCAAGCTCGAGGTCATTAGGAAAGAGGAAGAAATCATCGGGGACATTGAAACAAAAAAGGTAATTAAGTATATTTGTTGAAATGTATTATGAAAATTTTAATGTAGTCTATATTGATGATTGCACTTGAATTTTTTATTGTATACATGTAGAATCAATTGGGTTTCACTGAACTGATGAATTCCCCAGACATTGCCGATGTTCAGGATAGGGAGGAGGTAACACATTTTCGTATTTACTTTCAATTGCATTCTTGTTTGTTCAAAATATTTTAGAAATCATGTTCCTCTATTAGTATGTCATTTGCTATGAATTTTCATACAGGAATTAGTCATAGCTTCCTCAGATGAGGTGAACCCTTCTCCACTTCCTAGGGATCGCTTGCCTAGCATATGAGATCCAACTGCGGTATGCATTTTCTTTTTCGTCCATGCATTTTTAATTTTTTAGTATTTCTTGTTTATAACATGTATTTTGTATTATTTTTTCTATTGTAGGACCCTTCACCACTGCCCGTCATTCCTCTACCTGGCCATTTTTCTAGGAGTCCCTCTCACCCATGATGGAGCCCATTTTGTTTATCAGTCAACCCAAGCATAAGAGATCCAGCTGAGGCTTCAACATGCAAATTACAGTCCAATATTAATTAATTTTGATATTATTTTGAGACAATATATATGGCTTAACATTTGAATTGTTCTTGTGCAGATACTTAGTGAACCAAGTGTTGTTGTGAAGAAGCTCAATTTTGATGATCCACCACAGTCATAAATATATTGAGACATTGTATAGATCTAGTTGTGGTCATTGAATGACCAAATTTTGTATGTATATATATGTATATGTATATGTGTGTGTGTGTGTGTGTGTGTGTGTGACATTTGTACATTGTATATATCGACATGGACATAGTTGATGTCATTTTTTGTAACTCTATTATAGATTTGGCATATATTTTATGTATAGATATGTATGCTATTATTGTTCATTTTGTTATATACGAAACTTCAAATTTAATCCTTGAATTTGTTGTTTTGATGTTTATGTCTTAAGTGTATTCTTGTTTACATGACTTGCGTATATGCATGTGTGTTTTGATAAATTAATGTACTTGTGTGTGTACTTCATGTATATGAAGGCATTATATTTTTCCATTAGTATATACAAGGAAAAATATGATCTGCACCATCTGTTTACACTACACCGATAGACATGGCACAACACTACCTAACGCCAAGGTTACCCAATACTGCCAAGTACAAAGCATCCCAAAAAACACTATTCAGTATTACCCAATGACAAAAGGGATAAAGGAACCCGACGAGTAACAAAAGTGAAACCTGACAAAATAGAAAAGAGAGGAACCCGATAGATGAAGAGAACCCAACAATCAGTTCAACAAAGGAACATCAACAAAATTTCAGTTCAAACTGACGACCAAGAACCGACAGTCAGCTACATCCTGCAAAAAGTGGATCTGACTTTCCACGTCAGATAAAACACTGAATTTGTATATTTAGGTTCTTGATTTGTTTTAAATCCATTATGTGCGGAGGAAGAAATGTAATTATTATTGTTTTAATTAGTTTAATAGATTTATAACATGCAAACTAAAGATCAAGGTCAAGTTGTATACCTTGGATCTAGAGTTAACAATGTAATGCATGATTCTAGAATAGGTCAAATACTTGTATAAATAGATGCTCAGTCTATTGTGAACATGTTGTTCGATGATGATTGTAGGCACCGAGAGAATCTAAGGATCAGACAAGAGAATCATGTAGAAGGACATAAAAGGATCAAATCAATTTTCAAGAACAAGAACATAGGCTACCGACGAGAAGAGAAAAGGTATTAATCAATCACTATAGGTGATATTCATATTATGAGATCTTTAATGGATCTATGATCAGAATTATAGATTGCATATAGTCAGGTCAAACATATTGTACTCATTCTAACAAGTGTAGTACACTTAAGAAATCCTTTCAAGAAAGGTGGACCTAACAGTCCTATTCTAAATCTCTTAAATGAGTGCACACTTAAATCAGTGTTTCCAAAGCTCTTAACAGAGTAGATCTTAACAAGTCTCCACTTTAATACTCCTAATAGGGTAGATTATCAGAAGTGATCAATTGTAATCCTTTACTGGCTCCCTTCCATTCTGCAGACAGTGAAGTTTTGTGGGTGCCATCCCCACCACGGTTTTTACTTCCTAATAGGAGTTTTCTGTGATATCATATCTTGTGTTATGTGTTTATTACTTTCATGAATGTTTCTATGAATCTTGCAAAAAATTAAAGATTATGAATTAATATTACATGCATAAGAAGAACATAAAAAATGGTCGGTAATACATTAAAGAATGATTACTAATGATGAAAGATGAAAAGTGTTAAAAGCTTTAGAGGTACTGATTCACCCCTCCCCTCTTAGTACTACTTTCCATTAATCCCAACATTGGTATCAAAGCTAAGTCTCTTCTTGGAAAGCTTAAAGGCTTAAGAGAAAAGATCATACAATGGATAAGTACAAACTTGATAAGAATATTGAGAATAAAAAGCTTGAGATACAAATATTCTATGAACAATATAAAGAAGCGAGAATCAAGATGAGAGAGCTGTTGGATGAGAGAAAAGGTATGGAACTCAAAACAATGAAAATGATTATCAAGAAGAAGAGATTCCATATTTCTTTGAATCTTTAGGATCAAATACAAGTATTTCATCACACACATCAGAAGAGAACATCACAAATCTAAAGGAGATCAATCAACATCTAATAGAGAAAATAAAGATGTTGCAAATCGGTCAAGAGACCTAGATGGTAAGAATTATTGATGTGATGAGTTCTGCTAGACAAGATAAAATACAAAGAACACTAGCTATTGATGATAGGAGGAAGATTATAGAGAAACTACAAGAAAAGGAGTTAGAAATTCAAAGACATGCTGAGCATCACCATGAGATCATAAAGTAGATTATTCTAATGAGTCAAGAAGAAAATAGAATGAATATAGAACTCATTGAAAGAGTACAAGATATCGGTGAACTAAGAGAAGAGAATGAGAAACTAAAGCATGAGGTTAGAATTCAGCAAAAACATAATGAAATTATCAGAAAGGCTGAAGAAAGAAATAAAAGAATGCATTATTTTCTTGAAGGACAACGAAGATTCAACAACAAAAATGGTCTAGGCTTTACCGAAAAATGGAGAATCATCAAATCAAGCCAATCTGAAGAATTTCTATGAAAATCCAAGACCAAGAAAGCTGACATGCAAACACTGTGGAAAGAAAGGCCACACATAAAATATGTGTAGAGGAAAAATGAAAGGTATTCCTAAATCTACATCTTCATTCATAGGATTCTATTATAAATTTAACAAGAAAGGACATAAAGCATATGAATGTAAGTCTAAGATGGATCAACCAAAGAAGGAAACCTACATGGACAAATACTGTCCTACATGCAAAATGAATGGGCACACAAGTCTTGAGTGCTGTAAAAAGAAAAGGCAAGCATGGAAACCTAAAGGTCAAGAAACTCCCTATCAACCAAAGAGAATCAATAATCAATATGTATGGGACTACAACACATGGATAAACTGTATAGCATGTGGTAGATATGGTCACATTGCTACAAACTACATGAGGGCATGGAACAAAAGGTCTAGAGTCTGGACAAACCCTGGAATGGCATGATTACATTGTCACAAAGTTGGTCATCTCAATAAATATTGCAAAGACTGAATGACAGAGATAAGAATATATCCCAATGGAAACAACATTGAATATATCTAGAGGACAAGAGACAAAATGTGGAGAAAAGATTCAAGCAATGATGAAGCTGGCCCAAGCAATGAAAATGGTGACACCCCATCCAATGGATCTGGTGACATCACCAACCCCACTTAAGATGAACAAGTAAGTATGGAACTGCACTACACCAAGTCATATTTTGCATCAGTTTCATTATACAAATTGATACATAGTCAAAATCTGCATAAATAAAGATGCATATTATGTTACTTGTTACAATTCTAAGAAATCAGCCCCATTGGTAAACACATACAAAAAATTATCGGTGAACATAAAGGATGAGTTGTCTACACTTACCGAGAATTGTCGGTCAACACACAAAATGGCTAATTTGCTAATGTAACCTGACACCCGTTGGTAAGGGAGCAAAGTTATAAAGTCATCATTACATAACACCGATATCTGTCAGTAAAAGAAAAAATATTAATAGCCATCCTGAGCATCCTGACAACATCGATGATGAATTTGAAAGTCTTCCCAAAGAAATTTGTCTTTATGAACCGATGAGATGTTGAGCATTTATGACAGACTTAGGGAAAAAGTCTATAAATACTTGATGGGAGCACTTCATTTTGCACCCGCGATTTAAAGAGAAAAAGAAGAGAAAAACCAGAGTGATGAAAGAGAAGATAATAGAGCATCCTCGACTCGATCTAGCACAAAAAATAGATCATTCACCAATATCACAGATTGAATTAAGTATCGAGGGCACTGAAGAACTCAGTCATTATTTACAAGAAAGCCTTAAATTTTCAAGAAAGCCCTAAATTTGAAAAATGATGGCAACCACCTTAAGAACCATAAATATTAAGAATGAAAAGAAGAATATAGTTAGGTTAATTAGGAACAACACCTATGTGGAGCCCAAGTATAAGATATGCCCTAAGATCGCATTACAACCCGATGATTCTGACGCATTTTCTAAGATTCCACCTAGGGTTTTGCTGATAGAGGACGTAAGGTCCTACATTCATTGAAAGATTGCTGAAATAGGTGATCTGGAGATGGATGAAGCTTACAAGAAGCTTTTTGATTCAGAAGGAAACCTAAAAGATGAACATAAGCATCTACAAGTAAAGGAAATAACAAATGCCCTATATTTGCCGAGGGACTTCAAAAATGACTGGATTAGGTTGGTACTTGTAGACACCCTAAAATGGACAGGCTTGCGACTTTACATTAAAAATGCTAATTTTCATCTATTAATTAATGGTTTCTTAATCATTAATTAATCATCTATTTTCTTCTAAATTCATTTCTCAAATCATCTAATCCAATCCCCAAAATTAATTAAATAATTAACTTTATTTAATTAATTAAGCTTTAATTGATTAATTACCATTAATTGATTAATTAAACTCAATTTCCTATAGTTTAAATCCAAATATTTAAACTTACTAATTAATTCTTCCAATTAAATTAATTTCAATTAAATTAAGTTAATTTCATCAAATAAAGCAATTCTTAATTAAAAAGAATTCAATTATCTCACATGTTGAAAACAATTAATAAATAAATGAATTAAATATTCATTTATCTTCAAAGAGATAACTCCAAT
>MU227142.1:1289212-1304537 GCA_018584345.1 Thuja plicata | reverse complement strand
TTATTCTAGGAGGTGTTAACACAACTGCATGCTCTACATTTTCATTAGATGAATTAGGTGCATTTATTGGATTCATTTCAATTGGTGTATGTTGATGATTTTCATTTTCATTATGTGCATTTTTTTCATTAATGACATCAAATTAAAATGGTGCATTTGTCACATTAACATTTTCATTTTCATCACTTACGTTGTTTTCATTTTATGATGTACCTTGTCGTATTCTCCTCATGCACTCCCTTTGTCTTTCCTTTTTTGTCTCTCATTGTTCAGTTGTTCCTCTTTTTTTCTTTCCCATTATTTGTATTGAATGGACCCTATGAATAATATCATGAACATAGAATAACAGTGAACATCAAATCCAAAAAATAAGAAGAAATCAATGATTTTCTTGAAATGAGAACTTACAATGATAAAATAACATTAAAAGCACCAATAAAAAATACAATTTTCAATCATTGCAAAGAAAAAAACATGCAAAAAAGTGCAAAGCTATCTGTTCCTAGCGTAAAACAAGAGAAAAATAGTTGTGGGACCTCAAAACAGCATGCAATGACTATTTTAAGACCGTTGAAGAAAGCAAAGTTCCTAATTCCACAGAACCCGATCAGGTTATGAGAACATAAAGGCTCAGTGCTCCTAATTACTCAGAACCTGATCGAGTTATGAGAACATAGCAAATCAATGCTCCTAATTACTCAGAACCTGGTCGGGTTATAAAAAACTAAGAACAAAGGAGGATTGAGAGAGATAAAGAGAGTGGGGTAGGAGAGAGAGAGAGAGAGAGAGAGAGAGAGAGAGAGAGAGAGAGAGAGATATTTACTTCTTCATAACCCGATCAGGTTTTGAAGAACTAAAAATTGTGTGTTTTATTCTCTAGAACTGGATTGGGTTATGGAGGAGTTGAAAATGTACTTTTTTATTTTAAGAACCTGATTGGGTTATGGCTTGGGAAGAGGTTTGGAAAATAACCCAAGGGCTTGGAGGCTCATTTTCCCTCCATTTTTGTTCTGTTAGACATTTTTTCATCTTGTAAGATGAATTCTGGACTTTATCTTCATCAGGTTTGCAATTTTTCAACTGGGTAGCTCTATAATTTTCACCATAGTCTCATACGTCTTCTTAGCTTTTTAACCATATACATTTTTCTATTTTTGGACAACATTAGCATAGTAAACTTTAATTTTCTTTACCAGTGTCTTGATTGTCCTCATAGACATATGTCTACTATTTTTAAATAACTTTTTATATACTTATTAAAATTACAAATAAATTACATATTATTGTACTAAACTTGATTCTATACACTTTTTAAAAAAAATTTCATTTTTGATTATTTTGATGCAAGTTATGCCCAGTGCACAAATAGGTACCAAATTTTCAGGATGCGATCACTTCAAAAAATCACAAAAAACAATACTCATCGAAAAATTACAAAAAAATACAAAACTTTTATATCTCACTCTTTCCTATCATCCTACCAAAGGGATTTAAAAAATAATGAGTATAACTATATCTTTTGTACCACACACGGAAATAGTTATGTTATGTTTTTTCAAAAAAATTAGGAATATGTTTTCATGCTCACAAGGTTTGACCCTCTTAATATTATCGGTTTTAAAAAAAAATAGTGTTTTAGAAACTAGATTCAGATTACTACAATTTTTATTTTTTACACATCTTCTTATTTTGAGTGCATGACCATCAAGCTCCTGTTCCAAGTTCAGGTTTACCCGATTTCAGAAAAAATGTGTCCACTTATACCCCCCTTTTTGGTCCACAACTTGGTGCACATACCCTTGTTCTTAATGTTGAAGGTGTAGGCCTATAGGTATTCCACCCACTTCATATTATTGTGACTGAGCTTATCTTGTGAATTCAAGAAACTCAGTGCTTGGTTGTCTGAAAAGACTACAAACTCCTTTGGAAGCAAATAGTGCCTCCACTTCCTCAAAGCTTGGACTAGATCATACATCTCTAAGTCATAAGAAGAGTACTTCTTCTTGGCTTCACTTATTTTTTCAAAGTTAAAAGCCTTTTTTCTTCCCTCTTGACTCAAGACAACACCAATAGCCACATTGCTAGCATCACATTCCACTATGAATAACTTTTCAAAGCTTGGTAAAATCAAGATTGGTTGAGTAGTAATCTTCTTATTTAACAACACAAACCCATGGTTAGTTTGTTCATTCCATAAAAACTTAGTTTTCATCCCACCTTTGATAGTATCAAGATGAGGAGCACAAATTGCATGGAATTGATTTATAAACTTCCTATAGTACTGTGCTAAGCCATGAAAACTTCTTACCTCAATTGCTGTCCTTGGATTAGGCCAGTTGATAATGGATTCCACCTTGCTAAGATCCATCTTTAGATTGCCTTGAGATAGTACAAACCCAAGGTACACTAGCTCTTATTTCATGAATTCACATTTCTCCAAGTTGATCATCAACTTCTCTTCATGCAGCTTCTTGAAAACTATTTCCAAATGTCTGAGGTGTTCCTCTCTTGTCTTGCTATAAATGAGTATATCATCCAAGTATACTACCAAAATTTTTCCTATGTAGTCCTTAAGAACTTCATTCACAAGTCTCATGAATGTGGATGGGGCATTGGATAACCGAAATGGCATTACAAGCCACTCATACAGTCCTTCTATGGTCTTGAAGGTTGTTTTCCATTCATCTCCCTCATTGACTCTAATTTGATGGTATCCACTCTTCAAGTCAATCTTTGTGAAAAATTTGGCTTCACCTTGATAGTCCATTAGGTCTTCTATCCTAGGGATAGGGAACCAATACCTAATGGTTATTATATTTATTTCTCTGGAGTCAGTACATAGTCTCCAAGTCCCTCCCTTTTTAGGGGCTAAGACAGTGGGTATGACACAAGGGCTAATAATTTTCCTAATAAGACCTTGGCTTAGGAGTTCTTGGATCTATCTAGCTATTTCCTCATTTTTTTGAGGAGTAATTTTATAAGAAGCCTTATTGGGAAGGGTAGCTCCTGCAATGAAGTCTATTTTGTGTCTTACAGTCCTCTTAGGGTGTAGGGTTGATGGTTTTCCATCACTAACAATGCCTTCATACTCTTGTAGCATCTCCTGCACTTCCTTTGGCAATTTTGTCTTCTTGACTATCTTTTCTGCAACTTAATCTTTTGGTTTCAACACAAGTGCAATGAAAACTACCTCTCCTTCTTCTAAGGCTTCTACAAACTCTTTCTCACTAACCATGAGAACATTGGGGCCAGATACTATCTGCAACTTAATCTTTTGGTTTCAACACAAGTGCAATGAAAACTACCTCTCCTTCTTCTAAGGCTTCTACAAACTCTTTCTCACTAACCATGAGAACATTGGGGCCAGATGATTTCATTTCTCCATCATCCAACAGTGATTGTATT
Source organism: Thuja plicata (assembly GCA_018584345.1). Lineage (NCBI taxonomy): Eukaryota > Viridiplantae > Streptophyta > Pinopsida > Cupressales > Cupressaceae > Thuja > Thuja plicata. Next base: position 1,301,132 of record MU227142.1, on the reverse strand, counting down.
TTGAATGCACATTGTCCTTCTTGAAAGAATATGAATTCTTTGCTCCATCATGCATGGCATGTCGGTCAAATTTCCATGGTCTACCTAGGATTAGGTGACATGCATCCATAGGAAGCACATCACATAATAATTTGTCCTTATACCTCCCAATTTAAAACTCCACCCAAGATTGTTCATTGAAAAGGACATGTTGTCCTTTGTTTAACCAAGTGAATTTATAAGGATTGGTGTGGGGTATCCTTTTCATTTTCAACTTACTGACTTCCTCCTTTGACACTATGTTTTTAGTAAACCCTAAGTCTATAATGACTCTACAAACTTTTCCCATCATCTTGCATTTCAGTCTAAACAGTGATCTCCTTTGACTAGGCTCCTCTTTTATTGGCTCCTTAATCAGAGTTCTCCTCATAATTATATTTTCACCTTCTTCTAAATCTAAGGGTACTTCAGGATGTTTACCTCCACCACTAGTTTCTTCTTGAACATAATTTACCCTTTTATCACTTCCTTGGGAAGTAGTGCCATTATCTGGACACCTATATGTAGGATGTCCCATCTGGTTGTAGTGGTAACATTTCATGTTGGCAAAGTAGTTACCTCTACCTTGACTACTGCCTCTTCCTCTATTGTTAGAGTTCCTTCCTCTATTTGAATTAGTCCTATTGGAGCTTCCCTCTTGCTATTCAGTAAGCTTGGTCTCTCCTTGAATTTTTGGTTCAGAACTTATTCCACCATATCTACCTCTCTATCCTCTATTGTCTCTTCCTCTACCTCTTCCTTTGGTAGTGCTAGAGTCTTGTTTCTTTCTCATCTTCTCTTCAACCTTGATATAAATTTGGTGGAACTTCTTAATGGTGTCTAGAATCAAGGGACTCATCTCATCTTGCATGTTCCATTTAAGACCATTAATATATCTTGCTACTTTCACTTTCTCATCTTCTAAAAATCTAGACCTCATGCAAAGCCTCTGAAATTCTTCAGTATAGGAGTTTACATCTAGGTCCTTCTGTCTTAAATTTTGTCTTCTTTTATGTAGTTGGATTTCATAATCCTTAGGGATATAAGCATCTCTAATTTTGGAACCATATCTCTCCATGTAGCAATGAGCTTCTTTCCTTCCTTCTCTCTCTCCTCTTGGATGAATTTCCACCAAGTGAGTGTAGACCCTCTTAGTATGGCTTTAGAAACTTTGACCTTTTGAGCCTCAGTGATGCCATCACACTCAAAATGGTTTTCTATTCCTTCTATCTAGTTTAGGACTATCTCTGGTTCCATCTTTCCAGTAAATATAGGAACTCCTAGTGCTTTACCACTCATAGCATTTAATGCTTTCAAGAATGGTTCCTCATTAATGATAGGGTCAGCTTCAGGTACTTCATAATCTATGGAAATATCCTTGTCTTTCCCTTCAACTTTATCCTTTACTTCTTCTACTTTCACATCAACTTCATCTACCTTTTTCTCTATTTGAGCCAATATGTCTCTGAGAATCCTATTCTCTACTTCTTGCATTGGTCACCATTGTAGACTCTCCTACTAACTCTTCTTGTTGAAACATTAACCACAAGCCTGATCAAACCTGGCTCTAATACCAATCTGATGGAAGTACTCCAAGGTGTGCTAACACAAGCTTACTAAGGACTCCACTTGTCCCAATCATATTAGGATCCCAATCTCTCTCCTAGGACCCCAATAGTCTCAAGTCTCCAAGCCTAAGACTATCCTAACTCCACTCTAAGAGTTGGTCTTCTTTTGTTTGACCTTGAAGGACAACTACCAATAGTTTTGTCTCAATGCTTCTCTCTATATTGAAGGATTCTTAGCACAAATCCTTCATACCAACTTCACCAATTTTGCAAGGGTCATATCCATCCATTCCAACTCCATTGGAATGGGTCTTCAATCCCTAATTAGTCGAGTTCCAAATTAACTCTTTGTTTGGTCCAATTAGGTCTAATTGTCTAATTAGCCCTATCCAGAGGGTTTTTTTGGATTCTTTCCAAAAACATGAAAATAACCTAAAAAATAAACCTAGGATCCTGATACCCTTTTCGAATACCTAAAATATTTTAAAGGTCTTGGGCTCCCAATTCATCCGTACACTAGTGTCTGAAAATGTAGGGAAAATATGACTATTTTGGCTCTTCACAAGAAGTCTACTGATTTCTACTTAGAAATACATCTAAATGGATTGGAAAAGACATTATCTCACAACTAGGGATATATAGGACCCTAAAGCTTCAGAAAACACACTTTTTTTATATCTCTCACACACAGGCTTGCTTCTGCATTCAAACTTATCTCTATCATGCACCTAACCAGACAATCATTGCTCACCTAGGGCATGGCTTTAAAATTAGCTAAATGGTTCTCCATGAATCCTACTTGAGTATGTACACTATAAAGATGCTCCCCTACCATATTCATCCACCATTTGAATATTTCCATGGTTGGATTCTATGGGGGAGCCATGAAACTAAAAATCACCTAAACTGTACCAACAACTACACTAATTCCTAAACAATTTACTAAGTCTAACTAATCAGCTCAAAACAACTAGATCACTGAATGGAAAAGTATTATATATAATCATAGTACATAGATCCAACACTGTATCAAGATTTTCAATCCATCAAAACACTTCTACCATCCAAGTAAGTTGACTATTACAGAAAACAAGAACACTCTCTTCTTTTCACTTTCAAAAATTTACAATACTTTCTCCATACCCTGAGAAATGAGCTGCAAGGTGTCTAAAGATGCCTACTCCATGTTTTTAGGCTACTATCATTAATTTCCTCTCCCAACTTTGAGGGGAATGAAAATTTGTTGATGTTGCATGCAACATTTGCAAAATTGCAAATGTTGTCATGACAACATTTTAGCATCTTTTGCATTAATGATGCAAACTAACTTTTATGACCTCTATCCTATATCATTAGATGAATAAATACCTTTGAGTCCTTTTTAGGAATTGTTCACACCTTTCCTAAGTCTAGAACATTTTAAGACCATATTTCCCACTTTAGGGCTAAACTAAGGATTAACAACTTAGAAAGAAACCTAAACTAAACTAGATTGGATTGGGTACTAACTACTAATCCATCTAGTCACACACATTGCAAGACCTTCTAAGGTCAAAAAATAAATTCACTAACTTGGATAGACTCAGTTACAAGCCAAAATTGGACTAAGACTTTAGGGAGAGCCCAAGTGCTCCTGCACCAATAGAACTCCAAAACAAAACAAACCATAATGGAAGCCATAAAACACTTCATACTAACTGTATGCACCCTAAAATGGTCACCTGGACTATGGGCCCCATTTATCATTTTAACAATTTATCAAATTCCTCAATCAATGGTTTGGAATATTTTCAATTCAAATCAATTTCCTTGATCAAATTGTAATTAATTCAATTATTTCAATATTTCCTAAGGTTTGATCATTTTTATTTAATTAAAAGATTTAATCTCCCTTTTAATTAAATAAAATTCCTCTTATTTAATTAATTTAAATTCCTCCCATTTAATTAAATAAAATTCTTCTAATTTATTTAATTAAAAGAAAACCCCTCTTTTAATTAAATAAAAAAAAATCCCCACTTAAAGCACTTTATTTGTTGAAAAAGGAAATAAATTAAATAAAATTAAATAAAAAATCCTTTTTCTTCACATCCTCCTAAGTGGTGGGATTTTGGCCTCTTAATCATATCCTTTGATTTTTGCCTCTTAATCTTAACTGTTCACTTTCCTTTAAAAGGAGACCTCTCCTTCTCATTCACATATCATCTTTTTCATAGTATTGTTATATTGCAGGTTTGGAGAGCAATTTTGGAGGAGGATTTGAGCACTCAAGCTTGGATATTGCAACTTCTCTCTTCTTGTCTTCTTCTTGCATCCATGGCTATCCATGTAGATTAGATTCATATTTCCTTTCATAGATTAATTTTGCATTTGTATTTCCTTTCATAGATTAATCATGCCTTGTTATCATTTAGATTAATTTCCTTTTATGCGTTGCAATCATATAGAGTAGATCTCATTTTTCATGCATTGAATCTCTCATTTCATGGTGTACTTGCATGGGAAAAACTAGGTCAATCTGAGGGCCTTCATCACAAACCTTTGCACTCCATGACTAGAGAGCTATGAATTGATATTTGAGGCCTCATTCTTGAGCAACCTCAAACGGAATGACCCATAGAAGTGCGTCAACATTTTAGCACACATTTTTGGTGCCCACCGTGGGGAAGAAGATTCATTTTCTGTCACTTTAGCTTTTTTTTCATCATTTATTTTTGGATTTCTGAAATTTCCATCTTTTCTGTACTTGCTATTTTTTTTCTGCAGAGAAAGTTCACGTGAGATTTTGCTGGTTTTTGTGTTTTCTCGCACAGCATGGTGTGAATCTTTGCACCACACTGCGCGAATCCTCGCATGAGATTCGACACCAGTCTATTAATCTGCTTTTTCACTCTTTCTTGTCACCTATGCACTTCTTCACGTGGGACTGTATGTTTCTGCGTGTGGCTGAGCACTTCCTCACGTGACATTGTGCATTTCCTCGCATGAGATTCTGTACCAGAGATTAGTTTGTTTTTCATTTGATACATTTATATCTCTCGGTGTTTCTTGCTAACCACTAATGTTTACTATTTCTGGTGGTTTGTGATTTTTTTTTGCTATTGCTAATTTTTACTTGCTTAGATAAATAACAAAATGATTCACGTTGTATTGGATTTGAGGTATTTTGTTGATCTCTATAACATTTGGATTTTGGAAATAAAATGAACATCTCATGTGTTTAGCTTTAGTATTTCTTTCTTTCATAGATCACATTTCCAATTGGTGCTCTAAAAATGGACCTAGATTTGCTTTCTTGCATATATGTTTCACATAGTAATTAGGCCCTATGAACACTATTTGTGGTGATCTTGAGAGAGTGGGCTTCATTCGCTTGTCTTACATGCGAAGCTCTTCTTGATGATAGATCCCCTTGTAGGTAGGGAAGGATTTGTTTTTATCTCATTGGTCAACTTGGTTTGGGCTTCAACTTTTGGCAATACTTTCTCTCTTTGGGGAGATTGGTGTCATTTGTTATTGTGTGAATCTTGAAAGAGGTGATTTCAAATTAGTGAGTCAATGAATCATGTTTGCTATGTTTTGGTGAGGTGAAGAGGCTAGAGGATTATTCTCTTTTCCCTTTTGGGAGAATTAGAAACTTGGAACCCTTGAATCCAAACCAAGTCCCCATGTGGTCTATATTGTGAGTCATCCTTGTTAGAGAGGGTTAACTATAGTGGAAATTCCCTTTATTGGGTAAACCATGTGGACGAAACTTCAAGCGGTAATAGCCATTTTCACCATGGTAGAAAAAACCACTATATAAATGTCCTTGTGGAAGAAATATCCATGGGTGTAGTTTCTTGTGGGTTGTCAAATCTCCTCAGCAACTCCTGATTGATTAAATTCTTAGACTATGTCAAAACCTTGGTGCACCAGGATTAGATTTCACCCACTTGAGATTGCAAAAGTTGCAGAGTCAATCCATTACTAAGAACCATAGTGCAACCAAATTTTTATTCTCTAGGACTATGTGCATGATTGGAAAACATTTTGAGAACATACACAAGTAGTATTATTATGGAATAGAAATACTATGACACTATCCATGTTCATGTGCAAGGTTGCTTTGTCCCTTGCTCATTGTTTGAAGACATTGATTTCTTGAACTCCCTGATTGCTGTCTTGCGTGCCTGATTCATGATAAAATCTGTTAATGCATCTAGTTGGTTATTTAAAATAAGCAAAAATTGAGTTCTGTATCCTTTCCTCACGTGAGAAAACTATTTCCTCACACCATTTGCTGCATTTTCTTGCGTGGCTATGTGAGTATCCTCGTGTGAATCTTGTTTTTAGTTTTCTATTTCCTATTTCACCAGTGTGAGAATTCTCACACGAAATTGCCTGTCAGTAAACTGTTTTCTATCCTTTTTGAGTCCGTTTAGCTTGTTGTCCTATCATTTCCAGTTTTTTGGGTTGATCTAGGTCAAATTGGATTACTTACCCCACTGTTAGAAGATTTTTTATCTTTGGATTCTTTCATTTTGACCTCTTTATTAGCAATCTTTGATTTCACAAGTGACCTCCCTTGGCGCTTGGTGAGCTAGAAATTGTCCTTGTTGAAAAGATAAAACCTTTAGATTCTTTGATATTACACTTGGAGAGTTTTGGTAGTCTCTTTTCCATCCACTTTCATAAAATTTCAATTTTAATCTCAAATTAATTTGGGTAAGACCATCCTCCTAATCCATAATGTGCTAGGGTATTCACCCAAATTTATTGGGCACCTCTATGGTAGTTTTGGCTTATGCCTCTTTGCAATATTCTATCTTATCACCTCTTTTGGATAAGTTAGTGCCTTTTTCTATCCTAGTTTGGTACCAATGCTTCTTAGGATAATCCTATCAACTAGCACCTTTTCTTTCATGCTAGTTACAACAAGATATCAAGTAAATCAAGGAAAACGACCTCAAGTGGTTTTTAACCAATTACCCCTAGTTCAAACTCGCCAAAGACACAAGGGAAAAGAACCCTTATTTGATCAATCACCTAGGAATACTTTGGAAGTGTGGTTTGATTCCAAGAGTCATCTTAGTGAGTTGGGTATCCCCTTAGCATCTTCTCATTCTTCTATGGATATGAGTCACATGATGACTCAGAGGGAGAGGGAAGCTAGTGATAAACATTATGAGGATATGTTTGCAAAGAGTAGAGATGCTATTTCATTTAGTGGTTCCTCTCATGGTATTAAACTGGCCTCACCCCTTATTTCAACAAGATATCTAGATGCACACCAAAGGGCTGAGAGAGAGAGGTAAGAGACATGCTTATCAAGATAACCATTCACAACATGAAAGCCAACAGGGAGAACTTTATGATATTCATGTCAATACAACTTATACCAACAACTTGTTTCAAAATTCAAGACCAAGCTCACCTACCAATTATATGAGTGATAGACTCAAGAAAATTGAGCATGAAAGAAAGTATTCCAAGATGAACAAACTCATAAGGAAGAACAAATTAGATGCCTAGAGATGGAGAAACAAACTTTGATGGAAATGGAAAGAAAATCCTTCCAAGAAGAGCGAGTTAGGATCTTGGCTTGACAACTCAATGATCCATTCAATAACATGCATGTTAGTGGTGGAGACAGTTCTCCTCCATCCACTCCTCCTAGGAATCCATGAAGTAGGAGACATTCTAGATCACCATCATGATCTCCTATCCCTAGAGGAAGAAGAGTTTCAAGACATGATTATTATAGGAGACAAACACCTCCTAGGAACTCAAGGCCACCTTCACAACGTGCTCATTATGGTTCACAATATGGAGGTGGTTGCTCAAGCTTTGATCACACCTCCCAAGATTTTATGCAAATGCAACAAGAGCCACTTTTTCAATAGTATGTGGAGAAATATTTGGAGCAAAACAAGGATAAGTTCCTAGAGATTCTAATCAACAATGGTGCTAGGGTCCCTTACAACTTTGATGTGGATAGAAAGTGTACCATTTTAAAATGGAAGCACTTCCATTTTGATAGAATTAGCACCCTCATTTAGTATGGTTGACATATTATATTTTCATTTGTGCTTGATTATACATGTGTCAATGAAGTTAGGGTTAGGATCTTGTGGATTCTCCTAGATTTCTCTCTCCATGGCTCTTCTCTCTAGGTAGGATCTATGTATTGGTCCTCCTAGACCTCTAGGCCTTCTTAAACACTCTGACACATTCCCCTACCTTTCTAGGTCCCCAGCTAATCTGGAAACCTTTCTGCAACTTCTTGATGACCTACCTAAAACCTCAGGTCAGGGTTGAGGTCGACATAGACCTTTGCCAGGTGGTGGTCCCCGCTTTCAAATCTGGAGCTTATCGGGGCCCAGAACTTAAAATAGGTCCCCAGGTTCGAATGTAGAAGTGTTTTCTCTGATATTTGAATTAATATGTTTTCTCCTTAGTTGGAAAATGTGATTGGACCATGATTCAAGGAGAAATCTAAATCTGGATCCCTCACATTGCCCTAGGAGGCCTATGTTGAAATCTCTATATAAACACTCTCTTTTGCCTTCATTTGATCATGAAACAAAATCGGGAGATTACATGATGGAATGATGAGGAAAGAAAGAAAGAGGATGATATAGGAGAACATACTAGGAGGACATATATCATCATCTTCAATCAAGCACTTTGAGGACAAGACTATGGTGGATTTTCATTGAAGAAAGAAGGCTCTCTCTTTAGATCTACTTTTCACAACATTCAAACATTCAAAAGGACATCATCATGGGGTAGCAATTAAAGATTGTGAGTTGATGGGAATACTTTAGCCTTAGGGGCTTGGTATGCTTTCTTTTTCATATTCAAATCTATGCATTGCTTTCTCATTTCCATGTTATGTTAGGATTGTTAATCTAGAAGATTAGAACTTGATATTACATGTCTAAAAGCTCTTTTCAAGAGATCAATACACACACACATTACATTCTATATTTGGATATTCATGGAGGTGGAGATCACCAAAACGGGGGTTTGACTAAGGCAAAACCCTATATAGCCACCCCAAAATCCCTCTTTTTGGATATTTGCAGGTGCTATTTTTGGGAGTTACATGTGTAGGATAGCAGATATGAGACTAGATTTGGATACCCTTTTCAACGAACTTCTGAGATCCACAAATAGATTTTCTATCAACATTGTGTAGGTCAGGGTCAACATTATTGGGTTAGGGGTGACATTTGTGGGTCAAGGTCGACCTTTTTTAGAAGACGACATTAGAACGGAAAAAGATTTTTGGTTTTTGTTCATCTCTGCATTCTAGTTTGGGATCAACTGTTAGAATTTCTAGAAACTCAATATAGACCTCAAAAAATGAGTTTTTCCAAACCTACTATGTTATGAGGTAGGTATCTTGTCCATTTATTTCTTACATGTTCCTCAAATTATTTTATCATAATAATTAAGTGTAATAAAACATAAATTTGGCCTTAGGATCTCACTTTACCACATTACACAAATCTTATTTAGGGAGAACTTCTTGTGCCAAATTTTATATTTTACATTTTGGTGAACCCGACGTGAACAACTCTTTCTTTTTCATTGGTGTTAGATCTACAGTTCATATTAGATTTTGCATACATATAGAAGTAGACTTTCTTTTATGCTCTTGCATTTATATTTCAAAAAAATTCATAAAAATCACAAAATTTCTTTAAAAATACAAAAACATTTACATTTTACATGCTTATAGTGTTTTCTAGTGTTCAACATGTATGATTTTTGTTTTGAATACTTTGATGAGGATTTTTTTGCACAAAAGGATAGATCCCTTAATGAGGTACATGGAAGTGAGAATAAAAATGGTTTGAATGAGATCCCCATGGATCCTATTCCTATTTCATCCTCCTCCACAACCTCTTCAATTGACTTTTACCATAGAGTGTATGCATGGTTACCTTCATATTCCTCTATTTGCAAAATTGAGCCACCTAAAGTGATATTCCCTAAACCTTTGATAATGGTAAAATGATGTCCTCGAATAACTGTTAAGGGAAAACCTAGAGATCCCTTAGATTTCTTTGATAACACAGATTCTGTTTTGCATGCTTATCACACGCAGAATAATCCTCAACCTACTGTTCCTGAAAATTTACCTCCTTCTCAACCTGTGCTTCCTCAAGCACCTAGGTTACCTTCTTCCTTTAAGGAGTATGACTTAGTGGAACAATTACGTGCTACTTTGGCTAAGATATCTTTATGGGAATTACTTCAAACTTCTCCTACATACCATGAGGCATTGTAGAAAGCTTTATCCACTCTCCTTGCTACGCCTCCTAATCAAGAGAACATTAATTCATTTATGGAGTGCATGAATACTATGCCTTCTGTACCTCCAATTGTGTTCTCTAATAAAGATTTACCTATTGTCGAGGTGCAGAATCAATATGATGCTCTTATGGTTGCTATCTCTATTAATCAGAGTATCATTCATAGAACATTGATTGATAATGGATCTGGGCTTAATGTTTGTAGCATGGATATGCTTAAGTCAATTAAAGCCGATCTTACAACCATTCAACCAGATAGTATTCCTATTCATGGATTTGATAATATTGCAAAGAAAACTTTGGGAATTATTACACTACCCATTAAAGTTGGTCTTGTGCTTCTTTCTACTCCTATCCATGTTATGCCTGGACCACTCAATTATAACCTTCTATTAGGAAGACTTTGGTTACATAGTATGCATGCGGTTCCTTCTACTCTTCATCACAAGGTTAGGTTCATATATAACAATCTAATGTACACACTACATGTTGATGATGAACCAAATCCTTGCCTGAATGCAGAATATGCTAAGACTCCTGAGCCTATACAACTAGTCAAACAACCTAAACAACCACTTGAGGTAAAACAAGACGAGATTCCATTTTCTTCCCTGATGGAAGATGATTGGGGAATATTAGATTTTAATCCTACTTTCATAGGAGAATATAAAGTATCAGATTTGGAATTTATGAAAGACCAAACTGAGTTTGAAAAACAAGTTTTTATTCCTTCTCTGCTTTCAGAGGTGTTAAAAAATAACTTTGTTGCTTCTTCTCATGATGAAACAATTGAGACAATAAAACCAGATTGCTATGACACTGTGACATATGCTACTCCTTTAACTCAATCTGATATGGCCGACATGTATGGTTCTAGTTACCATTTACTCAAGAAAGCCAAATTTAATGGGAAAGGTTGTGGTAAGTATGAACAAGGTATACAAGTACCCCTGGATAATGAAGGTGGTGATTACACTTATGGGTTAGGGTTTAATCATTATTGGAAACCATCAATTTTTCCTCTTAATGTTAATCATATTTGTGGTAGACATTTGAAATTGGTTAATTTGCTTCTCCTTAACATGGATCAAAAGCCCAGATTGGACATCTTTCCTGAGGATGAAGCTCTTGCTGACTTTTTAGGAGCTTATCAAGATCTACCTAGATTTCATCATAGAAGAAGAAAATAGTATTGCCTCAATAGTAAAGCCTATTTTAGAGAACATGAGGAATCAAATATTTCTCCTTTACTAATAGATTCTCCTATGCAAAGTAACTTATTAATAACTGAGACCATTGACATTCAAGTGGACGAGAATGATGTTGAAAGGACAATCAAAATTGGGAAGTGTTTGAGTCAAGATGAGCATGATCAATTGGTTTCTCTCTTGCTTGAATATAAAGATATCTTCACTTGGACATATTCAGATATGCTAGGTATAGACCCCAAAATTGTCACTCACAATATTGTCCTTAAGCCCAATGCTAAGCCTATGAAACAAAAGATTTGTAAAATGAATCCTAGCATCGCTTTACTGGTAAAAGCTGAAATTGAAAAATTACAAGGTGCAAGATTCATCCGCTCTATTGATTATTCTAAATGGATTTCCAATATTGTTGCTATTTCTAAAGGAGGAAACAAAATATGAATGTGCACTAATTTTCACGATTTAAACAAAGAATCCTTAAAAGATGACTTCCCACTACCTAATATTGACATGATTGTGGATTCAACAACGGGTCATGTATTATTGTATTTTATGGATGGATTTTTAGGTTATAACCAAATCTTTATTCCCGTCGAGGATCAACTTAAAACTGCATTTATTACACCTTGGGGCACATTCTGTTGGGTCATGATGCCTTTTGGATTAAGAAATGCGGGAGCCACTTATCAATGTGCCATGACTTTGATTTTTCATGATTACATTCATAAGATTTTGGAAGATTACGTGGATGATATCTTGGCAAAGTCTATACAAAGAAAAGATCATGTTTTCATTTTAAGACAAATATTTGAAAGAATTA
>MU227142.1:1274629-1286653 GCA_018584345.1 Thuja plicata | reverse complement strand
ATATCATGCATCTCAAACATTATTATCCTTAAAACATCATTTCTTTATGTGTGTATGTGTTCCTTATAGAATAATTATTTTATAAGTTATGTAATTTAGAATGCATTCATACATATTTTCCTTTCCTTTTTCTTTTAATTAAGTTTTATGCATTGATGAAAGTAAAAAGTAATCAAATATAGAACTAATTGTTCTAGAACAAAGTTTTCTTTATAAATAAAACTTTTTTTTTGGAGTCCAGTACATCTATGGCACAAAGTGCCATATCTATCAATCTCTATCACAATACTCTGAAGGTCGGTGGCTCCCAGATCTCTCAGATCTATGGTATGAGGCTAAGGATCTTAGAATGGTAGTCTGTGTGTGACTTCTCGATATGCTCATCTCCTGGATCCACTCATGAGCTCTCTGCATGTTAGCCATCAATTTCTCTTCCCTCTCCTTGCATAACCTCAACTCTCACCGCACACTCAGGAAGATATCTACATGTCTTCAGGGATCTCTTTGTCCTTCACGGGACTCTCTCTCACTAGCTGGAAAGCGGTAGGATATACATGTATCCTTAAAAACCTCAGATACAAAGCTCCTCCACTCTACTATAGTTCTTGCAAAATTCAAAAAGTAAGCTTACTAAATTTCTTCTTCTAAGATAAAATAATTATTCAAAGACATTCTAAAGCTATATCATACCTGGATCTCTAGCCTGGACATCACTAAAAGGTCTAGATGGTTGGGGCATGGAGTGACTACTCTCCCCTCACTTAATCTGTCTGGGTCTTGGTGGTGGTGTCTCTATGTATGCTCGAGGAGGTCATTGTGACCTCAGGGGTGTAACATAGACTGGATGATCACCAATGTCTGTACCATGACCTAGGGGCATCTCTGCTACTTCTTCCTCTTCTCTCTCCTCCTCCATAGGATCTCCACCAAGGGGAGGCTCCTCCTCATCTCTCTGATCCTCCTCCTCCTCTCCTACTGATATGTCATCTCCTCAGTGATGCCTCTCTGAAGGACCTAGATCACCTGTGGGGTATTCATCGGGAAAGATAGGATGGGTACCCTGTAAACTCCAGTATCTGATATACTCTCTACTAACACCGGCATAGGATATCTCAGTAGATACCTCTATATCCTCAGTATCATCTATCTCACTATCCACAATATCAGCTACTATCGGTCAACATATGGCATCGGGTCTCTGATAGTATCTCATAGGATATGCGTATCGAGGTACTATACAAGGAACCCCCTGTACCAAACCAAACTGTCTCATCACTCTATCATAATAATATGGCATCATGACATGATTAGTTGGACCTTCCAACAACTTATGCTACTATGAGTGTCTCAACTAATGTCAAGTATCCAGCCACTCTACCATCTCAAAGTAAGGTCTCCATATCACATCTATACCTGGGATATAGTCAAAGCATACCCTCCAAAAGAGGATATCTCTGTGCTGCCAGACATCTGCCAGTGGATATGCAAAGGCTCTAGGTGTGATTGCATCTACCATCATAGGAGTACCCTATGGTCATGTACATGTATAATTCTCAAACATCCAAACCTGTAGCAGGGTGCACACCGTAAGACTCTCCCACTGGTACCTCACCAACTAACTCAAATCATGATAAAGATGGGCTAACATACTGCGGCCCCATGCGAAAGTGACCCTGTCACTCTCCATCCTATGTACAAGATGGGTGAATGGTGCTAAAAACATTGTACCCTTTATGTTGGGAACTACAACCAAAGCAAGTATACATAGCATCACTCTCTATACCAAGGGTGTCGAACCTACTTTTATGGCTGCCAAAGATATCTGATTTGATTAGGTCCTCATCTGTGCTACTCATCCCAAATAGTACTCCATATTTGCAAAAACCTTAGATGAAACCCATGGTCCTTTTAGTGTAATAGGCTCACCTTAGACTGGAAGCCGTAGGATCCTATACACATCCTCTAGTGTGATTGTGATCTCTCCTGATGGAAGATAGAAAGAACATGTATCCTCATCCCATCTCTCTACCAGGGCCGATATCATAGGATGATGGAAACTCAGCTATGGTAGGACTGCTACCTAGTATAATCCTACATCTCTCAATAACTGTATCTCATCCTATTGTAGCTTGGCAACACTCCCTCTGATAGATAACAGTAACCCTACAAAGGGATTCTCTCGAAGACGGACTAGATCCTACAAGCACAAGTATGGATCATATCAGTACTTCTACATCAAACAATCTGCTGTACCCACTTAACCTTTTCAAGGTCAACCTTTTTGGGTCAAGGTCAACCTTTATGGGTTAGGGTCAACCTTTAGGGGTCAGGGTCAACTTTTTTGGGTCAGGGTCAACCTGGCCCCAAACAGGACAGAACCTCCCCAGTCAGGGTCAACCTTTATGGGTCAGGGTTGACTTTATTGGGTCAGGGTTGACCTTATTGGGTCAGGGTCAACCTTCCCCATAAAAACATCAAAATTTCAATCACAGGTACTGGAAATAGGAGCATACCTTAGGCAGTGGCTATCGGCTGGCTAGGCACTCCCTCAAGACCTCTATGCGGCTTGCTCGAAACTCATCTCTCTTCAGCATCCTATCTCCTTCCCCAAACTCTGCAAATCATAAGACTGATATAGTAAGTATCTCTTTCTCCTATTTATAGATATTAAATTAGGGTTTTACTAGGGTTTCATTTGAGGGTATTTAGGTTAAATTAGAATTTTTCCTTTATATGCATTTAGATAGACATCTATTCTTTTCATCATAACTTGAGTTTGGTATCTCCATTTTCAATGCCATCAGAGGTGTTGGAATCGTGATTCAGATACCTAACCTCTTAAATTAGTTTAGGAAGGTTTAGGACCCTTCTAATAGGGTTAGGAAAGGAATTTTTCAACAAATTGCATATTTAGTATATAGTAATCACCTTATCACCCTGTTTCACCTTCCATAAATTAGTAAGCTGAATCAGGGGGGCATAAGGGGTTCTATATAATTATTAAGATCATCATAGTAAGACTTATGTTCTCTCTATATTTTCATTAACCTTGTGTGTTGCAGGATGCGGATACTAATGGTTCTTGCAGGATCTTCACATTGAGGACGTAGCTATATCCTTTTTATACTTTATGATGTTTTCTTACTTTAGCTTTCATATTCACGTAGTATCATATCTAAGCTAAAGTGGGGGATAAATATATCATCTTAAAATGGAAGCACTTCCATTTTGATAGACTTAGCACCCTCATTTAGTATGGTTGACAAATTAGATTTGCATCTGTGCTTGTTTATACATGTGTAGATGAAGTTAGGGTTAGGATCTTGTGGATTCTCCTAGATTTCTCTCTCCATGGCTCTTCTCTCTAGGTAGGATCTATGTATTGGTCCTCCTAGGCCTCATCCTACTCTCTCTAGGCCTCTAGGCCTTCTTAAACACTCTAACACATTCCCCTACCTTTCTAGGTCCCTCACTGATCTAGAAACCTTTCTGCAACTTCCTGGTGACCTACCTAAAACCTCAGGTCAGGGTTGAGGTCAAACCTAACCTAGGTTAGGGTCAAGGTCAACCCTGACCTAGGTTAGGGTTGAGGTTGACATAGACCTTTTCTAGGTGGTGGTCCCCACTTTCAAATCTAGAGCTTATCAGGGCTCAAAACTTAAAATAGGTCCCTGGGTTCAGATGCGGAAGTGTTTTCTCTGATATTTGAATTAATATATTTTCTCCTTAGTTGGAAAGTGTGATTGGACCATGATTCAAGGAGAAATCTGAATTTGGATCCCTCACATTGCCCTAGGAGGCCTATGTTGAAATCTCTATATAAACACTCTCTTTTGCCTTCATTTGATCATGAAACAAAATTGGGAGATTACATGATGGAATGATGAGGCAAGGAAGCAAGAGGATGATATAGGAGAACATACTAGGAGGACATATATCATAATCTTCAATCAAGCACTTTGAGGACAAGACTATGGTGGATTTTCATTGAAGAAAGAAGGCTCTCTCTTTAGATCTACTATTCACAACATTCAAACATTCAAAAGGACATCATCATGGGGTAGCAATTATGGATTGTGAGTTGATGGGAATACTTTAGCCTTAGGGGCTTGGTATCCTTTATTTGTCATATTCAAATCTATGCATTGCTTTCTCATTTCCATGTTATGTTAGGATTGTTAATCTAGAAGATTAGGTCTTGATATTGCATGTCTAAAATCTCTTTTTAAGAGATCAATACACACACACATTACATTCTATATTCGGCTATTCATGGAGGTGGAGATCACCAAAATGGGGGTTTGACTAAGGAAAAACCCTATATAGCCACCCCAAAATCTCTCTTTTCAGATATTTGTAGGTGCTATTTTTGGGAGTTACAAGCACATGACAATAGATCTGAGACTAGATTTGGATACCCTTTTCAACGAACTTCCAAGATCTGCAAACAGATTTTCTGTCGACACTGTGTAGGTCAGGGTTGACATTATTGGGTCAAGGGTGACATTTGTGGGTCAAGGTTGACCTTCTTCATAAGACAACATCAGAACGGAAAAATATTTATGGGTTTTGTTCATCTCTACGTTCTAGTTTGGGATCAACTGTCAGATTTTCCAGAAACTCAATACAGACCTCAGAAAATGAGTTTTTCCAGATCTACTATGTTATGAGGTAGGTATCTTGTCCATTTATTTCTTACATGTTCCTCAAGTTATTTTATCATAATAATTGAGTGTAATAAAACATAAATTTGGCCTTAGGATCTCGCTTTACCACATTACACAAATCTTATTTAGGGAGTCCTTCTTGTGCCAAATTTTTTATGTTACAGAAAGATTAAGAAGAAAGGTCCATCCCAAGAGGAGAAGCTTGATGTAATGCAAAGAAAAATAGACCAAATGTCTGCACCTAAGAATTCTTTCTCATTGGCCTTGATTTGTCCTAATCCTTTTGATAAGAGTGTTGACATGAAATAATTTCCTAGAAAGGTTGAAATTCCTCAATACAACAAATATGATGGGACTGGAGATCCCCATGATCATGTGTGCTAGTTTTATACCACAAGTTTTGAGTTCCATCAAGATGATTCTTATCTCATGAGGTTATTCCCAAAAAGCCTTAAGGGAAAAGCAATGGAATGGTTTACTAAGATAACTCCTGTTAAGACTTTCAAGGAACTTGTTCACAGATTTGTTCAACAGTTTGCATACAATGTTTCAAGATCTGTCACTTTGTTGGACTTATGTAGCTTAAAGAAGAATCAAGGATAATCCTTTGTTACTTTCTTGCAAAGATGGAGACAAAAATGCTCTTGCTATCCTAGAACTATTCTTGACAATGAAAATATTGACATTCTTGTTAGTAATTTGGTCCCCAAAATGTGATATGAAGTTAAGAAAATGGTTTTTGATTCATTTGACACCATGGTTGAGACTGCATATAGAATCTATGATGTTTTAAGAGAACAAGGAATTTTGACCAAACATGGAAGTAACAACAACAATAGTCAAAACAACAACTCTAACAAGGATAAAGGGAAGAACCAATATTGGAATAGGAAAAAACAAGTGGTTAATGATGGAGTTTTGGATTCCTCCCAACCTAAAGATCAAATTGTACTTCATTTATCTAGTAATGTTCAAGCCGTGAAGCTCAATACATCCAATCAACAAGAAATTAATCCAAGTTACCAGGGTAAGCCTAAGAGTGAAAAGCATCAATTTGCAAAAATTGGTGATTCATATGAGGAAATTTTAAAGAAACTTATGGCTAACAATTTGGCAGGGCCTCTTGTTTCTACGAATTTTCATATACCAGAAGTTAAACCACATTGGTGGAAGGAGAAATCCTATTACATATTTCATAATGGTATTGGATATGATGTTGAACATTGTTGGAGACTCAAGCATATAGTTTAAGATCTCATTGAGAGTAAATAAATTATAATAGATGGATTGAACACCAACGCTGATCATAAGGCATTCAAGGAACCTTAGCCCAAATATGAAAAGGGGGAAACCTCTAAAGTTAAGAATGGCATAGCTGAGGTCAATTATACTTACATAGATGTGGAGAATGTTATCAATATGCTTGAATTTGTTGAAGAAAATGTTAATATGATGAGTGGCAAAGATCCTTATGGTTATGATCTAGATGAAGACTCTTCTCCTATTTTGGATAGAGAGCCTATTGTGGTGCTAAGTGGTCCCAAATCTAGAAGGTCATCTCAAGGCCTTAATGTTGTTACCTAAAGTCAAGGTCCTGCTATCATTAGAGGACCCAATTCAATCTAATCCAGTAAACCTAAGCAAGTGACATCCAAGCCTATCACCTTGAAACTAGCTGTTAATCCTAAGTCAAATTACAATCTTGTTGATCAGTTACAAAGAATCCCCGCTCAGATTTTGATCTTTGAGCTTTTAGAGTTGTCCCTGAGACATAAGCAAATCCCTAAGGATGTTTTGCGGATGAAAAATGTCCCCAACAACTTAGATATTGATCAATTCTAGAATATGGTTAATCATATTGCTACCCCTCATTTCCTTTCATTTTCAGAAGATGATGATAAAGCTTTGAGCCATCCACACAATCTTTCCCTTCATATTGAGGTTATGATCCATCACACCCATGTTAGGCATGTGTTGATAGATGGGGCTGTTGGGCTTAATATTTGTTCTTTTAGTCTGTTGAAAGAATTGGGTTATTTTGAGAAAGTTATAGATACCATAAAAAGGATTACTATCAAAGCCTATGATGAGGTAGAAAGAAGTTCCAAGGGGTTGGCTGTCCTTCCTGTTAGGATTATCCCTAACATTGTATTTCAAATAGTTGATGCTGGACCCCTTGCGTATAATATCTTACTCGGTAGACCATGGATTCATGATATGCAAGTAGTTCCATCTACCTATCATCAATGTGTTAAGTTCCCCTATAATGGAATCGAGATTTGTATACCTGGGGATAACACTTTGTCTGTTAATTCAATTTTAGCAGGGGCTCATGTTCCCCTCAATAGAGAAGCAGAATATTTTGATGCAACCTTAGCTGAATGCAAAGACAAGCTTAATTTAGTAGACCTTGGTATGGGGGGTATCAACTCAACTCCCTCACAACATTACTAGTTTCACCTAGGTCTTATGGAAAACCTTCAAAAGAGAAGAAACCTTCCTCTTTAGCTATGAATTTATTTGGGAGATTTATAGAGTCATCGGTGCCTATTCAAGATGAGAAAGAGGAGACATTTGTTAGAGATTGGATCTATAGAGAAGAAAAATATGTGCACAATGAGAAATTTTCTCCCTCTCCTAAGGCTTATGGAAGAGGGTATACCTTTGTCAAAAAGATGGGTTATCCTGGATATGGCCCTCTTAATCACAATTTGGATGCTAGGTCTGAACCTCTTGATCATGCTCAATTTGGATGCAAGTCTAAAAAGCCAGTTGGCCTAGGATTTAAAAATTGCAACAAGCGCACTAATCCTCTCTTTGAAAAGTTGGATAATGATGATGAACTAGAGTATGTACCTAGTTTGACAAATCAACAAGATATGTGTGAAGATTGGGTCCCTTCCACTAATCTCCTTTGGGGAGATTCATATATTTCAGTCACCCATGCATCAGTTGCAACTTTATAACAAGAATCAGATATAGAAGATCCTTTGAGAGAGCGTCAAAGAAAGAATCTTATTTGTTTAAGGGAAAGAGAAAGTGCTACTTTTGATGAAACTAGACTTTCTACATCAAGATTTCCCAAGCCTTCATGGTAGAAGCATCCTAGTTATAGTTCAGATACAAGTTATAATGAGTATGAATGGGACTCTTTTTCAGAGCCCTCCATAGTTGATAGAGATATTGATGTTATTCACACTTTTAGTTCTCAACTTGAGGTAGCCAATGAGTCACGTGTAGGATTAGAGGTTTTGAACCTGCATGTTGCCTTAGTAGATGATTCTTTGTTTGTTAGGGCAAATCTTGATTTGGGTAGATTAGAGGGATACTTGACAGACTCTGACTCTTCAGTCACTAGCGATAATATCATCCAAATTTATAACCTTGAGCCAGTCATTGACTTATCCCTTGTTCATCCTGACCTCATTAAATTGTTCCAACACTATCAAGAACCTGAGCTTTTCACATTTCAAAATGATTATGAGATAGCTTGTTATCTAAATGTGAAAAGTGTCAAAAACATGGTAACCTGATACATGCTCCAAGTAGGGCGCTCATTCCTTCTATATCTCATTGGCTATTTCATAGAAAATTCATGTGAAAAGTGTCAAAAACATGGTAACTTGATACATGCTCCAGGCAGGGAGCTCATTCCTTCTATATCTCATTGGCCATTTCAGCACTGGGCCTTTGATCTTGTTGGGCAGATTCACCCCAACTCATTAGGTGGACACAAGTTTATCATCACTACTACTGATTACTTCACTAAATGGGTATAAGTTGTCCCACTTTCTATTGCCTTGGGTAAGATAGTCTCTCTATTCATTTTGAACCATATCATCTATCGATATGGAGTGCCTTATGAGATTATCACTAACAATAGAGGCCAGTTTAAAAATAAGGACCTTAAACAACTCTGCAAGAAATTCAAGATTAAACAACATTGGTCCTCCATTTACTTCCCGCAAGGAAATGGTGAAGAAGAGGCATCAAATGAAACCATTCTTAAAATCTTACATAGAATGGTCTGTAAGAATGGTAGATATTGGCATTTACAGATAAATCTAGCTTTATGGGCCTATAGAATGAGTATTCATACTCCTACTAGGGATACTCCTTTTGCCTTTGCATATAGCATTGAAGCAGTGTTACCTTTGGAGGTTGAGATTCTTTCACTTTGAGTTTCTCTCCATGGTCTAGTTACAGATGAAGACTACCGCGTCATGATACTTCAAGAGTTAGAACTTCTAGATGAAAAATGTCAAGCATCATTTGACCATATGAGGGTCTATCAAAAGCGCATGTCCAAGGCCTTCAACAAAAAGGTTCACCCTAGAGAATTATAAGTGGGAGATCTTTTCCTATGTGAAAATCCTAAGAATCAATAGCATAGAGATCAAAAGGGCAAATTTGAACCTAATTGGCTTGGATCTTACATTATTACAACAACTTTTTGGACAAGTTCTTATTTATTGTCGATAGAAGAGGGAGAGCAACTCCTTGATCCTATCAATGTCTTGCACCTAAAGAAGTTCTATCCATGATTCCCATTCTATCTGGGGGCATCCTTTTGTACATATTTATTGAACTGAAAAAATCCAAAAAAAGGATATATTGTCAAAAATTCTAAAATCAAAAAATGTCCTAAAAAAATGATCATCTTAGTGAAAACCTAGCAATAGGCGCTTTGATGTATCTCAAAAAAATTATATATTTCCAAAATACAAAAAATTCAAAAAATTCAAAAATTCAAAAAAAGTACCTTGGTGAAAACTTGGAAACAAGCGCCTTGGTAGCAAAAATTCAAAAAAATTATAAAAAGTCCTAAAAAAAATAGAAGAAAAAAATGAAAAAATGAAAAAATGAAAGAGAAAAAATTGCAATAAAATCCAAGTGGTGAAAATCTGGAAACGGGCGCTACTTGAGGCCTTTGCACCTCTGTTTCTTAGCGCATGTTCTTGACACTTAGCCCTTCTCCATCATGCCTTGTCCTTGTTGCCTTGGTTTGGAATTGGTCTTTGTCTTTGTCTAGGGGGCATACCTATGTTAGCTTTGGTCTCTTGGATGTGTTGGTCTTTAGGACATCTCACAAATAGTGTTTTTCAACTCCACCTCAACTGTATTTTTCAATACAACCCTTGACAATTAGTGTTTTTCAACACTTATCGGTTTGGTCTTACCCAGTTTTGTCATGTGGTCTTACCCACTTGCAAGCATTCAATCCTTATCCTCAAAACTTAGTATCAGTTAACACACTTAAATTTTTAAACACAACACTTAATGCTTGAGCTATGTCATGATTTTTTCTTTGTGTGCTGACTATTATTGATTTTTGTTGAGTGTCCTTGTCTAATAAGTCTCTCCAGGATGCATAGCTAGAGGACTTGGGGCATGGAACATATTTTTATTTGCTTCCTTCTTTATGCTTCACTTTTTTTTCACAACCATTGTGTTTGTCATCTTGGCCTCTATGCCTTGATGCGAGCATGGTTTTGCTATATTAAATTTGGTAAGCTAACATCATAGTCATCTTGACCTTTATGTCTTTGATGCTTATGTTAGAATCTTTCCTTATTCCAATCCATTATCAATCACATTCATATCTTCATAGTTTCACTTGTGACTAGTGATGATTGTGTGATTTTTCGATGTCTGTTAATAATGGCCCAATGATGAAAATAAGTTCCTTAACATTCTCTAATGAATGATAAACACAAAGTCCTATGTTACAGTTGCTCTATTACAAGTACACCTTTGCATTTTCATGTAGCTTGCATTGTTAGACCTCATGTTAGTTTGCATTTTTAGGATGCATTATGAGTTTGTGAGGGTTTTCCTTCATCTTTCTTGTGGACTTTTAATCAACTGTGATCATGTTCTAATCTTCATTTCCTTATCTTCTTTCATGATCTCAATCAAAATTTTCTATCTCAAACAGTTCATTAATTTTGGGGCATTCTATTTCTTAAGGCAAATTCTCTTTCTTCTCTCCATTTCTTTCCACGTCTCCAAACTTCTATCTTCCATTTTCTTTCACCCCACTTCTTCTTCTTCTTCTTCTTCTTCTTCTTCTTCTAATTCAACCTTGGGGCATTCTCTTTCTTAAGGAAAATTCTCTTTCTTTTCTCCATTTCTTTCCACCTCTTCCAAACTTCTATCTTCCATTCACTTTCACCCCACTTCTTCTTCTTCTTCTTCTTCTTCAACTATGGGGAATAATATTTCATGCTTGATGATCTACCTTGGCTTTGTGATCCTTATATCTTTCATCTTACATCAAGAACCTTATCTTTTGTTCAATTTGATCAAATTTATCAATTTTCTATTCCTCCTCTATCTCATTTCAATTTCGATCATGAGGGGGTAGTACCTATCAAACTTCAATCCTTGATTTAGCTTTATCAATCCTATCATTTTCTCTACCTAGGGAAACCTTTCTTGAGATTCTTATCTCGGACATGTCAATTACTTATTTACAATGGTGTTGACCTTGTCTTTTTTTTTTTGCAATCAACTTATCTTTGTTTTGATGTTAATTACTTATTTACAACGATGTTGATGTCTATGTTTTTTTGTGATCCCAAATTGATCTCACACTTCAACTGCATTCTTTGACTACACGTGTTCCCAAAATAATCACACATTAGTCAAAGAGGGGAAAATGTATGCACCCTAAAATGGTCGCTTGGGCTATGGGCCCCATTTATCCTTTTATCAATTTATCAAATTCCTGAATCAATGGCTTGGAATATTTTCAATTAAAATCAATTTCCTTGATCAAATCATAATTAATTCAATTATTTCAATATTTCCTAAGGTTTGATCATTTTTATTTAATTAAAAGATTTAATCTCCCTTTTAATTAAATAAAATTCCTCTTATTTAAGTAAATTACATTCCTCCCATTTACTTAAATAAAATTCTTCTAATTTATTTAATTAAAAGAAAACCCCTCTTTTAATTAAATAAATAAAAATCCCCACTTAAAGCACTTTATTTGATGAAAAAGGAAATAAATTAAATAAAAATCCTTTTTTCTTCACATCCTCCTAAGTGGTGGGATTTTTGCCTCTTAATTTTAATCGTTCACTTTCTTTTAAAAGGAGACCTCTCCTTCTCATTCACATATCATCTTTTTCATAGTATTGTTATGCTACAGGTTTGGAGAGCAATTTTGGAGGAGGATTTGAGAACTCAAGCTTGGATATTGCAACTTCTCTCTTCTTGTCTTCTTCTTCTTACATCCATGGCTATTCATGTAGATTAGATTCATATTTCCTTTCATAGATTAAGCTTGCATTTGTATTTCCTTTCATAGATTAATCATGCATTGTTATCATTTAGATTAATTTCCTTT
>MU227142.1:1256679-1274579 GCA_018584345.1 Thuja plicata | reverse complement strand
ATAGATTAATCATGCATTGTTATCATTTAGATTAATTTCCTTTTATGTATTGCAATCATATAGAGTAGATCTCATTTTTCATGCATTGAATCTCTCATTTCATGGTGTACTTGCATGGGCACAACTAAGTCAATCTGAGGGCCTTCATCACATGCCCTTGCACTCCATGACTAGAGATCTATGAGTCAATATTTGAGGCCTCATTCTTGATCAACCTCGAATGGAATGAACCATAGAAGTGTGTCAAAATTTTAGCACACACTAACTTCATCTAAGCATGCAAGATGCAACTCGCCATATACTATGTTCGCCAGGAAAAAGTGTACAAGTGTATCCAGGAAACTTCTTGTGGACTTAGTTATTTTTCAAGACTAGATACTCAATACTGAGATGTACTCCAAGAAAACATAAGAGAAAGTATTATTTCCATAAATGGCAACATATATGCTATACATCCTTGGCCACTTTCCAATAAAACATGTGTCATCAATAGAGAAGACCAAGAGCATTTGTTTCCTCCATATATTTTGATTCTTTCTTCTTTGTAACAGTCCAGTTCTAAAAATTTTTCTTTTTACTATTTGTATAGAGTGTGCTTAGTCTTTAGGTTGCTGATATAGGATGATTTTTATGTAAGAGTCATATTTTATGATAAAAGGATCCAGTTGTTTTGTGCAGGTATATATAATTTTCATTAAGTTTCTTCCTATTTGGGAACTCTAGATTATGTAAATTGAATGCATCAAGGGTGTTTCAATTTGTCTTTTATAGGTCTTTTCCAAAGAGAGTTGTTAGTAATTGATTGATTATTTTCAAGGAAGAGATTAAAGTCTTTGTTCATATCATTTTAGTCTTGATTTTTGTATGCAAATTTGTATGATTTTTAAATATCAAGGATATTCAGAGTTGTCTTCACAGTTAAATAGAGTTGTAAATGTAAGGCATTAACATTTAGGTATCTACTCATTTTTTTTTTATAAGGTCTGTATTATGATGTTATGTTTGACTCTGTAACCCATGGTAAGATATTGATCCATTTGAGTGTTGAGGTTCTTTCAAAAACAATTCAATTCAAGAAATAATTGTACTTCCACATCATTAGGAGTTAGTTATTTATTAATTTATTCTTAGTGAGATCCAAAGATAAATGGGATTATGCATTGGAATTGAAGAAGGCTTGTATGCCTTGTTAATGTTGGCTTTCCTATCCTCAATTTGTAGATGATGTAGAGTTTTTGAGTTAGGTAGAGATCCTTAAGTCTAATTCCCATTTTGTCTTTTAGGATTGAGGGTTGCAAGAAAGCACACCAACCCCTTCATCGGTGGAACTAATGGAATATTTATATGATACTAGTTATCATAGTAACTTGTGGTATTAGGCTTCAAAATTTTTCTTGTCCTGATAGCTTTAGTTTCCCCAATGAAAATCATTGGAAAAAATCCAACCGATAATGTTTTTCTTTATCTCTTTTTGTAGTGGCGCATCTTATCGCTGGGACTTCTAATGATGTTCTATGTTGAAGATATCCTTAATTCATTTAGTTTTCTTGTGGGAAAAAAATATTTTTTTTTTCTAATTTAAGTAAACATCATTAGAGTAACATGCGTGATTAGAGAGATCATTTTTCTTCATTCTGATGGTATTCATTTCCCCGATGAAATCTTCATCAAGAATCTTTAGCTTCTTCTTTTCTTTGTCGGTGTAATCTCCAAAAGTTTTATCCGATGACCAACAAAGTGTTTTCCTTCATTCAGTTCTCTTCTCGTTGAAACAAATAAATCACTTCTTTGATAATAAAACATCGGGGTAAATTTCTTCATCGACATTGTCTCAAATTTTTTCTCCAATAGCCTTTGTTCCCCTGATAACCTCACTGTTTTCCTCAAATCCTTTGTCGGGGTAGCGTATAAACTAATCTGCTAAATTTTCCTAATGACTCCTTATCTGAAAATTACTCATTTCTACATTTTCCTGATTGATGTAAGAACAATTGTCTTTCTCTGATATGTCAAAACCTTCCATATACATAGAATGAGATCAGGGAAAACTGCATAATGTTTTCTTGATGAGTTATATATCTCAATAATTCAATGTATCAATGGTATTAGGATGTCCTTATGGGCAATAATGGAAATATTTATAAATTTTCTACTGTAAGGTCATACCATTTCTCATAGGTGTGTAGAAATTATTTAAGAAAACTTCAGTAGCTTCAACATTTGACCAAATACAGAAGCTTGGTGATGACTAAAAATAGGTATGTGAGGAAACTATACATAAATACCTGATTTTATTTTGGCCCTTAAACCTTGACAAAAGTTAATGATCCAACAGAGTGAATGCAAACTATTTCATCTTTTGGTAAGCATTCTAATATTTATGTAGATATTCAAATGCTTCCAAATCAATAAAGTATGGTGTTAAATAATATGTTTATAACATCACTATTATGTAAGATATCCCATCGATGCCCTAGAGTTGAAATTTTTTTTAATGAGAAACTGTAATCACCCTAATTTGGTCTACTCTAAACAGAGACCCTATTTTCCCTAAATGTGATCATACCCTCAATTATGTCAATCCAACTATTTATTATTGGCATAATTCATTCAAAATCAAAATAATCTCTCCAATAAAAGTGATTTCATCACTACCTCACATTAATTACCTTTACCTATTTAATCAAATCAATCCCATTAAATCCTTGGCTAAAGTAATTAATTAAAAGGCATTTAATAAAACTCTCAAAATACAACTCATCACTTGCACATGGAAAGTCAATCCATGGACCAATGAGATTTCACTCACATAGATCAATCACATGGATAAACTAAGATTCAATCCTCACCTCTCCTCACAAATTGATCTCAACCCTCCATTTCTCATTTTATTCCATAAAATTATTGAATTTTGAGCTCAATGGGTCCTAATTTTTAGAATTCTAATTACACTCTTATGCTGTTTATTTGGTTTCATGAATTCATAGATAATTAGAAAAAATTTTCATTTGTTCTTTAATGAACCATTTAATCATTTTTAGGATGAATTGAAAGATAGATAGTTTGAATTTCACTTGAATCTTCCATTCTAGGATTGAATGTGTCACTGATCTAATGCATAATAAGAGGGAAAATTTACAGCTTAGATCATACTTTTTTTAGATAAGAAGAAATATGTCAGTTTCCTTGGTTTCATCATGCTTTAAAATTGAATCTAATGATTCTAACCAATGATATAATGATATATTGAAGTGTTGTGTTGTAGCTTGTAGGTACAATAATCAGACACACATTTATGGCATCCATCGTGGGGTAGAGCCCCAAATTTTTATCCATTTTTTAGCTGATTGACTAACCTTTTGATTTTGGTTTTTTGTTGTAGACTTGCATTTAGTAGAAGAGGATTGGACTTAGTATTGGGGATCACATCTAGTAAATTTGGGATCAGATCTTGTATATCCTGAATCACATCCTGTACAAGCTCCCATTTGGTAAAAATAGGATCACCTTTGGGATAAAGGCTTGCCTTTATGATCTCTTCTCGCATTTGGTAATTCATGGGTCGCATTTGGGAAATAAGATCACATTTAGTAACTTTCAGGGTCACATATGGCTAGCTTAGTTGTATAATTGATTTATTTCTTTACTAATCATCTAACCTTGTATGTTTTCAGTGAATGTGATCATTTAGAAGCCTAATTAGTTCTTGTAGGATGCTGTAAAAGGCCTCCTTAGCCAAAGAAATGGAGAAAAAACAAAGCAAATTACTAACACATGGTTTTGTAGGTTGCCTTTGAAAAATCAACTAAACTTGTCTTTCAATTTGTAACTTAATGTAATTTCTCTTTGATTCATAATTTGAGTAGAGACGTATTCTCTTTTCATTTTTTGAAAATCAGAACCTCAAACCTCAAATTAATTTTTGAAAAGAAATTTGGGAAAATG
The DNA here is from genome assembly GCA_018584345.1 of Thuja plicata. Lineage (NCBI taxonomy): Eukaryota > Viridiplantae > Streptophyta > Pinopsida > Cupressales > Cupressaceae > Thuja > Thuja plicata. Next base: position 1,270,634 of record MU227142.1, on the reverse strand, counting down.
AACAAATCAATTGCCCAAATTTCTTGGTAAATTTATTTTCTGGGAACCTAATTTTTGAATTCAAATTTCGTTCTTAATGCAACTAGAGGATTATGCTCTTTTCCCAAATTGAAATCAAAAAGTCACGATGGGGGATTAAGTGATTGAATTTCATAATTTGAGGGAAAGAACTTTGTCTTACATGTTTGATAGGAGAAAATGACATGGATAGGAGAGTATGCTCTTCTTCTTCATGAAGAATAAAATATGTAGACTCCTAAGTTGCCAATCCTCTTTATTACTTTAAAGTTTAGAGGGCCTATTGGTTGAGGCAAAAATCTCCTAGGAATGACCCAAGTGAGGATAAGTGAATGCCAACCCTTCCAATCTTACAATAATAAAAATTCTTCCTTGAGGTTAAAAGCTCAGAAGACATAATCGGTTTTGTCCTTGGAATTTATACTATCATTCCTTGGACATGCTTGGATGTGTGTAGAGTGGAGCCACTTGAATCTTTCTTGTGAGAATATACTCATCTAGGTACTCATAGGGCTATACACCTTAATTTTTCCTTGTGAAATTCTATAGGGGATGGTTATGAATGGATGCCCAAATTAGACACTTTATGGTAGTGATCACCTGATTCAACCTCGAAAGGTGATAACATTTGTCTAAGGAGAATAGTAACCTCCCCAAGATACTCATCATTTCATTCCCTCACTTATGTTTGGAGTCAGATAATATGACATTATGACTGGTGTCATTGCATGCTTGCTGATGACCATATTCTGATTAGCATTTGAGTGTCTAACTGAGCCTACAAGAAAATATTTTCATGCTATGCCTTTGGTATAAGAATATGAGTGTTTTTTTCTTAATAAACATGTTTGATATGTCAAAATTTCAATAAAAAGATAAATCCCCTCAAACAAATCAATATTTTGACAGTCACTGACATTTTTCACTACTTCAGATACTTGAATTTATCAGATAGACCCTATAATAAAAAAAAACATGATGAATTCCCATCAGAAGGTTGCAATAGGGATCCTAGATCACAACTGGTAAAAATAGAGTCACATGTTGTGAACAAAGTCGCTTTTGGTAAAACCCAGCTCACATTTGGTAAACAGGATCACATTTAGGAAGAACAAGATCACGTCCTGGAAATATAAGATCACATCCTATGAGTCACATCTAGGATAGAGGGTACTTGCACACGTGTTAGAATAAATTTTTTTGCAATTTTAGATACCCTTTTTTCTTGTTAGTTAGAATTTGTTGTTCTTGTTGGCCCACCAGACCTTGTTTCTCAGTCAAATTGAAATCTTACCTTGCATGTTATTAGGGTTATCTCAATTGATCCCAAATCATGTTGTCACTTTACTAAAAAAATATTATTGATTCCTAGCTCACTATCAAGGCATTCTAACCCTCTAACACAAGAATCAATCACTTTGAAACACCAAACTTACATTCACCATAACTTGGACAAACACATTTGGATAATTCAAAAATTCCTTTTGACACTATTGGAACACTTTTGATGAGATTGATATCCTGCTTTCATGGTTAACACAAGAAGAAAATAATATCTCACTGATGATTTAGAAAGACCTCTAAGATTGGTCAAATTTCAACAAGGAGAGACATATCGAACAAACCCTCTCTTTGATCAAGACTCACCTGACATGGATGTGCCTACTAGAGAATGGACTCCTACCTTTCATGAATATGATCAAGATTATAACTAAGATGAAAGAGAAATTCAAGAAGAAATAAATCTTGACCATCCTTTGTTTGACCTGGATAGTGATGAAGAAATATATGAAGAAGAATACAATAAACTCAAACAAAGTAGAAAGTTTCAAAAGACCTTGGAGAAAATCATTGAAGAAGACAGAAAAATATTCTCTCCACCTAGCTTCTCTTTGGGTTAAACTTCCTAAATATTATGATGTCAAATGATTGAAATCTGAAGAGATACAAACACCCATATCAATCCTCTCTAAACAGATATATCAAATACAAAGTGATCTCACAAATCTTAAGAAAGAGAAGATTAAACCAATGAAGAAATACTCAATGGAACACATATGTCCATTCCCATTCAATGAGAAATTTCAAATGGTGCCTTTTCCACCAATCACGACAAGAACAAATTATGAAAAATACATGGGAGAAATGGATTCTCATGATCATGTGAGAGAATTTTGTGCATTGAGAATCAAATTTATTCACAAACCAATGTACTTGATGAGACTATTTCTAGAAATTTTAGAAGGACAAGCCATGGAATAATTTTCCAAACTAATGCCTAGTATACAAATGTTTGAGGAGTTAATTCAAAGATTTTTCCAATACTATTCCTATAACATATTACTGGAGAGACCTTGGATACATAAAATACAAGCGGCACCATCTATTTACCACCAATGTATCAAATTCTCACACAATGGAGTGTAAATAACAATTCCTACATATTCAAGCTAAACTTTCAACAACATCAAGACAAATAGTATGGTTCCTCACAGTAAGGAAAAAGAGTTCCCAACATAAACCTCCAAATACATGGTGATGAGAAGCTTTGGAAAAATGTTAAAACTTGAAGAAACTAGCATGGGGGAGTAAAAATTGGATAAAATGCCATCATTGGCTAACATTCCTGTATCTCCAAGATCATATGGAAGACCCTCCCCATCATTTTCACCTTCTACCTCAAAATAAAAAACTTAATCATGAACCCACTGGTATGGTTAGAGCCACAACCTCTTAAGATGAAGAAAAAGAGGATAAACCAGTCTTTTCATGGCTCTATAAAGGGGAAAAAGGAGTAAATGAAGTAAAACATGTTGATATATCTCCCAAAAAATATGGCAAAGGTTATGAACTTCTCAAAAAAAATGGGATAAAAATGGAAAGGACCTCTAGGAGATAAAGGAAAGAGACTCATTGAGCCAATCCATATGGAATTTAGGGACACTAAGGACAAGACATGATTAGGTTTCAATAACAAATCAGAACATCCTACCTCAAGAGATGTTCCAATATTTGATAAAGGAAGTGACAAAAATGAAGAAGAAGCTAAAATTATACCCTAGACATATGAAATATTACTACATATATGTACTAATAACCCAAAATACCAAGGAGAATGGTATGTACCTTATTTTGGAGAACAACTAGAACACCATGTCCCTTTTTGTCACAAACCAATGTCCAAGAAGTATAAGAGGAGGAAGAAGAAGATTCTCTAGGGGTTCAACAAGAAGGTGAATATCATGAAGAAGCACATAAAGAACAAGAAGAAGAAATAAGCAGGGAAGAATAAAAAAGTAGCTCAAACAATCTTCAAGAGTTATCTTCTATAAGACAACAAAAAAATATACATCCTAACTGGGGGAAATTGGTGATAATTTCACATATCCTAGATTTACCACACTTTGATTTAGAAATGGCCAGTAGGGTACACCAGATCACTATTGTTGAATTTCTAGATCGATCTGATGATAATATGACAAAATAACATGATTATGAATGGGATCAAATATATGATGCTACTATGGATATTGAGTTAGATGTAATCCATAAATTTTCACCTTTAATGGAAAGGGGTGAGAGTTCTAATACTACCCAAAATACAAATATTGTCACAAAATTGGATGAGGTGGTTATTCCTAGTATAATTGATGTAGACAAAAGTGTCTTAGTAGGAAAAGAGGAGTACCAAAGGACATTAGACAACTTTTATAGTACAAGAGAGAGATATGAAGGAGAAATCTCAAATGTTAGGTTGCTAGAGTTAGGTTCGCATAATACTAACAATGACACTAATAATGATGGTGTGACTCTTAATGATCTAAACACTATAGAATATAACTTAACAAAACTTGTCTTATCAGTTAATAGCTTTGACACTAACACGGCTCTATCCTTAGAATCCTCTGAATCACTATCCTTGGTAAATCATGAACTGATTAATTGGACAAACTTAGAACATACTCTTATAATGAGCTTTCCCAATGACTACACCTTAGCCTGCTATTTGAATGCTTTTGAATCCTATCCCTCTTCCACCAATGCAAGGAGCATGAACATGATAGAGGAGGATATCAAGTTTATTATTCAAAATTGAAAAGTAAACAGAAGAAAATAACTAATGGTGAAAACTACGTTGTGGCAATATCAAATTCTAAAAAAGTAAAAGTAAAAGATGTATCTGATGGTGAAAACATCTCAGAGGTGCCAAAAGATGAGATTATTGATATCCCCCCTAAGAAATTTTAGGAATGATATTCAATCCTCATAGAACCAACACAACCAGTTAATCTAGGAATGATAGAAGTTCCTAAATTTTTCCATCTTGTACAATCTCTATTAGAGGAAGAAAACACACAATTCACTAAGTTTCTTCAAGAGAAAAAGATTAACTTTGCATGGTATTATACTAATATGCCTGGACTAGATCCTGAATTAATAATGCATCACTTATCTATAACTCATGGGATAGAACCTATCAATCAAAAATTAAGAAAGATGCACCCACATTTAGCATTGTCGATAAAAGCATAGCTAGAGCTCTTAAAAGCTAGATTCATAAGGGTCATTTCTTATGTAGGATGGATTTCTAATGTAGTCCTAATTTCTAAAGTAGACAAGTCTATCAAAGTTTGTACAGACTTCAAAGATTTAAACAAATCTTGTCCTAAAGATGATCTCCCACTGCCAAACATTGATATGATCATAGATCTCATGGTAGGATATGAAATCGATTCACTCATGGATGGATTTTTGGGCTATAAAAAAATAAAGATCACCCCTAAATACCAAGAAAAGATAGAATTTACATGTGCAGGGGGAAATTTTTCTGGAACATAATGTCCTTTGGGATAAAGAATGTCGAAGCCACATATCAACGAGCTATAATGACAATCTTTCATGACATGATACATAAGAACATGGAGGACTATGTAGATGATACCTTAGCCAATTCAAAGAACATAAAAACTCACATTGAAGACTTGCAAAAGATACTAGATAGAATGGAACAATTTCAACTAAGGTTCAATCCAAAGAAATGTGTATTTGGAGTTCAATCAGGAAAGATCCTAGGATTCATTGTATCAACCAAAGGAATTGAGGTAGACTAAGAAAAAGTGAAAGCAATCATTGATATGCCACCTCCTAGTAATATAAGTCAAATGAGGACTCTCTAAGGAAGATTCTAGTCAATTAGGAGATTCATGTCTCAACTAGCAGATAGAGTGCAACCTTTCATGAAATTATTACATAAAGGAGTGCCTTTCAAATGGGACGAACATTGTGAAAATAACTTCAAGGAATTAAAATATTATTTTTCTAATCCTCCTACCTTAATGGTGCCTATTCATGGAAAGACATTATTAATCTATATTTTATCTTTGACTACATCACTTGGAGTATTGCTAGCACAAGAGGATGATACCAAGAAGGAAATAGAAATTTATTGTATCAGTGGGACATTAGTATCGTACGAACTCAACTACATGTATAATTGAAAAGGCTTGTCAAGAAGTTGTTTTTGCATCTCAAAAAATAAGAAACTACATGCTCTCGCATACAGTGAAACTCATTGCAAATATTGATCCTCTCAAGTAACTCCTGAGCAAGACAACATTAATAGGAAGACTAGAAAAATGGGTTCTAATACTCAGTGAATTTAATATAGAGTATGTAGATATAAAGGATATTAAAGGGAAAGTGCTAGCTGATCAACTAGATGATTCACCATTGTAGGATGCAACACCATTGATAATAGAGTTTTTAGATGAGACAATAATTCACTTAACATAATATCCATGGAAAATGTACTTTGATGGTTCTTTCACACAACAAGGATCCAGAGAAACTTTATTTTTTATCACACCTCAAGGTTACAAGATACCTAAGGCATACAAAATGATGTTTCTATGCACCAACAATATCTCAGAAGCATTGGTAAATGGTCTCAAGCTAGCCACAGAATGGAAAATCATAGAGTTACATGTATATGGTGACTCTCATCTCATCATCAATCAAGTAAATAGGGAGTACCAAACCAAAGATGAGAAGTTTATTCCCTATAAGAATATGATATAGGATTTGAAGAAGTACTTTGTGTTTGTCATGTTTCAATGAATTCCAAGAACAAAAAATTGAGTTGCAGACATAATGGGAATACTAGCATCCATGTTATAACTGGAGTAATGTCAATTCTACTATGACTTCTTAGTGGAAGAACTATCCTTTCCTGCATTTGATACACATGAATCCCAAGTTATTTGTGCCCTAAAAATCCAAAACCAATCTAGATATACTAATATAAATGCCTATCTTACAGATCAAACCTGACCTAATGGCTTGTTTAAAAATGAGCATTAATTAGGACATCATCATGTTAGGTACTCATCACTACTAAATTATATAGATGAGGTCTTTACAACACACTAATTAGGTGTTCAGAACAAGAAGAGTCTGATTGCACATTAAAAGAGGTCCATGAAGGTGTCTATGGATCTCACTAGAATGGTTTTTCATTAGCTAAGAAACTCATAAGGGTCAGATATTATTGGCTTACAATGGAGAAAGATGCAGTTTAGTATGCCAAAACATGTCAAAAATGTCAAACACATGGAAATATTATCCATGCTCTAGCCAGGGAGATCATACCATTTATCACACATTGACCATTCTAGCAATGGACCTTTGATCTTGTTGGACAAGTCTATCCCAATTCTTCAAGTGGACACAAATACATCATCACGACCATCGAGTATTTGACAAAGTGGGTCAAAGTAGTGTTACTAATCAAATCCATTAGAAAAAATTAGCTATGTTCATCTTGAACTACATCATCTATAGGTATGGGATACCCTCATATATTGTAACAGACAATGGGGGGCATTTTAAGAACCAAGACATTAAGGACCTTTGTATAAAGTTTCACATTACTCAACATTTCTCTTTAATCTATTATCCTCAAGGTAATGGACAAGCTGAGGTTTCAAACAAGAACATTCTAAAAATCCTACATAGAGCTATAAGTAAATCTGCCAAAGACTAGAATTTACAACTAAATCAATTACTATGGGCTTACACAATAAGCATCAAAACACCAACATGAGCCACACCATTTTCTCTTGTCTATGGTGTAGAGGAAGTATTAGCAATTGAAGTATAAATCCATTCTTTGCGGTGTAACCACTTGAATTTGGTCTGTTGCAACTATGGACCCTATTTTCCCTAAGTGTGATCATACCCCCAATTATGTCCAAACGACCCTATTACTGCCTGGCATAATTATTTTGAAGTCAATTTAATGTCCTAGGTGATTTTTATCACTAAATTATATTAACTATTATAGCCATATGATTCAAATCAATTCAAACCATTTCAATCAAACCAAATTTAAACATGGATATAGTATTTATTTATAAAGGAATTAAATAAATCCCTAAATCAATTATCCACTTGCAATGAACCCATTCCCCTAGCCTATTTAATTTAATTAAAATGGATATAGTCCCCTTAATTATTAAAAAGCAATAAAATTCTTAAATAATTAAATTCCTATATTTTAAATGAATTAAATAAGTTTAAATCATTTCATTTATATTCCCTTAAACCCCAACCTAATCTATCTTAACCACTTCTACCCTGAGTTCTAACCCATCTCAACCCATTCCACCCTTGCTAATCTAATCCTCACTCTAATTCTAATCCTAACCCACTTCCTAATGTTGTCACATTCCATTAAGAAATGATTAACAACTCCACCCACTTGAGAAAGTCAAGGAATCTCAAGATTCCTTCCTCAAGTCTGCCTTCTCAAGCCACCCTCTTACACCCTCCCCATGCTTCTTTAAGGATTTTATTAATGCCTCATTAATGAAGATGCCTTAAGCCCATGTCTCCTCCATGCCTCATTAATGCTCAAGGCATTAATGGCTCTTACACCACCATTAATGAGTCCCTCAACTCATTAATGAACCTTGTCTCCCCTCTCTCTCTCTCTCTCACATTCTTCTATAAATAGTATGCATTTTGGAGCACAAAAGAGCCTTCATCTCACATTGTAAATGCATTGTTATGCTGTTGGAATAGACTTAAACTCATATTTTATTTCATAGTTTATTTTTATGCATTGTTATTATCTCCATTCTTAGAGATAGAATGCATGTTTTCTCATCATTTAGCTTGTTTTTAAACTAAATCTTTCATGCTAGGTTTTTTATGTCACTGGTATTTAGCATAAATCTGAGGGCTTTTATGTTATTTGCTACACTCATCCTAGTTAGAAAGTAATAAGTCGATGTTATGGTTTATATGCTCATTAACCCTTATTTTTCACTAACAGAACGACTTATTGAAGTGTTGTGTTGCAAATAATAGGTGCACAAATATACACACACATTTCTGGCACCCATCATGGGGCTCAATTTCCAACTTGGCCTCATTTTAATCAAATTTTCACTAATTTGTATACCCAAGATTCTGTTACAGGCTCATTTTTGACCATTCTAGATCACATCTAGGATACACCATCGCACCACAGTAAATGAGGCTTGCATATGGGATTTCCTGGATCATTTTTAGTTCAGGCTCGCATCTAGGGAGCATACTATTGCATCTAGTAAGAAAGGTCACATACAATATATTGTATCACATTCAGTGATTTTTTAGGCTCTCATCTGGTTAGAAAGTTTGTACACTTCATTTTCCTAACTCTAACATTTTGACAAGTTGTGTTTTTGGTATCTTGCAGCCTAACAAGTGTTTGTAGGTTGTTCTTGAAGGTTTTCATGGGATTTGAAATAAATAGATACTAACTTGGTTTTTCAGGTTTCTCAACCCCCATCTTGACCTTTATTTACTTGCTTTCAAAATTAAGATACATATTCCAATCTATCACTAAACTGACTAGGGGATTATGCTCTTTTCCTTTTAAGGAAAGTCAGAAACTCACACATCAGTTTATGGGTTGAACAAAATTTGGGGGTAAATGAACAAGCAATCTCACAGCTTAATTTCATTTGGGATTAGTAAATGAACAACAAAAATCACTAAAATCTTGTGGTTCAAAGAATAACTACATATAATTTCTTTTGGAGTCAAAAATTGGACAATCAAAGCACTAAATCTATGGGATCAAAGAACAAGTTCAATCATTTAATTCAATTTGGATTAGTAATTGGACAAGCAACTCACTAAATCTTGTGGCTAATTGAACAAGGCAAAATTTCTTATTCAAGCAATCTTGTTTTTCTTAAAATAGGAACAAACTAATTCAAGCTCAACATAGCTTGAAGGAATGAATGTTGCTTTGCATGTTTTGGGAGAAAACAGTTTAGATTAGGAGAGTATGCTCTTCTTCTTTGGAAGTATCATAAATCTAGACATCCAAAGCTTGCCAATCCTTGGTACATATACTTAAACAGTAGAGGGCCTACCGATTGAGGAAAAAATCTCCTGGGAATGACCCAAGTGAGGATAGGTTTTACGCCAACTCACTATAAATAGTTTCTTCCTCATAGGCTAAAGCCTCAGAAGACGGAGACGGTTTTGTTCATGGAATTTTGACATCATTCCTTGAACATATCTAGGTATATGTAGAGCGGAGCTGCTTGAATCTTGCTTGCAAGACTACATATATTCAGGTACTCATAGGGATATACGCCAAAATTTTGCCTTGTGCAATTCTATGGCGGATGATTTCAAATGGATTGCCCAATAATCTACAACAACTTCAACTGAAATAATTCCTGATTCATCCCTGAAAGGGTGATAATCTTTGTGTAAGGAAAAAAGTAATTTCCCCAAGACACTCATCATATTGTGCCCTCACTTGCATTTGGAGTCAGCTAATATAGCATCATGACTAGAGCCATTGCGTGCTTGGTGATGGCTGTATTCTAATTAGCATTTGAGTGTGTACCTGAGTCAACAAGAAAATATTTTCATCCTCCACCTAGAGAATAGGAAAAGATGAGTGTTTGTTTCACCCTCCTAACAATGCAAATCTGTTTGATGTGTTTGAAAGACCATTAAAAAGATAAAATCCTCAAAACAATAAAAAAATTTCAAACCCTAGAGTACAAGTGTTTTTCATGCCTTACGACACCTCTTAACACAATCTGGAAACAAGCAACTTCATGCACTTTGAAAACAAACTTTTTAGAACTAACCAAAATTGAAAAAGACATCATAAGATCACATCTCAGATTTCCCAAATTGTATGCAGTATTGAGGATCGTATTTGGTATTCTGTCTCACATTTGGTCAGCACATAGTCGCATCCAGATTCTAGGCTCGCATTTGGTGTCATTAAAGGCTCACATCTGGGAGCTTGTATTTAGGATAGTGGGCATTTGTAATATAAATTCTTAGAAAGTCTCAGTTGATTAGGATACCCTTTTGGCTCTTTAGTTAGTTCTTGTTGTCTTTTCTAGTCTCCCTATTGAAATTTCAAAACTCTTTCAAAATGCCTACCTTACATGCTTAGTCAGTCTTTCATGATCAGTTCAATACATGTGGTCTACCCGATTTCTACCAACAACTTGGTTCCTAGCTCACTATCAAGGCATTCTAACCCTCTGATGCTAGAATAATTTACATCCACCAACAACAAACAATTACTTTTACCTAGACACGCCCACTTGAACAATCTGAAACTCTCACTTGCACTATTGGGAAATGTTGACAAAGTTGAGAAACAACTTCATGGTTAACACAAGATTCAACAAGTACAGGTCTAAAGGATCAAAAGTGCCTCCTAAAACACCACACTTTCAAGGAGAAACTTCTCATAGTTCCCTTCTTGATCTAGATTCCCCTCAAATGGATAGCGATACTCACAAATGGAGTGAGGCCTTTGAGGAATATAACAATGGAAAACACCAAAAACTTGAAGATACTGACGAAGAAGAAAAACCAAGTTTGAACATCCTTTATTTGAATCTGGTAGTGAGGACGAAATCACTAAAGAAGAATATGAAAAACTTAAACAAAGAAAGAGGTTCCACCAGATAATGGAAAGAATGATTGATGAGGATAAAGAAAAGTACTTCCTCCATCTAGCATCCATAGGTGTCAAATTACCCAAGGATTATGATGTGGAAAAGATCAAGGAAAAGGAGGTACCGAATCATATATCTATTCTCACCAAACAACTCAATTTGATGCAAACAGAGCTCACAATTCTAAAATAGGAGAAGGAGAAATCCAAAACAAAATACTCTTTGGACACCATTTGTCCATTTCCTTTTGACAAGAGTATCACTATGGTCCCATTTCCTCCCAATGTGGCAAGGCCAAATTATGACAAGTACACAGGAGAAACTGACCCACACGACCATGTAAGGGAATTCTATGCTCTTAGCATAGAATACATGCACAAACCTACATACCTCATGCGACTATTTCTAGGAAGTCTAGGAGGTAATGCCATGGAGTGGTTCTCAAAACAAAACCCTAAGGTCAAGACATTCGAGGAGTTGATCCAATGACTCATCCCACATTACTCCTACAACATCCAACATGATGTAACTATGATGGACCTATGTAATACCAAACAAAGAACTGGAGAATCATTTACACACTTCCTACAAAGATGGAGGAATATTTTTGCATGATATTCAAGGGCAATTCCAAAAATAGAGAAGATGGAGATATTTGTTAATATTCTAGTACCTGAGTTGAACTATGCATTGCAAATGCAATATTCACCAAGCTTTGACCGAATGATTAAAAATGCCCTCCGTATTGAGGAAGTCATGGTCAAAAGGGGAGAGATCACCCTTCAAAATGAAAACAAGACCAACAACTCCAACTCCAAACCTAAATGGTGGAAACAAAACAAAAATGTTGTTAATGATGGAGTGGTTGATGCCTCTAACATTAATCCTAAAATCAAGGTATTCAATCTAACTAATGGCATGCAAGAAAGAAAGGATGCTAAGGTAACAACTCCCATACCCAAAGCAAACAATGATAATGGCAAGGGTTGGACATGGACATCGAAACCCCAAAGAAATTTCACTCCTTTGGGGGAGCCTCTTGAGACTGTTCTAAAAACACTATTGGATAACAAAGTTCTAACCATCCCATATTCCAAACTGTGGGAACTAATGGTCAAACCCAAGTGGTGGGATGATAACTCTTACTGTGTATTTCACAATAACAAGGTACAAAAGACTAATAATTGTCTCAAGCTTAAACATGTTATCCAAGACCTCATCAAAGGAGGTAAGATCAAAGTAGATAGACACACTACCAATGAGGATCATACGACATTCAACAAACCCTTTCCTAATTATGATAAAGGAGAAACATCTAAGGGGAAGAGTAATGAGGTAAACTACACCTATTCCAAAAATGACAATGTGATCAATATGCTTGACATTAAAACTAAATCCATCAATGTGGTCACAATCAAAGGTGTCTCATTCCACTCAAATGCTATAACATGGAGCCAAGAACAGGTTACAATCAAAGGACCTCCAAAACTGACATCAACATCCAAGGTTCCTATTGTAACTATTCCTAAACCAGTAGCAAAACACATGGTTACTATTCCTAGAGAAAAATATGACTTGGTAGACCAATTGCAATGAACCTCTGCCAAAATTTCCATTTTTGAGTTGCTCAAGATATCCACAATACATAGGGAAATCATAGAACAAGCTCTACATGCTACTAACATCCCAAAGGATATCGATATAGACAAATTCCAAGTGATGGTCAATCACATCTCAGCGCCACACTACCTCTCCTTTTCTGAAGAAGATGAAAAATCATTGACACATCCACATAATTAACCCCTCCATATTGAAGTCCTTATTCATAAATCCTATGTTAGATGTGTGTTGATAGATGGAGGCACAAGATTGAATATCTATACACTGGACCTAATCAAGAGACTAGGTCTCTCGGAGAAAAAAATTGACTCTAGAAGAAAGATAACCATCAAAGCTTATGATGAGGAAGAAAGATCCCCCAGAGGTCTTATTGTTCTACTTATCAGAGTCAGACCGATTGAGAGGAATTTCATATGTCAAGTTATGGATCTACCATTGGCCTACAATATCCTACTAGGGATACCATGGATTCATGAGATGAAAGCTATACCATCCACTTACTACCAATGCATAAAATTCCCATAGAATGGGTTAGAAGTGATGATTCCTGCAGAAACTAACTACACTTGCAACAATATCAAAGCAGGTAGCATGATCCTGCAAAACAAAGAGGCTATGGATGTCATGGCTCCTAAAAATACCAAGGACATGGTTATGAAGAGTTTTAGAAAAACCTTAAAACTTGAAGAAATAGGTATGGGAGAGTACAAGTTGGACCTGACTCCCTCACACTAGTACATTTGACCCCAATTTTTGACCAATATTGGTTGAAATTTTGACTCAAGTTGGTCAAAATTTGGACCAACAAATTGGTCGAAATTTTTGGTGTCAAAATTTCGACCATCTTCTTGTGGGTCAAAATTTTGATGAATAGTTGGTCGAAAGTTCCACGAGCTATTGGTCAGACATTGTGCATGTTGTTTGTGCTATTTGTACTGGGGTTTCATTGAAATTTCGACCAATCATTGGTGGAAATTTTTGACCAATCATTGGTGGAAATTTTGACCAATTATTGGTCAAAAATTTTTTTAGGCGTTCTATAAAACAGTTCGCATGCCTTGCCTATAATTTGACATTTTGCATACATCCTGCACTTTCTCATCCTGATGATGGATTACAGAGTGATCTAAAATGATGATGCTAAAAAACACACACAATCAAATCCAAAANNAACTTGCATTACAAATGGATTGTAATGCAAGTTCGTTTTGGATTTGATTGTGTGTGTTTTTTAGCATCATCATTTTACATCACTCTGTAATCCATCATCAGGATGAGAAAGTGCAGGATGTATGCAAAATGTCAAATTATAGGCAAGGCATG
>MU227142.1:1220996-1244155 GCA_018584345.1 Thuja plicata | reverse complement strand
AGGAAGGTGACTATTTTGTTATCCTGGCTCCTATGCCTTGATGCCTAAAGTCTATTTCTGACATTTCAATAAAACATAGTATTCATATTATCATAATATCAGTGGGTATTAGTGATGGTTGTACTATTAGGTGATTTCTGTTCCAACAGAGTGCCTAATGACGATAAAAAGCTACACATTTTGCATACCAGTGACAAAGTCCTATGAGTCTGCATATAGTTTCATTTAGAGATTGCATGATACATTTATAAAGATAGTAAACACATAAAGACTTTTTGTGCTCAAAAATGCTTTTTATCTTCTTCTAAAAAAATAGTTAATTACATCATCCATATTACTGATATCTCTATCGTTGCACATCCATAGCATACATTTTGCATTCATGAAAAGAAGCAATAGGAAAATACAAAAATAAAGCTTCCATGAATTGCATTTTTTTACTTTTTCATCCTAAAGTGCATCCATACATCTATTTTTCATAAGGGAAAATCAAGAGAAACATACATTTACATTTTCACATATGTATCATTTAAAACATATTTATATCAGTAATCAAATCAAATCAAAATGATGTCTAAATCTAACTCATCAAGAGACCAAGATATCATTGTATGTGCAAAATACATCTACCACATCTATCAAAGAAAAGGGAACTCATGAAACATGTCAGAATCAGGAAGCTGCATCAGATATATATATCACAAAATGGTACAGATCAAAATATGGAACAGTATACATAAAGAGTATCAGAGTATCAGTGAGGCTAAATGAATCAAATATACATGTATGAATGTCATATACAAAAGTAGATCTTAGAAGGATCCAGATATGCAAAAAAAGGGGGATCTCAGCAGGATCCAAATATACAAATGTAATCTCAAGATACACATGTCATATAGATGGTACAAAATATCAACTCTTCCCCGCCCCCTCTCCCTGATCAGGAGAAGGAGGAGGAGGTGGTACAAAAGGAGCTACTGGAGGAGGCATGGCCCCCTCTGACTACTGAGCCAATCGTGAAAAGGAAGGTGCTCTCTGGCCCTCTGACACTGCTACATGATAGAGGGAATAGTAATATGTGGCTCTCTACCCCTCATGAATTGTCATGTGGGCATGTGCATCTCTCTCTGCTATAAGAATCTTGCCTTGTCTATCTCTCTTTGCTCTCAAATGCTTGAGCTATGTATCCCTATCTGATAATAAGGCATCAACAGTAGTGACTCGAGCCTCTAATGTAGTAATCCTAGCTTAGAGCTTCTCTCTCTCCTACTCACATCTAGATAGAGGATCTCCATCTCTACCTATATCTTGATCCTAAGACCTATCCTATCCTCTATCCAGTGGTCTATCCTGTGACCCCTGCTGCCTCTATCACTGCTGCTCTCTTGTAAGCAATGGACCAATATCTCTCTAGGGAGCTAAAAATCTAAACCTCTGGCACCTCCCACTACCACTAGCACCACATGTATCCATAGCCTCACCACCACCACCCCTATCATCTCCATCATGATCATCATCATGGGGAGGACACCTGCCATCTCTACCATCCCTGCCACCATCATGACCTCCATGTCTGCTAGGAGACCTATCTCTCTGTGCTCCTCCCCTACCTCTGATAGGTTGATCATTAGGATCATAATCTAATGGCTCCTCTATGTGAGGAATGATCTCCTTAGGCACAATGAAATGCAAAAATGGGTATTGAATCATCTCTGCCATATATCCGTCAAAGACACCTACATCAACAAAATCAAGATGGAGATCCCAGTCTACTCCCACCATATCATGGATCTCCTGGTGTGTTGTCTCATACTATAATTGTGCACCCCATAATGATGTCTCATCTCTGGTCTGACATATATAGTGATGTCCTCTGTCCTACCTTGCCAACAACCATACCGTCTCAGCACTCTGGTGATCACAAAATACTCTACCACATATCTTGTCTTGCCAATGAGATATGAGCTCTGACATAGATATGGTACCTACTATGTGTTTGAGGTCCACTCCTCACAATCTAAATATGGTCACCAAACGACCTCTGTCATATCATCAAAAAGGTGGCACCAATACTCAACCTTGCCCAGATGGGGCTGTTGAATTAGGCTTGCATACATATAAACATATGGCTGCTCTGGTGCCCTCTTTCTATCTATAATTGGTCATGTCACAGGGATGTGCTCCTAGGTCTAGATCTGAAGAATAAGGACCCCAACAGTCATGCACCATGTATAATGGTATACTATCTCATGAAGCTCTTTGTACATGTGGGCTAAAATACCGCTACCCCAGGAAAATTACCATCTGTGGGTAACCATTTTCTCTACCATATCTACCCAGCCAACCATGAATCCATGCTGACCTTTATCTGGCATTAGGATGCTGCCTACTAGACCTGCTAAGTACACTGATAATCGATCATAATGATCAACCATATAATCCCAAGATAGATATCTCCGATCGATGGTGTCATCCTGGAAATATCTATGTGCAATACCAATCACCATGGCTTCCATCAACTCAAATATCACCTCATGCCTGATCATCGGCACCCGAAGTGTCCACCAGATATCCTCAAGAATCACTATGATCTCACCAGTTGGCAAATGAAAGGTGTTGTGCTCTGAGTGCCATCTCTCCGCAAGAGCAGTCAACAACCCATGATTTACCCTGATCTCAGGTAAACCTATCAAAGAGCGCAATCCACATTGGATCACAGTAGTCTAATCATCATTTGAAAGCTGTCTGGACAATGCAAGCACACGACCAGGTTAAGTGCTGCAAAATGCAACTACCTCAAACTGGGTCTGTTTTGGACAAAAAGGACAATGCATCAGTATCCTATCTACAACAAAGAGGCATGCTCCTAATCAGCTAAATAAGTCCAAGTTCACGGCATGCAAATGGGTCAAATAGATTAAATTTCTAAGTCTCCTAACCAGATGTGATTCTGAAATAGAAGGGTGTGATCCATTTTACTAGATACAATCATGGAAATACTGGATGTGAAAGAGTTTACAGGGTGTGATCCCCAAAATATGGGATGTGACCCTAAATATCAGGTATGAGCCTAAGAAGATGGGGTATGACACACTGATGAATTTCAACCAAAAAAAATAAGACAAAAACAATGCAAACAGATGTGATCTAGGGTATCCTAGATGTGACACAAGAATCTGGAAAAATTGGATGCAATCTGGGAAATATCGGATGCGACATGGGATTTGCAAGTTGCGATCCAAAATCCTAGATGAAAATTAAAGGGGCTGTAAAAGCTACAAAAATGCATGAAATTGAAATTTAAAAAATTCACAAGGTAGTTTTACAAGCACTTATCGGAGGTGGGTAGTCAGCCGAGTGCTGATGTTGATGACTCATCTTGAAATGATTCTTCCTCATAGGGACTACCATTTTCTCTATAGAGCTCTCTGAATTACTATGGAGGAAAGTAAAAATGAATAGTGAAATGGTAATTTTTGAGGCTTATATTAGTCTTTTGAGCCATTTAGGAGTTTTGAAACTCCTCCTAGACATTTACAATTACATTTCTATTCTCTTTTTGATCAATCGAGAACCAAATTGAAGGTGCATAAGATATTTTCAGCAACACAATACCATTCTTACGACAATTTCAAAAACTGTAGATTTGCTTCATTTATTCCAAACATCGGTCAAAATTGCACATTTTATCATAAATCTTGGTCTAATGTCATGTTATCAGTCTCATCACGCACATTTCACATAATTAACTTGGTACTCGTGTGTTTATTTTTAAAATACACCTTCTTTTCCACTTCTTCTACTCCATTCTTTCTTGTCCTAACCGCTTCCTGCAAGTGACATGTTCTTTCAAACTGAGGGATTTTTATTCTTTTCCTTCAATTTTGTTCCCGAGGGGGCATGATCACACTATCATCAATTAAATTTTTGCTCGAAACAACATTAAAAATGACTTTGTTATCAAACAAACTAGGGGCATAACAGTTTCCTTGACTAAAGTCAAAACTGTTGGATAGAAAGCTTTGGTTCTCATAAGTTGGATATCTTGTGTTTCCTCATTTTTAAAAGATTTTTATTAAGCTCCTGGCAGCTTCATACTGGCTTTTTGGATGACAACCAAGTTCAGAATCAATTTTATTGATTTTTAGACGACAACCAAGTTCAGAATGGGTACCTTTAAAATATTTTATTGATTTTTGGACGACAACCAAGCTCAAAATCAATTCTATTAGTTTTGTTCAATCAAGTGCAAGATTGATCTCATCAAAATTTCATTCGACAACCAAGAACAGAATTCTCAATCTTTCTGAAGTCAAAATCAAAAACTTTCTTTGAATCAATGTGCTGCTCGCACATTAATTCAAAGAGAGGCAAATGTAACAACCTCAATTTGGTCTGTTGCAACTATGGAACCTATTTTCCCTAAGTGTTATCATACCCCCAATTATGTCTAAATGACCCTGTTACTGCTTGACACAATTCTTTTGAAATCAATTTAATGTCCTAGGTGATTTTTATCACTAAATTATATTAACTATTATAGCCATATGATTCAAATCAATTCAAACCATTTAAATCAAACCAAATTCAAACATGGCTATAGTATTTAATTATAAAAGAATTAAATAGATCCCTAAATCAATTATCCACTTGCAATGAACCCATTTCCCTAGCCTATTTAATTTAATTAAAATGGCTATAGTTCCCTTAATTATTAAAAAGCAATAAAATGATTAGATAATTAAATTCCTATATTTTAAATGAATTAAATAAGTTTAATTCATTTCATTTATATTCCCTTAAACCCAAACCTAACCTATCTCAACTACTTCTACCCTGGGTTCTAACCCATCTCAACCCATTCCACCCTTTCTAATCTAATCCTCATTCTAATACTAATCCTAACCAACTTCCTAATGTTGTCACATTCCATTAAGGAATGATTAACAACTCCACCCACTTGAGAAAGTCAAGGAATCTCAAGATTCCTTCCTCAAGTCCAGCTTCTCAAGCCACCCTCTTACACCCTCCCCATTCTTCTTTAAGGCTTTCATTAATGCCTCATTAATGAAGATGCCTTAAGCCCATGTCTCCTCCATGCCTCATTAATGCTCAAGGCATTAATGGCTCTTACACCACCATTAATGAGTCCCTCAACTCATTAATGAACCTTGTCTCCCCTCTCTCTCATTCTTCCATAAATAGTATGTATTTTGGAGCACAAAAGAGCCTTCATCTCATATTGTAAATGCATTTTTATGCTATTGGAATAGACTTAAACTCATATTTCATTTCATAGTTTATGTTTATGCATTTTTATTATCTCCATTCTTAGAGCTAGAATGCATGTTTTCTCATCATTTAGCTTGTTTTTAAACTAAATCTTTCATGCTAGGTTGTTTATGTCACTAGTATTTTGCATAAATCTGAGGGCTTTTATGTTATTTTCTACACTCATCCTAGGTAGAAAGCAATAAGTCGATGTTATGGTTTATATGCTCATTAACCCTTGTTTTTCACTAACAAAATGACTTATTGAAGTGTTGTGTTGCAGATAACAGGTGCACAAATATACACACACATGCGGGTATCCCTCAAAGGAATTGTCACATACGAACAATTCCATATAGATAAGATTCAAGAACTAGAGATGTTGGATGAGTGTAGACAACAAGCATTTGATCACTTGAAAGTTTATCAGAAAAATATGTCAAAAGGGTGCAAAAATAAATTAAAGCCACGAAATTTTCAAGTGGGGACCTTGTTCTAAGAGATAATCCTAAGAATCAATAAAAAAGAGAACAAAAAGACAAGTTTGAACCCAACTAACTGGGGCCTTATGTTATCACAACATTTTTTGGGATAGGATTTTATCAATTAGATACACTTGAAGGAGATGTTCTTCCTAATTCCATCAATACTCTACACTTGAAGAGATTTTATGCTTGACATCTATCCGAAGGGCTTGTACAAAATATAAAAACGATGGAAAGTTTCCCAAAAAAAGGTATTCTTGATGAAAACCTAGCAAATAGACACCTTAATACTATAAAAAAAAGTGAAAAAGAGAAAAAGTACAAAAAAATTCAAAAACAAGAAAAAGTACCTTTGCAAAAACCTAGAAAATAGGCATCTTGGTAGTAAAAATAGAATTTTTTGAAGTGGTGAAAACCTGGCAAACATGTGTCACTCGTAATCAGTGCTCCATATATCAATGCATCACTTGCACAAATCCTTCTTGGTCATGTCTTTGATATTACTTGAACCTAAAATCTTCAAGAATGTACTTTCCTCTCCTAGAGTTTGTCTATATTTATGTCTTAGGGATAGACATACTACACTCGAGGCATTTCTTCTAGCATGTTCAGTCAGTAGTTGTTGGTTGCGGGGTCATCCTAGGTCCTTGTCTAGGAAATTTTGCCACTATGAATTGTATTTATTCAATACTTGAATCACAACAACTTGGTCACTATAAAAAACAAAGGTGTTTCTTAAACACCACCTACCTATAACAAACATCATACTAGTATTTCTCGACACTTTAATCCTACTAGTGTTTCTCAACACTTTAATAGAACATTCTTTCTCAACACTCCATTGGATTGTAATTGCTAATATTATCTCACTCAATGAGACATAGATATACATTGATAAAATCTAAGTTACAATTGATTATTTCTCTAATGTGATTGAATAATGAATCAAAGGTGTTCTTAAAAACCAGATAAACACATATAGACTGATCTTGATTTAATTATAACTCCTTTCATGTTCTGATGATGTTTCAAACTAGGGGCTTATAAATGGTTATGAATTTTCTTCGTTTGATTATCAATTGTTTCTTGTTATGTTTTTTGAGTTACTCTATGACATCTATTAAATGACAAAGATTTGCAAGGACAGGAACATAATGTTGTATTAGTTTTCTTCATGTGGTGATTGCTTAAATAATCATACACACTTCACTTAATCTGGATGTTTATGATAAGAGCTTCCAACATGAGTGGACAGTCGAATATATCTCGATCCTTTTTATGTGTAAACTACAATGAGGTTGAATCAATTTCCTTGTCTGTTTCTAATAAAATTCTAAGTAAGGTTTATGACACATTATGTACCCAAGGATATGAACATTAAAGTTCATTACGGGTTACATATCTTACATTACACATGAACAAAAGATGATTCTTGAAATCAAAAGGAGATAACCGACAAGTCATCCTGGCCTATATGCCTTAATGCTTAGGTTTATTTTCAATATTGCATCCAATTAAGGTATTATTCATACTTTCATGATACTTCCATGGTATCAGTGATAGTTATACTGAATGATGATGTAAGTTACACAAATGTCATATGATGATAACAACATGCTAAGTCTAAAAAGATCAGTGACAATCCTAGAGGTTTGCATTTAGTTGCATTTAAGTGTGCATGATTCATTTGACATCATAACTATTTGAGCTCAAAATGATTTCTGATTTCATTCAAATCCAAGTTGACTACTTCATCTATTTACTGATATATTCATGTCATGGAAAATCCATAATATTGCATTCATAATGGGAAAAGAAAAATCACAAAAACATAAATCATTCAAGTATTGTATTTCTACATCCTAAGTGAATCCATACATATATTTTCATTAAAAAAATATCAAAAACATACATCTCCATATTCACATAGAATCATTTAACACGTCTATATATGAGTGAAAGCCAAAGAGCATAAATAATGTCATCTCATGAACATAAATCTACATCATCACAAAGACCAAGTACATTATCAAGTATGAATCAATCTAATCATCTATCACATACATCAACTATCAAAATAAAAACAATGCATATATCAAAATCAGAATCTATCATCTCATATATCTTTGTGGATATCAGATAAAAAAAGAAGGAATGTATAAAAAATATCAGGAGATAATAATCAACATATGCACATGTATTGAGTATCAGAGGTACAATAACTGATCAAAATAGGATCAATATACAAAAATATCAGGAATCAATAGTCTCATGTATGACTCCCACCCTTAGCTTGATCAGGAGGGGGAGGAGGTGGTGCGTCTCCTCGTGGAGGAGGTGGCAATGGCATAGCTCCATCTAACTACTGTATTATGAAAAAATATAAAGGTGCTCTCTATGGTTGTGGAACAACTACGCAATATAGAGAAAAGTAATATGTTTCTCTATATCCCTGATGTATCATTGTGCAAGCCTGAAGATATCTCTCCACTCTCAACCTGCCCCTCTACTAATCTCTCTTTTCTCTAAGAGAACCTAGTTGATGATCTCACTCAGACCTCACTATATCAAGCTTCCTATCCCTATTTTATAGAAGTTCCTATAGCGTAATGATGTGAGCCCTCAACTTCTCTCTCTCTTACTCACATTGCGACATAGGATCTCCATCTCTATTGTATCTTTTTCCGTATCTCCGGGAGGATCCTATCCAGGAGGTCTACCTCCACCACTTCTCTCACTTGTAGGTCTTTGTCCTGATGATCTCTACTGCTACTACTTCCTATTTAGTAGTGGATCTAGATCCTTGTGTGGAGGTATGAACCTGACACAGGTATGTCGGTCCTTCGCTCTACCACCCCTATCATCTCCATCATCACCCCTTTCATCTCAGTCATGTCTCTAACCTTTGTCTATAGGAGGGTCATTGTTGCCTCTATCACCCCTAACATCTCTATCACCTATCATATCCCTGATACTCCTGTCTCCTCTTCCTCCACCTCTCTCAGGACTATCATCAATAGGATCATAATCTAGTGCATCCTCAATATGAGGTGAAATCTCATTAGGAGTAGTAAAATGTTGGAATGGATACTACAAAAGGTAAGCTTTGAACTCATTAGTAACTCTTTCATTTTCTACATGGGCCTAGAAATCTCATCCAACTTAAACCATCTGCAAAATATCTCACAGTATAGTCTCATATGCTAATTGAGCACCCCACTATGGTTCCTCATCACGAATCCAAGCATATACTGTAAGGTCTTGCAAAATACCCTGTATCCTACCAAACTGTCACAACATGTGGGTAACAAAAAATCTCTCAATGACATATATAGTACACCCAATCAGATATATTCTCTGGAAAAAGTAAGGCATCTATCACCGATCTAATCCCTACTCCTCATAGTAAAGGTATGGTCACCACTTGACCACTATCACATCATCCAAAAATCAGCACCAATATTCCAACTTACCCAGGTGAGGCTGCTAGACATAACCTGAATGCATGTAAACATAAGGATCCTCAAGTGTCTATTGTCTATCCATAATTGGTAGTGTAACTAGGATGTGCTCCTAGACCTAGATTTGAAGAATGGGAATCCCAATATTCATGCTTTGAGAGTACTCATAAAAAATATCACGCAACTCTCTATACATATGGGCTAAGATACAACTACCCCATCTGAATCTGTGAGTAGATCCAATAATCTTCTCAAGCATACTAACCCAACCACACATAAAGCCATGATGTCCCTATTCAAGCATCATGATACATCCTATCAATCCAACCAAAAACATAGGAAGGCACTCATACTAAACTAACATATAGTCCCAAGTCAGATACCGACATTCAATGGAGGAATCTGTAAAGAATTTCTGAGCATTTGAAATAGATATGGCTGAGAAAGACTCAAATTGAACCTTGTGACCCATCATAGGAATACACATAATCTGCCACACATCCTCCAGAGTCACTTCCATATCCCTAGTAGGAATATGAAAGGTTTTGTGCTCTAAATACCATCTCTTGATAAGAGCAGTCAACAACCGTTGATTTACCCTAGAGTCAGGTAAATTGATCAAAGAGTATAGCTCTAAATGACCAATAATCTAGCGTTCCACATTAGTCAAGGAGCTAACTAATGAAAGAAAATGCACAGGGTGGGTCCTTGGAAGGATACAATAAGAAAATAATTTTTTCAGACAAAAAGTAAAGACTTCATCAGTATTTCAGCTAAACAAAACATGTAGAAGATCTAACAACTATTCTTTTTAATAGGTACATAGACGCAATAGAGTCATAATTAATATTCTAAGCATTTTACTAAAAAAAACCTTGTTTTTCCCAGATGCAAGCTCGCATCCTAGATGTGATCCTATTTTTATAGGATGTGATGAGAAAACCATATGCGATCCTGTTTTCACAAGATGTGACTATATGCATGTTTTGGTCAAAATTAACCAAAAATAATTAACTGATGAAAGATTGGATACGATCTTGTTTCTACGGGATGCGATCTAGAAATTTTTCATTTTTTGAATGTGATGCAGGATTTACTAGATGCAATTTGGAACCTCAGATGTGACTCAAAACTTGTTTGGCTATAACTTGAGAAAAAATTATTGAACTCAGAAATAGAAATCATAAAAAGATAGGTCTCGATGTACTAGCCAGGGGTGTGTAGTGTGTCGGCCACTCATGAAGATTCACAAGCTCAAATCGATGTCTCTCAATAGGGACCACCATCTTCTCTCTAGAGATCAGAAAATTAACAAGGATAAAAGTTAAAATGAATGCGTAAAAAGTCATTTTTGAGGCATATATTGACCTTTTAGGGAAAAATAGAAGCTCTGCAACTCTAAGTAGACTATCAGTACTCTATTTTGTTCTTCTCAGATCTATTGGGAATGAAATTGAACAATCAAAGAGAATTAATTATAGCGTAAAAATTTTGCGACAATTTGCAACAAATGCATAATTGATCTATCTATAGAGAATATGATTCACAAGCTTTATGCAATCAGTTTTTCAAGGTTTTATATCAAAAAGTTGCACATCACATATTTAAAATATTGGTCATATATCATTTTATCATGCTTATAATTAAATTTCAAAGTAGTCAACTTGGTAAAATTGTGTTTTATCTTAACACATTTTTTCTCCATCTCATTTTATAATTAATTCTTATTGATCCAATCAAGTGTTCCATTGATCCATCATTCTAAAGAGAGATTTCATTATTATTTCCTTTGATTTCATTCCCAAGGGGGCATGATCACACTAAAAATTAATCAAATGCTTGCTCAAAAAGAAAAACTTACTTCATCATCAAAAGACTAGGGGCATGGCAGTTTCCTTTGATCAAGTTGGGAGTGTTTGATAGAAGGCTTCAATGCTAAACCAGCCAGATATCTATGTTTAAAATATCTCAAATATTTATCAATCTCTCAAAAACATTGTATTGACCTTCATTCGATCAAGTTTGGAGTCATTATTTTCAATTCTCGTTCGATTAAGTTCAGAATTGATACCTTAGAGCTCTTAGTAGCTTCATATTGACCTTGATTCTATAATGTTCGGAGTCAATATTGTCAACTCTTTTTTGATCAATTTTTTGAATTGGTATCTCTAGACATGTGTTCAATCAACCTTCATCCGATCAAGTTCAAAGTCAATACTATCAGTCTTAGTTCAATCAAGTTCAAGATAGGTCTCAATAACTAATTTTTGTTCAATCAAGTGTGGAATTCTCAAACTTTCTGAAGTCAACATCAAAAATTATTTGAATCAATGCACTACTAATACAATAATTCAAAGAGGAGAAAATGTAATCAGCCTAATTTGGTCAACTCTAAACAGAGACCCTATTTGTCCTAAATGTGATCATACCCTCAATTATGTCAATCCAACTATTCAATTATTGGCATAATTCATTCAAAATCAAAATAATCTCTTAAATCAAAGTGATATCATCACTACCTCACATTAATTACCTTGGCCTATTTAATCAAATCAATCCCCTTAAATCCTTGGCTAAAGTAATTAATTAAAAGGTATTTAATAAAACTCTCAAAATATAATTCATCACTTGCACATGGAAAGTCAATTCATGGATCAATGAGAGTTCACTCACCTGGATCAACTAAGATTCAATCCTAACCTCTCCTCACAAATTGATCTCAACCCTCTACTTCTCATTTTCATCCATAAAAGGATTGAATTTTGAACTCAATGGGTCCTAATTCTTAGAATTCTAATTGCACTCTTATGTTTTTCATTTGGTTTCATGAATTCATAGCTAGTCAGACAACTCTTTCATTTGTTCTTTAATGAATCATTGAATCATTTTTAGGATGAATTTAATGATAGATAGTTTAAATTTCACTTGAATCTTCCATTATAGGATTGAATGTTTCATTGATCTAATGCATAAGATGAGGGAAAATTTATAGCTTAGATCATACTCTTTCTAGATAGGAAGAAATGTGTCAGTTTCCTTGGTTTCATCATTCTTTGAAATTGAATTTAATGCTTCTAACCAATGATATAATGACATATTGAAGTGTTGTGTTGCAGCTTGTAGGTACAATAATCAGACACACAAAAATATACATGGAAGAAT
Source organism: Thuja plicata (assembly GCA_018584345.1). Classification (NCBI taxonomy): domain Eukaryota; kingdom Viridiplantae; phylum Streptophyta; class Pinopsida; order Cupressales; family Cupressaceae; genus Thuja; species Thuja plicata. The sequence goes on along the minus strand of MU227142.1, from coordinate 1,231,776 downwards.
GTTGTCATGTATTGGGTTCAAGACACTACCACTTAATCCATACATGAGGATGAAAAAAGAGAAGCTCCAAAAGGGTTTGATAAGGTAGACAACACATGTGATGCAGTTATCATTTAAAATTTCTCACAAAAAATGTTATGGAATGTGATGCTTCAAGGAGATATATTGGGAATATTTTCCCTTCTGAGGAAGTGGTTGGCATTATAAGGATTTTTCAAGAACATGATCAGTACGACATAAGATTAGTACTACATAATCCTTGTGTAATTATTTTCAAAGGTAGAAATAAAGTCATAATAAGAATGAGTAGTGATTTTTCTATCATTCCCAAGTATAGTGGGTACAAATTATCTTCATTCACAACTACCACTATCCACTACTTACAGTTGTACAAGTATTTTCAAGGTTCCTAATTTTGAAGGGTTTCATAGGTATGTAGATTCTTGTGGAGGTATTTTCTATTATTGTATGGTTAAATATCACTTTCACATTGTTAACGTGGCTAGTTTACTATTTTTCTACCATTTTAATATTGCCAATTTTAACATTTCTTGAAACTGGATGGTTGATTACAATCACGTGTCCTTGTATATGAGATTTTTGTACACAATCATGATTATTGTAGTCTATAGAATCATGAAAATTACTCTAGGTAACATTACAATATTTGAAGGAGATTCAAGAAGGTTTGTGACTATTATATTATATTTTTATATTACATGTAAGCTGATTTGTGGCATGCTGTAGAGAGACTGACCCATAATAACATGATGAGACCCATTGGAGCTCAAGACTAAAATCATGAAGCAAGTGTATGAGATTCTTCATCACATAAAAGAATAAATGTGTATAACAAAAAAAATGGTGGTGAAATATCATGGAAGCTTTTGATCTCTAAGGAATATATGAAAAGGAGCTCTTATTATCAAGGTAGTTGGATTCATTGAAAAATATTATAAAATGAGGGTGATTGACATAGTATATTCCATTATTGTTGTTGGCATGGGTTCTTCTATTTGACAATTATTCTTGACTTTGATGTTCTAGACACTATAGCATTTTTCTTACATGGGTTAGATAGTTGCACCTTGGAGATTGTTGCTACAATACTACCCATCATATGTTCACTAGTATGATTCTATTTAAGTTATTTTGTGTTTATGGTGCACTAATTTTTATTGATTTTATAGAGAGAAAAGCAATAGACTTTGCATTTCCCATGATAACCACGAGTGTCCTAGCTCCTAGATTTACTAAACTACTATAGAGGAAATTTGATAAGGCAACATTTGGAGAGTTTTAGAAGCTCTATATAGGTTGATATTGACCAATTTGAGATTTGGGAAGAAGTATATCAATTTGAGCTTTGCATTTCTTGAGGAAAAAATATTTTTGGTAAGGACAAATTGTTTGTGTCTCATTATTAATTCATTTAATTTCCTAGATAAATTGCTCATTCTGACATTTTTGTGGCTTAAGGAGGGAATTAGAAATCAACTTATTAAATATTTTATATTAATACTAGATAAATTATATTTTGAAGATTGATGGTCTCAATTACATATATTATATTATATTATTAATATTATTATCATTATTATGTTAACAATCCAAAATAGTGTGTTGGATTCCTCATAAATAACGTAAGAAAATAAAATATTATGTGACACCTTATTATGTGATTTCATGACATATTTTATGGGAGGGAGATGTTGTTGGCAGTTGCTGTTATCATTTATGTTAACCCTCTACTTGCTTGAAGATAAGAGATTTTTGATATGTGTTGTGGTGTTGAAATCTTGTGTCAACACTTGGCTTGTGATATTGCAATTTTTAGACTACGAGTTATGTTGATTGTGAAGGTGTGTAGAGTTTGTTAGCCCTTTTTTATATGATTGTGAAGAAGTGGATAATTTGTTGAAGGAAGAATGTATATAAGATGTGATGTTGCTATGGTTATTTTGAACATGTGGATACTTTTTTTAAGGAATGATGTCTATTAGATGTGATGTTGTTGTGGTTTTGGTATGTTGTATAGGGAAGAAAATTGTGCAAGTGATTGATGGTTGATGGTATTCTCTATTGTGGATGTCTACCTTGTTACACCCCTCTTTTTCTATGTTATTGTTCTATTCTATTTGACTTTGAAAAATACACAATGGTTTATTAAAACAATTCTTTTAAATATTTTTAATTTTCAATGATGAACAAGTGGTTCAATTGTGATGTAATATGTTAATGTAGAAATGATTAAATTGATATTGGTTAGGTGGATAGGATTTAAGACTTATGTATATGTTTTGATAAGAAAGTGTACAATGTATAGTTTTGAACATGATTATTAAAATGCTCTAAGTTCATAAGACGTCAATTGACTAAATTGTATTCTTGTGTAAGAGGATGTAGGATTTTGTTGTCCTCCAAGAAGGGAGGGGAGAATAATTAGATAGAAAGAGTGACAACTAAACAAGGATATAATTTTTACTTGAAGCTCTTGATAAGTTTCATGTATAGGATTTAAATCTAGTTGTGCGGCCAGGAATAGGTCTCTATTGTGTCACCTAGAGGGTCAATTGGAGGTTATTCTATTTTCTTACACAAATAATTTAAATCAGAACAACTATATTCAATTAAGTTTTAATAAGAAAGTGAGAATATTAATATTGAGGCTTCATTATAGAAATCAAATTGATCTTCTACCCAAATTAATTAGATGAAGTAATGCTTACAAAAATATATATGTAAACAAATTGAGAAATACATACACATATATGTGTACTCATTCAATTTATGTCAAAAAGATGCACATGAACATATATGAGTATATAGGTGAATATCTATAATAAATCATTACATACATACTTAAAGAAATCAATTAATTTATAATTAAAAGGAAAAGATATACTATTCATTTGTCATAATACTAAAATATTAAACATAATTTATTATCATCTTGAATAACCTTAAACCACCACATATGTGAGAAGCGAGGAAAGATATTTGCATTTCATTTATTCACAACATAGGAAGATATTTTGTATCGAACATATTTAATTTGAAAGGAGTTGGGAGTTACGTTTGAAAGACATTTCATTTCACTACTGTTGTCAATTTGGGTTATGCCTCTAGCTTTGATAATGAAATATAGCTATCCTATTGAAATATGGAAATGTTCTCATTGATGGGAGAGAGAACGAGTCTCTGGATTCTAGGTCGGTTCCTATATGATTTGGAATATCACCTATGACTGATTTTTTTGATTTTGGGGAGAGGGGGAAAGAATAATTGAAACTGAATAAACTAACTAAAAGGGTGATAAACCAAATGGATTCATACTTTATCATAATTTTAAAACATCATCCATAGGACATATACTAATGGTTTCTGCAATAACTTTCACTAGTCGATGCAAAGGCTGACCTAAAATTCACTACTAGGGTTTATACCACTAATAATGACAATTCTAGCAACAAAATTGGAGATTCTAAAAAAGGTTTACACTCCACAACCTATAATAGGAATTAGATAAATTCACTAATCTTTATTGTAGAATACTTAACACTTTAACTGAAAAATTAAAAAAAAAGACTGATAACAGAAACTCAGAAAGATATATGAATAATGTGCCAAGCTTTATTATCCTTAAAAATCTGTAAAATAGTTACATGAGAAAGTACAGAAAAATGCCAAGGAATACATGCATTCACTTGAGCATAATCTATATCAAACATGAACTGATGGCTAACAAATGTAAGAAAAAGTACAAAGGAACAAAATGCTCACTAATGCAACTTTTCTCCTAAATTCTGACCCTAAAAATGAGTCAAAGGTTCAACTATATAACCTCTCATGAATAAATTTGAAACCCTAACTCCCTCCAAAAAGATCCTCATAATCAACTAGAAACCCTAAATCTAAGGCACAATACATGCCCTAAGTATAGCCCCTAATGTTGACATTTGAAAAATTACATCTTTTTACAAACATAATGCCAATCTATAGAGATTACATCAAAATATAATAAATTGCATATAACCCAAGAATTCTAAAATATAACCCCAAAAAATCCAAACCCTAACTCCATCATATATAACTCTAACCCCTAGCATATAGCTACAACATACCAAAATCAACACCATTATTACTAAGGTTAACATGACCAAACTAATGCAAAAAATATCTCCATCATGGCACCCATTGTGGCATGAGGTTGGGTTGTCGTGCACTGCAGTCTGCAAAGGGCATTAACTACTTCTCTGACAACAAACTTCATTTTTTCTCACAACTTGCATATGCATTGTATTTCACATTTCATTTGGCAAATCTTCTATTTTGGGGGAGATGTTAGGGTTTCTATTCATGATGTCGCTATGCTGTGATTATGGCACTGCTTCTACTTCTCTGTGTTTGATTTTTTCTTTAGCTAAATAATAGCTTCATCCCTATTGAACTCAGGCTCTTTGCATATAGTGGGTAATATTGTGAATTTTTAAGAGAGTTCAGACTCTCTGCATGTATTTTGCATCTAGATTCACTGAGAGCTTGAACTATGCATCATACTGGAGTTTTACTTGTTTAGAGTAAGAGAATTCAGGCTCCCTCCACTGCGGGCTCTACTCTTAGACTGGAGTCTTCACATGACATAATATGTGGTGTTCTTCATGCATATCTTCATGGGTTTCTTTCAAATGAACTCGATCTAGCATATAGCAATCTCTATTATTTTATTTTTGTCTTTGACTGTGACTTTTGAGTAAATCATGGAGCTTGGGCTCCAGCTGATAGTGGGCTGTAGTGTGAAAAAGAACTTAGGCTCCTCTATTTTCTCACTTGATTTAATAAAACTTGGGCTTGATGCATGCTTTATCTCCAAGTTATTTGTGAAGACCAGAGAGCTCGGTCTCTCTCCACTATGGGCTCTACACTTAGAATGGAGTCTTACTTCCATGAAACATGGTGCTCCTTCATGCATTTCTCTACTACACTCGGCTCCTCTGCATGAACTCTATAGATAATTTTCTCTTATTTTTGTTGAACAAGCTGTTGAAACATTTTACTTATCTTGCATAGTTTCTGCAACATTTTGAGTTACGGGTTCTAATGCTTGGATCTTCACCATGTTTGCTACAATCATTTTGAGTTATTATCATCTGGGTCTCCATTTTTAATAGAAAATAATTGTGGGTTTTGTCATTACTCTCTTTTGACTCCACCATGCATGTTGTCGCTCGTGTCTTTATGATCTCTTGCTAGAATACCGATATTATTCCTCACTGTCTGTCATGAATTTGAAAGTTGAGTCTCATCTTTTGTTAATGTATCATTATTACCTTTAATTAGCTCAACTCAAGTCTCTGTTTGAACTTAAAATCTATACACATGAATGTTGATGAATCTACATTTTAACAATGAAACCGTACATGATTTTTCTGCTATGATTTTGAAGGTTGAATTTAAAGATGAAGTTGGCTTCCTTATCGGCTCCAACATGAAAAACCATAGCTTAATGCATGTTGTGTCTCTGTATCTAAAGATTTCCATACCATATGGAAACCGTGCTATCTTTTGTGGGAAGGAAGTATACTGTATTGTTTTTTTTCATCTTTTTTTAAGCTGTTACTATGTTGTCTTGGTTTATCTAGTACTCGAATAGTAGCATTTTTAGCTAGCACCACGTCACTCTTTTTTGAAATGGAACCCATGAATGTTGATAAATATGCATCTATCACTTAAATATGTGCACACTGCCTATTGTAATAAATATATGAACTAAACTTGAATGTCTCTACTGGATGTCTGCATCTTTGTTTAATGTTGTCTTCTTTCATTATATATAATGTTGTCACTTTACACATAGTCACCACCTCTAATGAAAGACTATTACTCATGGGGTTCGAGCATGAGCTCGTGACTCCCATGAGAAACACTTGTGAAACAAATCCCAACTATCGGATATGCATATTTATTTTACATATGCACAACTCTATAATACAAATGCATCTTGATTTTGAATTATATACTTTTATCCTAACATGTATAACAACACAAATAATAATATTGTCTTTTAATGAATATGTATAACACTGTCAGGGTAATATGTAAAACAATATTGTTGTTATCTTTCATTTCCTTTCAATGAAAATTACTTGTCCTTTGTTTTCTCATTCTTGATTACAAAAAAGGATGTTATTGTTTATTCTGATTATTCTGTTTCTCACTCATTCAAAAAACCTAGACTTTATAAAAACCTTACAATGCACTATTGTTTGATGATAACAGTGTTCAACTATGTGCATGCTTTTCTCAATTTCATACAATGCAAGTAGCTCTTTAGTATATGCAAATGTCTGTCATTTAGTGTTTTCCTTACTGTTGAATATGCACTGTACTTGCTTTGACTCATCCTTATGCACTATCATTTAATCTGATTCATGTATGCATACTCATATGATAAAGTTGATGCAGTCATTGCATATGCATAGCTAAAACCTTGATAAACATCAACATTAACTTATATGTGCCTAATCCATTTGATAACATAACAGTAAGTGACATTTTACTTCTATTGATGCATAACAAAAATCCTCTTTTCAACAGTATTACAGTTAACCTTAACTTGTACATTAATGCATAATAGTGTTACCTCATTTGTAATTCATCTCCTTTTCTACATCTCCTCATTACATTAGATCATAAAACTTCAGGAACTACACCTCCTTCTTCTGCATCCTCTCATTCCTGAACTTTTGAACTCTTAGCTTTCCTGTATTGCATGTAATGCATCTTGTGAGGTTCGAGCATGGGCTTGTGAATCCCACTGCATTTTTCATTTATCATCTACAAATAGTGAATTCATAAATTATGTTTCTTTCTGCATTTGAATATACTTTTGCTTGTCTTTCTTGCACACACCATCAAATAAATAGGTTAGGTTAGTGGACAGAATCAACCAGTCAATGTTTGTGTGTGAGTGTCATGTGAAATTACATTCATGCATGAATGTTGGTTGGTTGGTTGTACTTACCATCTTAATATGTTGATAATATGAAAAAGGTTTGTTAGCTATAAGAACTAAATCCCTTTAATCCAACTTTTGTGGTCTTACAAACAACAACTCTTGAATAATGCAGAATGATAACTATATATAGTAAAAGGTTTCATGGAGCTATGTCCCTTTGATACTTTTATTCAGTTGATGTAGATGCATACTTTGTTTTTGTATTGATGTTATTGGTACATTTATGATTCTAAAAGATTGATTGTAGTATGTTGTTTTAGGTTTCTATGAATTTCTTAGATCCAATTTGGATCTAATGCTTTTATCTCTCTATGATGCAGGTCAGGACCAGAAGAAGACTTAGGATGCATAACAAACATAGAAAAGGCCAAAGACATGAAGATTTAGATAATGCAGCTAATCAGCTCCAACATGCAGAAGACCTCTTAAAGGAAATGCATGGACCGTTAACCTTATTATGCTTCTATCTTACTTTTAGAATTGCATATGTTCTCTAAGCTCTCAATATGAAAGATGTAACCTTAAAGGAATACTTGTTTACTACATTCAATTTTAATGCACAATGTAATGATCAATTATGAATTTGAGTCTTTGAATCTGATCAATACTTAAGAGTACAATATCACTGTTAATATGAATGCAAAAGCAATGTATTTCAACTTCACTAGCTGAATAGTAATATTAAAGAGGTGTACCTTTATGCAATATTTTAATGTTTATGATTGACATACTACATGTGTACTTCATTTTCTGAATTCAAGAAATTCTGCAACTTACAACAACAATTATGAATCCATTATTCAATGTAAAAGTAGTGTCAACTTACCAATTTAGTATGCAAAACTAAATTGGTAACATTTTTTGGTGACCTCTCAGGGGTGTTTTCCTACTAAAATAAAATAGACCAGTTGCCTTTTGCTTATCCATTAGGCACAGATTCTTCAACTTTAGGAATAACTGAACCTTCTCAAACAAAACACAAACTGCAAGCTGAAAACTGAAACTAAATTGAAACTTGTGCTAACCGCACTTAGAGAAAAGAAATTATTACTGAACAAAAATCTGTACTTCATCATTGCTATATAAAATTATGGTTATGATGTGATAGAATAGAATTTATCCATGTATCATATGATGAGCATAATTTATATGATGATGTTGTTGTTCAGAAACAGGAACCAAAAAAACTACTAAACTCAAAGGCAGAATGAGCTTGAACAACAATCTTTGTTGCACAATATATGTTTGGGCATGATGCTTATGAGATGAGATAGTGGAATTTATCCATGTCTCATGTGATGGGTATGATGTTCATGCATATATCATGTGATTGATCTTTCTATTTCTATTCATTCTAACCTTCAAAACTGCAAAGAAAACTATCTGAAAAACAACTCCTCTTCCCAGCATGATCACATCATTAAGTTATGCATTATTTATAACCAAGAATCCCAAGGGTTTTCTCAATTATGCATGGTGTGTACCTTCTTGATTTGACCACTATGAGATTAGAAGTACTAACTGCAACTAATTAAAAAAAACTAACTATGTGCAAAGCTGTTATTCAAACCAACTAACCTCAGAAGCAACGCTTGAGGTAGATCCCATTAACTGGGATTGGAAATTCTTCTCCTTCCATGTTTGAGAGCTAAAAGGAATTGTGTGCCTTGCATCCTTAAATCACAAATGGACCATCCCAAATGACATCAAAATTTGAATGCATACCACGTCTACTCTTCATCTTATCCCATTTGAGCACTAAATCACCTTCTATAAAGACTCTTACGACAACTTTTCTATCAAATGTCTTCTTCATTTGATCATGATGTTCCTCCAACTTCTGAAAAATATTCTTTCCTAATCTCTTCCAACTCTATCAATTCAGTAAGCATTACCTCCATAGGCTTCTGGTCTAGCAAATCTAATTCTTTGATTAGGTTCAAACTTGGTAACTCTATTGAAATTGGCAACCTTGCTTCTCTTCCATAAACCAGCATGTAAGGTGAATTACCTGTTGAGCACTTTGGGGTGATCCTATCAGCCCATGAGGCCTATTTTAAATTTCTATTCCAAGCTCATTTATTATCTTCATTAGTCCTCTTGATGATGCGAATCAGATTTTTATTTGTTGATTCAGCTTGTCCATTACCCTGGGGGTAATAATTGGATGAGGTAATAAGGTACACATTGTTCTTAACTTCCCAATAAATAATTCTTGCACCTAAAAAGGCCAAGGCATTATAAAAAACAATGGATTCAGGTGTTCCAAACCTTGCAATCAGATCTTCATAACAATTCAGAACTGAACTTTCATTTACATCTTTTAATGCAACAACCTCAGTCCACTTTGTAAAATAATTTGTTGCTGTTAAAATATATCTATGACCTGAACTCGATGATGGATTTATGGGGCCAATTAAATATAGTCCCCACTTAAAAAAAGGTTGTTCAGCCTAAACTAGATTAAGAGGTAAAGATGCTAACCTCTATTTATTTGCAAAAATAACACATTTCAGACACTTCCTCACCCATATTAAGGCATCTTTATACAGGTTTGGCAAAAAATAGCCAGCCTTCATAATCTTTAATGTTGTAGTCCTTGCAGAAAAATGGCCACCTGCTGGTCCATCATGGAATTCCTCCAAAATATGTTTAGTTTGATCTCCACTAACGCATCTTAGCAACACACCATTGTAATCTCTCATATATAGTACATTATTTAGCAAACAATAAGGAATGGGCTATAATCTAAAATACCTCCTTTTTTTATCTATCCAAACCTTCAGGACAACGTCTTGTTTGCAATAAGTCAACCATATTGTTGGAATTATGTTATATTTGTCATCAGTGAAAAAACTTATTCGATTCTGTATGCTTACCAAGCTCATCACTCAGTTCACAGCTTATACCGAGCATTCAGTAATCACATTGTAAAGCTCAGCGGTTAAACAGTTCATACCGAGCAGAACAGTGGTCACCGAGCATATGAATAGTTCAGCAGTGTTTACCGAGAAGAGCAACATGTACCGAGAAGACGGTAGTCACCGAGCTTCACCGTAACTACCGAGCCATCAGTTGAAACCAACTGAGAAGTCAGTTACTACCGAGTCACCAGCGGTTACCGAGTGACACTATATCTACCGAGTCACCAACGGCTACAGAGTTCCAAGCTACACTTCAGGACTAGTATGGACCGAGCTTCTAATCTTACTGAGAGCATGATGATGCCGAGTATTGTAGTGGATACCGAGTATCAGAAGATCACCGAGCCAGCTTGAGGAACCTGAGCTTCTACCGACTCAGTAATATTTTGTTTACTTATGCAAGGCCAACTTAGGAATAAGTTTATGTTATTATTTTGTATTTGGACGACCTTGTAAATTGTAATTAAGGGAACGGTATATATATGTAATGTATTATACCATTTGAAGAGTGTAAGTGTAAGTGCGAAATAAGAGTAATCAGCAGAGACTGCAATAAGGCAGAAGAGAAGAGCATTTTCGCAAAGGAGCAGAATAGCCATATCTATCACAGAAGGTGATCAGTAATCAAAGGATCTTATCAGTAATAAAGTTGTAAGTCAAGATCTACTATTTCATCCTAACAGTTGAATCAGTTTGTAAATCCTTTAACAGGGTAGACTTAACAGTCTTCTGTAAATCTCCTAACAGAGTGCATACTTCATTGTATGTTTGTAAATCCTCTAACAAGGTGGACCTAGCAGTCCTAATTGCTTCTAACAGGGCAGATCATCAGAAGTGA
>MU227142.1:1134035-1169257 GCA_018584345.1 Thuja plicata | reverse complement strand
AATTGATTAAATAATCTCTTCGTTAGAAGTATTTGATATCGACAATAAATTTAAACCCATAGTTTATTTATATTAGTAAATTATTATTTTGTGGGTTTAGTAACATAAAGAAATTATAAATATGGATAGGTATTAAGGATTTTAACTTCTTAAAAGATTATATATATAAATGATTTAATAAATTATATTTTATTAAATTGAGATTTAAATTTCGTAGCAACCTTAATCGTCGCCGAATCTACATTTTGGTAAGGGATTAATTTACAGGATTTATTTTAATAAAATTATTAATATTACATTATAATGAACCATATACTTAATGATGTAATCCACCCTAATTTTATTGATATGGACAAACCTTAAGATTATTTTTATCAGAGAAATTTTATTAAATTTCAAGGTGACCTATTTTTCATATGAAATTATTAACTGTTGAGATTAATGTCATTTATATATTAAATAAATTAAGTTTTAATTTTTACCCTAGTATTACTAAGATTATTATAAATACAAATTTGATCACGCATTAGAGTTATGTTTTCTTTTTATGAAAGTTGTATTTTGTAAAATATTTAATTAAGATATAAATAATTCGGTAAGATGCTCTTTAGGGAGTTTATCTCTATGGTATTATGGCTTTTGTCAAAATTAAGTTAATTAGGATTTTAGATTTAATTTAGGTTCTCTATTGGAATAACCATTCGCATACTTCCTTTTTATGAGTGTCCTCTAGCGAAGTTATATCTTTAAGGAGTTTCCGCCTAAGCGAGTTACGCCCCCAGGGCTTTGCATCATTGGGCTTGAGTCAAAACTTATTAGTAAATTTATTTTGTTGGCGTCATAGTTCTAAACAAAAAAAAAAATGGTTGTTTTTTTGCCTAGTTTATTTTGGGCATTACAGTTATTTCCATGCATAGTTAGTTGCACGTTATACACCTACTTGGTGTTAATGTCTATTCCATGTTGTCTTTCTAGTCATGTTAAAGATGGTTCATTGCAATGAGATGATGTTTTTAAGTTTTTGGTCATAATTATTGCAGTAGGATCATATATCAACCCTCCTTTGTGTTGACAATGATGTGTATTGGTGACTAGAGTTGAAATTGGGAGACAATGTAGTGATGATATCATATTAAGATGAGGATTAGAAGCATGCCATTGAGATAAGAAGTATTGAGATGAGGATTATAAGTATGAAATTGGTGCTAGAAGTCGTGGGATGCTACAATCTATTTCAGTATCCCTCAAATTGCTCTTGGTTGTGAAATTGTTCCTACGAAGGTATTTTGGTCATTAAAGAATGTAAACGTGTGAATCTATACACATTTGTTGACTTCGTGGAAGAATTATCCACATTCCTCTGCATTTATTGATATTGTCTTGTATTTTTTGACTTAGGTTCTATGTTTTTTGGTTGTTGCACTCATATTTTTTGAGGTCCATGGTATTTCCATTGATATCTCATATACATATTGTTTGTTGACAGTTTGGGTGTCTATCAAAATTGGTCCAAAAAATGCTTTGCATTGATGTTTGTAGTGTTTCATCTTAGAGTGAATGTTAATAATGTATTTGTGATGTCTTAGCTCAATTTTTGGTGGAGATGTGTACCACAATTATGGTTTTGATGATATGATCAATAACTGTGTTTTCCTAGCCTTCTAGTTATAAAGAATGATGTATCAAAATGGTTGTGGTAGCTTGGATCAATAAGAAAACATGAAATATGTTCTTGGGAATGATGTTGGATGTTCAAGGAACATCTCTATGTGATCCATATAGCAGTGATTGAGTAATTTAGTATTGTATTGTATCTAGAATTGGTTTTCAAGGTTATTTGTGGTCATCTAGCCAACAAGGTTTGCTTTCTTATTTATGTCATGTTTTTAATTGAATTGGATGATGTGTTGAGTTGGTTTTAGGTCTCACTTTGTCATGTGGGGATCCATATTGAGTGGTTTAATGTTGAAGATGTGTTGGCTAATTGTATGCTACACATTACCCTATTATTAACTTTGGAGGATGTCCACCAATAATTGGGATTATCTTAGATATTGTCCTATGATGCTTTATGTCCTCCCTATCTCTTGGATATGACTATAAACACTTTAAAATGACCTATTTCTCTAACACAATGACATTACTAACATTCATCCTAAATTATTAAATAATGTTTATTATTTAATCAATATGCGTCATTCTACTATATTCCAAAGTCAAAATCATCATATCCCTCTAATTTCATAATTCTAATTAATTACTTTAATTATTTACCGTCTAATCACTATTTCATCACCTATTCATCTACAAAATAATAAAAATTTTAAACATTATTTAATTATTCCATGTCTCCTTATAATTATTTAAATAATTAAATTTAATTAATGTCCCCCCTTCACTAATTATTATATTTATGTAATAATTAAATCAAATTATATGTCTTGATTAAATAAATAATATTTATTTAAGAAAACTAATTATTCCCCTCTCGTGATTAAAATAAATTATATTTATTTAATTAAACTAATTATTTCCCTCTTAAAAAAATAAATGATATTTATTTAACTAAACTAATTATTTCCCTCTCATGATATTAAATATATATATGTGTGTGTGTGTGTATGTACATACATACATATATGTATGTATATACATACACACACACACACACACACACACACACACACACACACACACACATATCATTAAACTAATAATTCCTCTCATAAATAAATATGTAATTATTTATTTACAAAAGATCCACAAGTGCAAATAAATAATTTATTATTTATTTAAATCCTTAATATCCTCCTAAATCCTAACTCACACTCACTTTGAGTTATCTTTTCAATCACAACTCTTCACTCCATGAATCTCTATTCTAACTCAGTCTCATATTCCATTTGTTTAGTCAATCCCCTCAATCAAGGAAGTCAATTAGAGTTGAACTCTCACTCACTTGAGTTAGCTCTTCCACCTCTTCAGTCAATCCCCTCTATCTGGGAAGTCAATTAAATTTGAACTCTCACTTATCTAAGTTAGTTCTTCCACCTCATTTAATTAATCCCCCAATCAAGGCAGTCAAGCAGAGTTGAACTCCTGCTCACTTTGAATTCAACTCCTCAATCATAGTCAATCATCCCTTCAATCATGGATTCTTGGTTGAAACCCCTAAAATCTTATAAATAGAGATCCAAACCTTTGATTTGTTAAGCCAAAAAACCACAATTGCTTTGAATTCTTAGGTTGGCACAATCTTTAGCTCAATTCTGAGAGCCCACATTACATAAGAAGGAAAACAAAAAAGGAGGAATTATGGGTTTTCATATGCTTTTATGTTATTTGATTTCAATATCTTGATTTATTTATACAATTCACTTTTTAAGTTTCCTCTTTTGATATTGGGAATACTAATTTCTCTAATAATCTCTTTGTGGTTGATATTTTCTATGTTATTATAGGTTTTTATAGATTCTATTATACCTGATTGCAAAGATCCTACAATAGCCATATCATCTGTTGCTTTGTTCATTATCCTTGGTAACTTCTCAAATGATATCATTTCAAAATGTTGATTTATGTCTTCTGCCCAGGCTTTATAAAGAATGAGTTTGTCATCCTTTGTGTTGTAGGTGTCATTGACCTATTTGATGATTAATTGAGAATCTCTGGAGACCTATAGTTGCTGGATCTTCCACTATATAGTTGTTTTGAGCCCTATGATTAGTACCCCATACTCGGCTATATTTTTGGTGCAGTCAAAGATGAGCCTATATGATATCGGGATGGAGTCTCCTTGGGGAGTGATAAATACTACCACCAGAACCTTACACCTTAATATTGTCCTTGCCCAAATATATTTACAAGATAGGCCCACAAATCACTGACCATGCATTAAAGAATTTTGGGCTCGATCTGAACCTTCATCCTCATCCTTATTCAAAACTCATGATTTAGTGTCTAATTCATATGTCAATACCTTTACTAAAGTCTGAATTTCATCCTTCCAAACCAAAAATAACATAGCTTTGGTATACTCTGACCTTATAGATTGGGAACAATAAAATCCACCGACCATAGATGTTTTTTATAATGATGAAACAATTGTTGAATACTTCATACTAAGACAAGGCATACCTATGGGAGGCCATAGGAAGGTTTCAACATTGAACTGGATAGGACAACATACTTTGGGGAGTTATAGAAATCCTCTAGTCACAATATTCAAAAGGCGATATTAGGCTATTATGTGAAAACTGAAAGGCACCTACTAGCTACAAAATGGTAAAAACAAAAGACGTATCCAAGGGTGAAAAAATCTCTGAGGTGCCCAAAGATGGAGAGATTGATATAATTCTCCTTATAGAATAAAAATCACCAATATTAGTAGAAAAGACAAATAATATCAACATTGGTACAACGAAAACACAAATGCTAATTCATTTGGAAGAGTGATTAACACCAGAAGAAAGAGAACAATTCATTCAGTTATTTAAGGATAGACATCAAATTTTCTTAGTCATACTCTAACATGCCTGGATTAGATCTAGAATTAGTATTACATCATCTTATACTAAAATTGAGGGCAAAGCCATACAATTAGAAGCTGCACAAGATGCATCCTAAAATTGCACTATTGGTCAAAGCAAAATTGAAGAAACTACTAGATGTAGGCTTTGTCAGACCTATTTATTATGCAGATTGGATCTCTAATCTTGTACGTATATCAAAATCATATAGAGCCATAATAATTTGCACTGACTTCAAAGATCTAAATTTGGCTTTCCCAAAATATTTTTTCCCATTACCATACATAGACATGATTGTTTATCTCACTTTAGGATATAAGATGTTTTTACTAATAAATGGTTTCTTTGGATACAATGAGATCAAGATCGCATCAGAAGATCAACATAAAATAACTTTCACTTATGCATGGGGAACTTACTATTGGTGTGTCATGCCCTTCATTCTAAAAAATGCATGAGAAAAATATCAGAGAGAAATGAAAATATCTTTCATGACATGATGCATATTACAATGGAAGACTATTCTAATGATATATTGGAAAAATCTCTAAAGAGAAATCTATATTTACGAGTATTGGGAGCAGTCTTTGGCAAAATCAAAGAATACAAAGTATGGTTAAACCCAAATAAATGTGTCTTTGGGGTCACATTAGAAAATTTGTTGGGATTCATTGTCTCCCATAGAGTAATAGAGATAGATCTCAAAAAAGTACAAGCTATTATTAATATGCCTCTGCCAAAAACTTTGAAGAACCTGTAAAGTCTACAAGGTAGGTTACAATTAGTAAGGTGATTCATCTCACAACTAGTTGACAAATGCCATCCGTTCCAATACTTTCTACACAAAGATGTCAATTTTATGGAGAGAGGATGTCCAAAATGCATCCCAAATATTGAAGGACTATCTTCTATCAGCACGAGTCTTATTGACACCTATTCCAAACTAGCCTCTTCTATTATAAATATCAGCTACATAACACTCATTAGGGGCATTATTTGAAAAAATGATCTCAAAGGAAAGGAAAGAGTCATTTACTATATCAGTAAAAAACTTGTGGCATATGAACTAAACTACACTGCAATTGGAAGAGCGTGCTTGGTTGTAGTTTTTTCTTCCCAAAAAATCAAACATTACATGTTAAGTCATAAGACGATCCTAATAGAAAATATTGATCCATTAAAATATCGATTGAGTAAAGATACTTTGATAGGGAACCTCACCAAATGGGTCATGGTACTCACTCAACATTGATTAGATGAATAGAAAAGTAGTAAAGGGACGAACGATTGCCAACCAATTGGTAGATGTGCCCTTATCTTCTAGTCATCCAATGTTGAAAGAGTTCCCAGATGAAAGTATATTTTCTCTGGAGGAGAAGAAATTGTGGAAACTATACTTTGATGAATCTCACACACAAAAGGGATCAGGTGTTGGCATGGTATGTATCACTCCACAAGGAGACTCCATCACGAAATCAGACACTCAACTTTGAATACACCAACAACATAACCAAGTATGAGGCACTGATCATAGGACTCAAAACAATTGTCTAGTGGAAGATCCAGCAGCTAAAGGTCTACAAAGATTCTCAATTGATCATCAACCAAGTCAATGACACCTATGACATAAAGGATGACAAACTCATTCCTTATAAATCTTCGGTGGAAGACATAAAAGAAGCATTTTGAAATGAAATCATTTGAGAAGTTAACAATGATAAAGAACACAATAGTAGATGCGATGTCTACTGTAGGATATTTTCTTGACATACCACAAGATGTGATGTATTGTGAATTCATGGTTAAATTTTTCATGGTCCCTGACTTTGAAGTTCCCAAGTCTGAAGTCGTGTATAAAATTGTTGGTCCCGATTCTCCCAAGTACTAAGATATATACACCTATCTAACTAGCGAAACCATCCCCATAGACTTATCCCAGAACTAAAACAAGTCCTTGATAAGGCAAGCCTCCTGATACACTATCATTGTGAATACACTTTACCAACATAGTCCAGATGGAACAATCCTTAGATTTCTCAACTCAGAATAATCATGAATGAAAATATTAGAAGTACACAAGGGAATTTGTGGTGCTCATTCTACTGGCTTTACCTTAGCTAAGAATATTTTAAGAATTGGGTATTATTGGTCTATAATCCAAACAAATTCTTGTGTATATGTACAGAAATGTAGAAAGTGGCAGATACACGATAACCTCATGCATGCACCTTCATAGGAGATGCAGCCACTCACATCACCATGGTCCTTTTCAAAATGGGGATTCAACCTAGATGGTCAAATTCATCTCTTATCCTCTGATGGTCATATGTACATAATAACAACCATTGACTGCTTCACAAAGTGGGTTGAAGAAATTTCAATGACCTACACCACTATCAAATAGATTTCCAAGTTTCTTTTGAACTATATAATAACTCAGTATGGTGTACCCGAGACCATCATTACAGGTCATGCCCCCTTCAAAAATAAGAAATTAGATGAGATTTTCTAAAAATTCCATATCCACCATAGCTATTCTTCACTCTACTTTCCCCAAGGAAATGACTAGGTTGAGGCTACAAATAAAACCATTATAAAAATTCTAAAAAAGATAGTTAATGAAGTTGGTTGAGACTCGCATGTCCAACTCAACCCTACCTTATGGGAATACCACACTAGTTTACAAACTCCCATAGGAGACACTCCATAATCCCTAGTATATGGTACCAAATCTATCTTTCCAATAGAGGTTGAGCTCCCATCATTGCACATATCCCTCAAGCACATCGTTTCAGATGAAGATTACCAAGTATCTCAACTATAGGAGCTAGAGTTGCTCGATGAAAAAGAAAAAAAAAAACACTAACCCATTTGAAAGAATATCAATAATGTCTTAGGAGAAGCTAAAACAAAAAGGTCATCCAAAGATATTTTGATTTTGGTGATCTAGTCCTAATGGAAAATTAGGAAAATCAGATAGAAAGAGAAAAGCCAAGAAAGTTTGAACTAAACTAGTTGGGTCCTTACATCATTATATTAGTCTATGGGTTTGGAGCATATCATATATCCACATTAGAGGGTGAGAATCTATCAGACCCCATCAACAACTTGCATATGTACAAGTACTATTCATAACTGTTAGAGTAAGACCCATTTCAAAAATAAATAAATATTTAAAAATTAAAAGAGAAAAAAAGGTTACACTGGTGATAACCTAGAAACATGTGTCTTCAGTAACACAAAAATAGAAATACAAGAAAAATTAATTTTTCCTATGGTGAAAATCACTTCGGTGGCACCTTGGACAAGTACCATGGTGAAAAATGGGCAATCCGATGCCACATGTAGAGATCATTTCTCTACCATCTATCATAACTCTAATATTCTATCACTTTTCATTTCACCCTATGTCCCATAATAAGACCTATCATGGCTTGAGATTTATCAAGGATCCTTGTCCCAATCATCCCATATTCAACACAAGTCAGTCCAAAATGGTCATTCTTCAATAAAATGTACATATTGTTTGGACTGGGGGCACCCAATGTCAATATTCATTAAGCACTAAAAAAATACCTAAAGATTATAAAAATTTCTAAAACAATCCCTAAAAATTAAAAAATGTCCTAAAAACAATAAAAAATGGAAAATCTTTCAAAAATTTCAAAAATAGTGAAAAAAAATAAAAATATTCATCTTGGGCAACCATGTATGGTGTGTCTATCATAAGGGTCTGCACTTATCTAATACACAACACATACCTCAACCTCAAACATACAAACCCTATGGTGGACCAAAATAATTTGTAAAAAATCTTGAAAATCATCAGACAACCAAAGAAAATTGGAAAATTGAGAGAATCTGCAATAAATCTCCTTTGGATATCAATTTAGTTCTTTTGCATTTCAAAACAAGCATTGAACAATTCCATCCAACAAGTCTAAACTTTGGCAAAAGAAATTCATATCATTCAAACTTATTAACAGGTCCTCAGTAAGATTGATCACACTGTCTCATCTATCAATGGAATCCCATATCATAGTCTTTTGTCAAGATAATCATGCTATTTTAGAAAAGGAAGGGAACACTCAAAACCTAATAGAACAGTCTTACAAAGTGTAACCTATGCTTCATCTGATAGCATCAACAAATCAATGTCCAAACAACTTCAAAAACACATACACATAAATCAGTATGACTGCTTACTTGTTGAGTCGAGTTGGTCTTATTATTTCTTGATTTTTGTAATTCCTTTTCCCATGCATCTCCATGATTCCACCTAAGTGATTGTACATTCCATTATGGTTCATGAATTATATTTTCTTGTCTACTATCTGTGGGATGTTGAGTGAGAAATCTTAATAGAGAATTTTGGGCGTCTGTGGTAAGAGCCTTCACAAAAAAAATCTAGTATCTAATTGCAGGGCTTGCAATAGATAAATTGGTTGTGATATGTTGCACATACCTTAACTCTTAACACTTGAACTAGATTTATTGGCCCACATTCCTTGTATGTTCAAAGTGCTTGTTAGAATTCAAAATGATAGTCATTCATAGATCTTTAATATCTAGGTATGATGGTATTCAATTTTTCTATAATAAAAGTGGCTCAATGATGAAAGATATTGCTTAATTCAATTGGAATTCAAATGTGGTTATTAAAAATAAAATCTCTCTATTTACTATAATATAAGGGTTTCAATCAAGGATTCATCCTCATTCTCTCCCCTCCTACTTTCTATCAATAAATTTTAACAATCTATTGGTCTGTCTTATACATGGTATGCCTTCCCTGAAACTAGACATTGTCACTAGTCTTATATAGGATGGGTCCTTCCTAAAAGAAGATATGATTCTTATTAACAATCTCTATCGAATGTCGATCGAACAATCATCATAACCTACCAACATTCTTCACTTCTTACTAATAATTATTTTCTTGTATCATTTAATCTAATTCTTTTTTTAAGAGATTGTTCATGTCTTTCTTGCATAAACAATCTCTCGAGGGGGCATCATTTACCTCGTTGTCACCTTATTCCCTCTAGGGCATGATTTTTATCAATTATGCTTTGAAATAATGCCTAAAATGTGTTGTATCAAAGAGGGGCAAAATGTAGACACTTAAAAATGGCCTATTGCTCTAACCGAATGACATTACTAATATTCCTCCTAAATTATTAAATAATATTTATTATTTAATCAATATGCATCATTTTACTATATTCCAAAGTCAAAATCATAATTTCCCTTCAATTTTATAATTAAGTAATTTTAATTAATTACTTTAATTATTCAACGTCTAATAAATATTTTTTCACCTTTTCATCTACAAAATAATTAATTTTTTAAACATTATTTAACTATTCCCTATCTCCTTATGAATAATTAAATAATCAAATTTAATTAATGTCCCCCCTTCACTAATTGTTGTGTTTGTATTTTGTGGACCTGCAAGCTGCAAGCTGCAACACAACACTTCAATATTTCATTTCATTAGTGAGATAAACATGAAATAACAAAGGAAAAGCACATATACATTACTAAAATTGACATATTGCTCCCTATCTAAGAAGAGTGTGAAATGTGCTATAATTTGCCCTCAAATTATGCATAAATTAGTGACACATTCATGCTTAGAATAGAAGATTTTAAGAATGCTAGCTAAATTCTCAAACACAATTCATTTTAAGTGGTCCAAATGAAATATTATGTAAATACTATGAAAATATGAACTAAGAATGCACTTAGAATGTTACAAATCAGAGCAACATAAGATTACTTTAAAATTTTAAAGATTAAGGGCCCATTGAGCTCAAAATTAGGTCAGGATTGAGTTATGAGAAGTGGAGATTGAATCCCTGGTGATCCCTGTGAGGTGATCCAAGTGATTTAACTCTCATTGGCTAATGGATTGACTTTCCATTTTTCAAGTGAGGAGTTATAATTAGGGAATTTATTTAATTCCTTTTAATTAATTAATTTAGCCATGTATTTATTTCTTTTGATTTTATTGATTTGATTTGATTTAATTAGCTAAGGCAATTAATGTAAATTAGTGATAAGATCACTTTGATTTTAGGAAATTAAATAGATTTAAATGAATTATGTCAATTAATTGAAGAATTGTCTTGACACAATTAGGGGTATGATCACACTTATGGAAAATAGGGTCTTTGGTCATATCATACCAAATTAGGGTGGTTACATTTTTCCCTCTTTGAATTGATGTGTGAGCAGCGCATTGATTCAAAGAATGTTTGATGTTGACTTCAGAAAGTTTGAGAATTCCGCACTTGATCAAATGAAATATCTGATGAGGTCAGTCTCACACTTGATTGAACTAAGAATGATAGAATTGAATTTTAACTTGATCGAACAATGGTCAATAAACAAAGATCTTATAAATACCAATTCTGAACTTGGTTTTCATACAAGAATTGATGATACTGACTTTGAACTTGATCAAACAAAGGTTATTACAAAGGTGCTAGGAGCTTAATAAGAATATGAGAAAAAGTAGACATAAGATATTCAACTTGTGAGAACCAAAGTCTTCCATCCAACAGTTCTGACTTAGTTAAGGAACTGTCACACCTTTAATCTTTTGATGATGAAGTTGTTTTAAAGTTGTTTTAATGTCAATTAATTGAAGAATTGTCTTGACATAATTAGAGGTATGATCACACTTAGGAAAAATAGGGTCTATGATCAGAGTAGAAAAAATTTGGGTGGTTACATTTGTGCCTGTTTGAATTTATGTGTGAGCAGCGCATTGATTCAAAGAAAGTTTTGATGTTGACTTCAGAAAGTTTGAGAATTCCGCACTTGATCAAATGAAATGTCTAATGAGATCAGTCTTGCACTTGATTGAACTAAGACTGGTAGTATTGAATTTGAACTTTATTGAACAAAGATCAATAAAACAAAGATCTTAAAAATACCAATTCTGAAATTAATCGAACGAGAATTGATAATACTGACTCTGAACTTGATCGAAGGAAGGTCAGTAAGAAGTTTTGAGGAGCTTAATAAGGATCTAAGAATATTTAGACATAGATATTTGGCTTGTGAGCACCGAATTCTTCTATCTAACAGTCCCAACTTGATCGAGGGAAAGCCATGCCCCTAGTATTTTGATAATGAAGTCATTTTAATACTTTTTAAGAAAGAATTTGATTGATTTTAAGTGTGATCATGCCCCCTTAGGAATGAAATCAAAGGAAAAAAAAGAATAAAATCCCTCTGTAGAATGATATATCACTTGAATCAATCGATTGGATTGAGAAAGAATCAATTATAAGAAATGATGAAGCAAAGGTGTGTTAAGAGAAAACACAATTTTACCAAGTTAACTATGTGAAAATCTTAGTTCTGAGTCTTATAAAATGATGTAGGACCAATATTTTGATTAATAATGTGTAATGCGATGATAGAGAACCCAGAAAACTAATTGTGTAAAACCTACAAATCATTTTTTGAACATGTATAGCAATTATGCATTTTTGAGAGACTGTCATAAAATGTGTAGCATGCTATTGAAAAATCATCTGCGCATTTTATTTTTTTCCTGATTGATTTGAGAAGAACAAAATTGAATTATCATAGTCAGGGAGGAGTTATGGAGCTCCTAAATAGCTCAAAAGGTCAATATATACCTCAAAAGTTACTTTTTACTCATTCATTTTCACTTTTATCCTTAGTAAATTTAGAGCTCTATAGAGAAGATGGTGGTACCTATGGAGAAACATCGATTCAAGCTTGCATGTTGACATCAACACCCAGCCAATTACGCACCATCGGTGAGTACATTGATACCTACCTTTTCATGTTTTCTATTTTTATTTTTGTCAAATTTTGTAGGAGTTATTAGGATTTTAATTTTGCATTGCACCCCATGTCCTGGGTCACATCCAGTTAATCCCGTGTCGCATCCTTGTTTTACCCAAAATCCTAGATCGCACCCTATTAATTCAGGATTGCATCCTATTTTCCAATTGTGTATTGCATGTTGTAAATTTTTGATGGTCTTTGAATTTCATCACATCTTGTGAAAACATGATCGCACCCCACATCCCACGTTGTATCCTATCAGAACATGATCACTTCTCACATTCCCCATCATATCCAGAAAATCGTGCATCACATCTAGTGTTTAGGAGTGCACCCCATAAAAACACGGTCATTTTCATTGTAGGAGTTAAGTTTTTTCCAATTTTGACTATTTTTCTCTTTCTAAAGGCCAAAAAGACTTAACTGATATCTTTTCTACATAGTTGTCTGAGATAGAATACTTATTTGAACCTATACTTGTGTTCTATTGATAGATTGACTTTGAGGTAGTGTCGTTTCGAGGACCTCATCCAAGGTGAGTCCTTGTTTTATCATGCACCTTGACACATGTGGAGTTACAAACCATAGCACATCTTGGATTGACCTCATTCATAGATTTACCTGACATAAAGGATAAATCAAGGGTTGTTGACTGCTCTTGTCAAGAGATGGCATTCAAAGCACAACACCTTCCATCTCTTGACTGGTGAGATGAACATCACACCTGAGGATGTGTGGTGCATTATTTGTATTCCAGTGTTGGGTTGGGAGGTTCAATTTGAGTCACACTCAATGATAGCTATTGTTTCTGCATAGAGGTACTTTGGAGACCAGACCATAGTCTGTAGATATCTGACATGGGATTACATGTACGATCACTATGATCAACTACCTGTGTATCTTGTTGGGTTGATTGGCGGTATCCTCATGCCCGACTAAGGACAACATGGATTGATGTGTAGTTGGGTGGAGACCTCAGAGAAGATCACTATCTAATCACACAGATTTGGATAGGGAAGTTGCATCTTAGCCCATATGTATTAGGAGTTACATGATATAGTATATGAGTATTCTCGCAATATGACAGTTGGTATCCTGATATTACAGAACTGGGCCTAGGAGCACATCCTAGTTACACGGCCGATTATAGACAAACAGAGGGAATCAGAGCATCCATATGTATATATGTATGCATGTTTCATTCAACAACCCCATTTGGGCAAGGTGGAGGACTGGAACCATGTACTAGATGATATGATATTTGTTATATGGAGGCCATACTTGGATTGTGAGGAGTGGAACTCAGATAGGCATCAGATGCCTTGCTTTTTCCAGAGTAGGTACTTGATTGGTCAAACCCATTACATTGTTGAGCAGTTTCTTGTTACTCATGTGTTGTGGTAGTATGGTCATGTACAGGGAAGATCATAGGATTTGACAACATATGCTCATATTCATGATGAGGAGCCTCTTTGGGGAGCTAGATTGGTATATGAGATAGCATAGCTAAAGATTAGTCAGATGGACACAGTTGGGTGGGATTATCTTATTAATATTGCATATGCAGGTTGTACTCATTGTTATCTTGTGCATATTTTATATTATCTATTTCCTCATTTCACAACTCCTAAGGAGGTAGATCCTTGCATAGAGGATGCTTTATATTATGATATGGTTGATGATAGACCCATTAGAGGTAGAGGCAGAGCCCAAAGAGATGGGGAGGTGAAGGTAGAAGAGATGCTAGATGCCCTCCTCCAAAAAAAGGTCATGGACATGGCAAGGATGATCATGGAGACAATGGAGATGATTAGGGTGGTGGTAGAGTGGGTCTTGGAGTGAGTAGCAGTGAAGAGGGTGCCAGTGGCAGATGACTCATATTAGGTTTGTGCCTCCACGGGTAGATCTAGGTCCCTTATTGGCTAGAGAGTAGCAGCAACAATATAAGAGTCCATAGGTATAGGTACCAAGTGGAGGAGGTGGACCTCCTAGACAAGATCCTCCCAAGGATACATGCAGGGATTCTGGTAGGGATGGAGATGCTTTTTCATAGTGTCAGAGGGAGCGTGAGTAGCTCAAAGCTTGGATCACTACACTGGATAGATTATTGGCAGACAAAGACATAAAAATAGATGTCATGAGATCTAAGAGAGATATCCAAGCCAGCACAGCTACTTGTTAGGGCTAGAGAGTTGTGTATTATTTTGTGTTATATTGTACAGTCATTCTAGAGGGACAAAGAGCTCCTTTATATTCTTGAGTGGCACAACAGTCAGAGGGAGCTATGCCTCCACCATCTCATCATGCTCAAGCTGATGCACCTCCTCCTCCTTCTCTAGATTAGGGAGAGGGTGGTAGTAAGAACTAATACTATTCTTTTGATATTTTGAGACATTTTGTATATTTTGATCCTTTTGAGATCATCCATTGTACTACAGAATTTTATACATTTGTTTCATCGTGATCATACTGATACTCTTTTGTTGTAGATAGTTCCACATTTTTTATTTGTTCTATCATTGATATATATCTGAAATAGTTGTTTCTCATCTTGATATGTTCATGGGTTCTCTATATTGGTAGATGTTTAGATGGATGCACATGGGATTATGTACTTTGTCTCTTGATGAGTTAGAATAGATTCACGTGATGACATCCTTTATGCTCTTTGATTTATTACTGATATATAAATGTATTTAGATGATTCTAGATGAATATGCAAATGTATGGTTTTGAGATTTTCTTTTTGCAAATATATGTATGGATGTACTTAGGATGTAAAAATAAATAAATGCTTGAATTCTTTGTTTTTTGTATTTTCTCATTCTCATATATGAATGTAGAATGTATGCCATGGCTATGCAACGACGTTGATATCATTAATATAGATTAAGTAGTTAACTTCAATTTCAGACGAACCAAGAAATCATTTTGAGCTCAAGTCCTTATACTATTCTTAAAATAAATCATGCAATCTTTAAATGCATCTACAAGTAGACTCTTAGGACTGTCGCTTATTTGTATACATTGTAGCATTTTTATCATCATTGGGCATTTTTGTAACAGACATCATCGGATAGTAAAACTATCACTAATACCCAAAAGGTATCATGAAAGTATTAATGCTATGTGTATTGGATGCAATGTCAAAAAAAAACCTAAGCATAAAGGCATAGATACCAGGATGACTAGTTTGTTATCTCCTTTCAGTTTTAAAAATCATCTTCTGTTTGTGTGTAATGTAAGATATGTTACCCGCAATGACCTTGAATATTCATATCCTTGGGTATATAATGTGTCTTACACCTTACTTAGAATCTTATTTAGAAATAGACAAGGAAATTGGTTCAACCTCACTGTAGTTTATGTTGGAGATTTGCTTCTATGCAAATAATTGATTGTATGTTTGTCATTGATGAGAACATATAATATATAATATACAACAGGTATCCTATATGCAATTATCAGTACAGATGTTTTGGTACTATTCTTTTTTATTTCCATGGTGTATACATGTTCTATATTCTATGTGCATTTATGACGAGTCAAATATGTAGTTACAGTTGAGTTATGATTAATCAGTTATGGCAGTTACAGTTTCTGGAGTTTATCTGTTAAGAGCCAAAGTAAATACAGTGTCTCTTGAGTTGCACCTATCTTGGGGATATGTGTGTTTGTATTAATGTTTAGTTATAATTTAAAGATAATTATCTGAAGGTGGTAAACATGTTTCAATAGAATATGGATGTTAGAGTTAATTTGGTGAAGCCGACTTTGTAAAGCGTCACATCTATTCAGTTTAAATTGCGCGATCCTAACTTTAATTGCATGCATGGTTGAGCTAACAAGAAAGTTGATGAAGTGTTTCTAGATACCATCATGACCTTATCCTTGGTGAAGATACATATATTAGTTCTATTATGTTCACTAAGTGTGAAAATGAAGTGAAAAAGAAAAGACAGAGAAGAGCAGAAAGTCAGAAAGTATAAGTTGAAGATCTATGTGAAGAAACAGAAGTTGATTGCAATTCATTGGAACTGATCAAGACAACAGGTCTAATCAAATAGTTTATTTACCAGATATAGTGTATATCTATTGTACTGAAGGTTTTAGCCTTCACCATCTTAGCAGTGAGCTATTGGAAAGTGAGTACTCACCCTTAATAGGGTTATTTGTAAAAGACTCCTAACAGGGTCTGACCTTTAACCAAGTCTTTGTACTTCTTTCATTGTAAAGATCAACTCCTAATGGCGTTGTAGGATCTTCTAATAGGGATCATTATAAACTAGTGCAATTATTTGTGGGTGCTAATTCCCACTGGGGTTTTCACCTATTTGGTTTCCCTGTAATCAAAATTGTTGAGTACTCTATTGTGTTATCTGAATGTGCATTTACTTTATATCAAATTACATTGAAGAAAGAGAAAATAATTAAATTGACTAATAACTGATTCACACCCCCCTCTCAGTTATCCTTGGGACTATTCCAACAATTGGTATCAGAGCCAAGTTCCTTGGAGAGAAAGCCTAATAGCTTAAGGTAGATTAGATGGCATACTTTAGGAAAGAGAGTCCTAAGTTTGATGGAGAAAACTATCTTGACTGGAAGAACAAAATGATAACACATCTTCACTGCATAGGATTTGAAATCTATGAGATTTCAAATCAAGAAATTGAAGTTCCCACCTTGAAGGACCTTATATAAGATGACTCTATAGTCAAACAAAAGGAAGTGTTCACTAATAATGCAATTGCCAAAGAAGCCCTGAATAGTGCCCTATCTGACGGTGAATTTTTTGAGATCAAGAAGATAGATAAAGCATACTCTATTTGGAAATAATTAGAAGATATGTTTGAAGGAGACATCCAAGAAAATAATGCACATAGAAAGACATGGAAGAAAAGATACAACAATAGAGATGTTACCTAAAGAAAACATCAGAGCTTACAATCAGAGGATTAATGAAGCAGTATCAGGTATAAGAAACAATGGTGGAAAAATATCAGAGGAAGATATAATGGACAAATTAATGACCAAATTGATATTATATTATGAGAGAAAGATCAATATCTTACATCAAACTATGAAATTTTCAAAATACTTCAAGAGGGAGACTTTGATCAGCAAAATATTTGCATTTGAGATATCTAGATTGAAGATAGAACCTAAAAGTGAGATAGCCTTCAAAGCCACAGTCCACAACAAGAAATCTATAAGCATCTCTAGTAATAATGAAGAAGTGGATACAAAACTAGAATAA
Organism: Thuja plicata; assembly: GCA_018584345.1. Lineage (NCBI taxonomy): Eukaryota > Viridiplantae > Streptophyta > Pinopsida > Cupressales > Cupressaceae > Thuja > Thuja plicata. The sequence goes on along the minus strand of MU227142.1, from coordinate 1,151,635 downwards.
ATCATTGCTATGATTTCCAAGAAGGAAAGGAAAGGTAAAGGGAAATTTGAAGGACAACTACCATTCAAATTTTTTTCATGCAATAAAGTTGGTCACTTTGCAACCAAGTGCCCTACAAGAGTCAAGAAGTTCAAATCAGAATAAAAACCTAAGTACACTAAAGAATGTTATCATGACAAGGATGGTGTAACTGATGATGACTCAGGAGAAGATGAAATTGGATTCATTACCATTAAAGATATTGAGAAGATGCTTGAATAAATGGACAAAGAAGATGAAGTAAAATAATAGGAGTTAGCATTAGTTTCAAAAGTTGACATCAGAATTGACTGGAACATTGACAACGGATGTTCGCACCACATGACAAGAGACAAAGATAGATTTGTACATTTGGACAAGTACAAAGGTGGCATGGTTATATTTGGAGATAACACTCCCAAAAATATCATAGGCAGAGATTCTATCACATTAGATGGAAAGAACAAGACAGATGATGTTCTCTATGTTGATGGTTTGCATCATAACTTACTAAGTGTTGGACAGTTGCTTGATAAAGGATATCAGTTGGAATTCAAAAACAACCCCTGTATCACTAACAAAAAAGAAGACATGATTTCATCAGACTCAAAGACCAAAGTTAATTTTTTTCAGCTCAACTGAGAAGTAAGTTGTTTTGTTGCAAAAATAGATGACAGTTGGCTATGGAACAAGAGACTTTGTCATATCAATTTTGAAAACATAGTCAAGATAAGTAACATAAAGGAAATAAGAGACCTTCCTAGCATTGCAAGACCAGTTGACACCATGTGCAGGGAATGTGTGATGGGGAAGCATGTGAGGACCTCATTCAAGAGAAAACAAGACTCTGTAGAAAATAAATTAGATCTAATACATACAGACCTATGTGGACCTACTCAAACAAGATCATACTATAGAGAAAGGTATTTTATTTTGTTTGTTGATGATTTCTCAAGGATGATGTGGGTTGCATTCTTAAAATAAAAATCTTAAGCTTTTGAGAAGTTCAGAGTATTCAAAGCTAAGGTTGAGAATGAATCTGGATTAAAGATATAATGTCTGAGATCTGATAGGGGAGGAGAATTCACCTCTGACCAATTTTATGACTACTGTGAAGAACATGGAATCAAAAGACAGTTAACAGCACCCAAAACCCCTCAGTAGAATGGGATAGCAGAAAGGAGGAACAAGATAATACTTGACACAATGCGCACTATCATGATTGAAGGAAAGGTTGCCCACACCTAATGGAGAGATACAATCAATACAACAGTTTACACTATCAATAGAATCCAATTAAGGCTAGGCACAGACAAGACACCTTATGAACTTTGGTTTGGTAGTGTACCTACTATAACTACTTCAGAATCTTTGGAAGCAAGTGCTACATCAACAGAGATGATAGCATTGGCAAGTTTGATGCTAGAAGTGATGAAGGTATTTTTCTTGGTTACTCTACTAAAAGAAAAGCCTATAGATATTTTAATCTAATATTAAAGAAGATCATTGAAAGTACTCATGTGAAGATTGATGAGAATTTTATGATTCAAGAAAGATATTATGACTATGCTCCCATGATTGAAGATGAGCCCAGACCCATCAATAAGGACACAGTTATTGAAGAAATGTTTGACTGTATTGATGTTTCATGTAACAATCCTGAACCAAGTGAAGAAGAATCACAGATTATAGATGAAAGTATCACTCCTAAGAATTCAAGATACACATCCAAATACCACTCTAAGGAAGATATCATTGGAGGTCAGAGCACAAAAGTCTTGACAAGATCTAGAGAAAAAGGTTCAACCGCTGATGAAGAGGTATGCTTACATTCATAGATTGAACCCTTAAGTGTTGAAGATGCATGCAAAGATTCAGATTGGAAAAGTTCCATGCAAGAAGAATTAGATCAAATAATCAAGAATGAAACATGGGAACTGGTCCCTAGACCTCATGACAAAAATGTGATTGGAACAAAGTGGATATTCAGGAATAAAATGAATGAAGAAGGCACATTGGTAAGGAAAAAAGCAAGATTAGTGTGTAAAGGCTATACACAAAGAGAAGGAATAGACTACACTAATACATTTGTCCCTATGAGTAGACTTGAAGCTATCAAGTTGTTTTTGGCCTATACAACATTCAAGAACTTTAAGGCATACAAAATGGATGTCAAGTCAGCTTTTCTGAACGGTGACTTGAAGGAAGAAGTCTACATAGAGCAGCCTGAAGGATTCAAACTTTTAGATAAACCAGACATGGTATGTAGATTAAAGAAATCACTTTATGGACTTAACCAGGCCCCAAAAGCATGGTATGAGAGACTTGATGGTTACTTAACAAAGATAGGATTCAGAAAAGGAGTAGCAGACTGTAATTTATTCATAAGAGAGATAGATGAAGGACTACTACTCATTGCTATGTTTGTTGATGACATTATCTTTGGAGGTAATGAAAAAATTAGTGCAAAAATTTCCAAAGAAATGAAAAGTGAATTTGAAATGAGCATGATTGGACCTATCAAATAATTTCTTGGATTGAATGTAAAAAAAATAGACAAAGGCATATTCATAATTCAGTCTAATTATGTGAAGGAGATATTGAAGACTTTCAAGATGGAAGATTGCAAACCAGTAAGCACCCCCATGATAATAGGAAGCAAGATTTCTAAAGATGATGTTTCCATAGTAGTTGAAAAGACCCTATACAATTCTATGATTGGAAAACTCATATATCTTACTCAATCTAGACCTGGTATTTCTTATGCAGTTGGCATTGTTGGAAGATTTGCAGCTAAACCCAAGCAAAATCATCTAATGGAAATAAAAAGAATATTCAGATACTTAAAAGGGAATATTAACTATGGTTTATGGTATCCTAACTCAGAGAATGTAAAACTTCATGTGTACACATATGTAGATTAGATAGGTTGTGTTGATGATAGAAAGAGTACATCAGGAGGAGCAATATTTCTTGGAGATAGATTGATCACTTGGACAAGTTAAAAGAAAAATTGTATCTCTCAGTCAACAATAGAAGCTGAGTATGTTGTAGGAGCATTGAATTGTTCAACAATGGTTTGGATCAAATAGATGATTAAACACTTTGGTATTCAGATTGATTATCCTATTGTTATTCACTATGACAACACTAGTACTATCAATATGTCAAAGAACCCTGTGATGCATGCAAAGACAAAACACAGTGAGAGAAAATACCATTTTCTAAGAGAAAAAGTTGCAGATAGAGAAGTAAAGTTGGATTATGTGAGCACCAAAGAACAACTAGTAGATTTTTTTACAAAGCCTCTATCAAAAGATACTTTTGAGTATCTCAGGGAGAAGTTAGGAGTAATTCACTTTCCTGATTCTGATTAGAACTTACAGCAAAAATATCAGTCATGTGTGACTGATGAATGGTTGACTACTCTACTTCTAGAGTAGTACCTATGCTTAATAGTATTTAACACCCTTTGTCATTGATGTCAAAGGGGAGTATTAGTAAGGGGGAGCATATACTTTGGGGGAGTATAAAGAGCAGCATCAGTAAAGAGGAACTTTTGATGAGGATATTGAGAAGATTGTAAAAAGAAGGAAGAAACTTTGAGTTGATGATATCATATGTTACCATCAATTTCAAAGGGGGATATTGTTGGAGATTTTCTTCTGTGCAAATAATTGATTGTATGTTTGTCATTAACGACAACATATAATATACAATAGGTATCCTATATGCAATTATCAGTACATATGTTTTGGTACTATGCATTTTTATTTCCATGGTGTATACATGTTCTAGATGCTATGTGCACTCACACCAAGTTAGATATGTAGTTATAGTTGAGTTATGATTAATCAGTTATGGCAGTTATAGTTTTTGGAGTTTATCTGTTAAGAGCTGACATAAATACAATGTCTCTTGAGTTGCGCCTATTTTAGGGATATGCATGTTTGTATTAATGTTTAGTTATGAGTTAAAGCTAATTATCCAAAGGTGCTAAACATGTTTCAATAGAATATGGATGTTAGAGGTAATTTGGTGAAGCTGACTTTATAAAGCATCGCGTCTATTTAGTTTAAGTTGCGCAGTCCTAACTTTGATTGCATGCTTGGTTGAGCTGACAAGAAAGTTGATGAAGTGTTTTCAGATACCGTCATGACCTTATCCTTGGTGAAGGTATATATAGTAGTTATATTATGTCCGCTAAATATGAAAATGAAGTGAAAAAGAAAAGACAGAGAAGAGAAGAAAGTCAGAAAGTATAAGTTGAAGATCTATGTGAAGAAACAGAAGTTGATTGCAATTCATTGGAAGTGATCAAGACAGCAGATCTACTCAAATAGTTCATTTACCAGATATAGTGTATATCTATTGTACTAAAGGTTATAGCCTTCATCATCTTAGTAGTGAGCTATTGGACAGTGAGTCCTCACCCTTAACAGGGTTATTTGTAAAAGACTCGTAATAGGGTTTGACCTTAAACAAGGTCTCTGTACTTCTTGCATTGTAAAGATAAACTCCTAAGAGGGTTGTAAGATCTTCTAATAGGGAACATTATAAACTAGTGCAGTTATTTGTGGGTGCTAATTCCCACTGGGTTTTTTACCTATTTGGTTTCCCTATAATCAAAATTGTTGAGTACTCTATTGTGTTATCTGAATGTGCATTTACTTTATATCAAATTACATTGAAGAAAGAGAAAAGAATTAAATTGAATAATAACTTATTCACCCCGCCCCCCTCTCAATTATCCTTGGGACTATTCCAATAGTTTACACATAACAAGGATCATGATATATGCGGCTATCCACTCATGTTGGCAGCTCTTACCATAAACATCCAAGTTAGGTCAAATTTATAGGATCATTGAAACAATCACCATACATAGAAAACCAAGAAAATATTATGCCCCTTTTCCTTGTGACTCTTTGTCTTTGAAAAGACGTCATGGAGTAACTTAGAAGACATAAAAATTACCAAATGATAATAAATCAAAGAAAAATCATAACTACTTCCATGCCTCTAGTTTGAAACATCATCACAACATAAAAGAGTCATAATCAAACCAAGATCAATCTATGTGTTTAAGTAGTATTGACAAATACCATTGATTCATTTGTAAAACATAGTAGAGTATCATCAATCAGAATTTAGAATCAAGCAATATGTTTTTCATGTCTGAGTATATGAGATTAACTTTGTCAACAATTGCAATCTAATGTTTTGTTTAGGAACACTATTCAATTAAAGTGTTGAGAAACACTAGAGATTAAAGTGTTGAGAAACACTAGCATGATGTGTGTTATAGGTAAGTGGTGTTGAAGAAACACCTTTGTTTGTGATAGTGACATTTTGATGCAAGTATTGAGAAATATTGTTTTGAGAGGAAAACCATCCTAGACAAGGAACCTAGGACAACCTAGCAGATGCAACCCGAACATGCTTGCAAAGATGCCCCCAGTGCAGAATGACTATTCCTAAGATGCAAATACAGACAAATCCTAGACAAGGATATGACATTCGTAAGGAATCAGAGTCAACCAGTAGCACAGGTGTGATTGTGAAGGATTAGTGTTAGAAATGCATTTATAGATGGAGCATAGGGTACAAGTGATGCCTGTTTGCCAAGTTTTCACCAAGGATACCTTTTTTCAGGACTTTTCCACTATTTTTGGATTTCTTCAGGATCATTTTTCTGATTTTTTTTTATTTATATTTTCTTAGAACTTTTTCCACTGCACAGGCTCTGTCAGCCAGATGTCAAGTGTAGAACCACTTCAAGTGTAGAGTATTAATGGGATAAGGAAGAAAATCTCCCTTAGGTGTAGCTAACTAATAAGTTCTAGCCCCAAAAGTTGGAGTAATAACATTAGGCCCCAACTAGTTGGGTTCAAACTTGCCTTTTTTTTCTCTATTTGGCTACTTTTAGGATTCTCTTTGAGAACGAGATCCCCCACTTGAAATTGTTGTGGTTTTACCTTCTTATTTTACCCTTTGGACATTATTTTCTAGTACACTTTGAGATAATCGAATGCTTGTTGCCTGCGCTCATCAAGTAGTTCTAGTGCATAAACCCTATCAATGCGGTATTGTTCATCTATAACAAGACCTTAGAGAGATACTCACAAAGATGGAATTTATACTTCAATGGGTAGCATTGCTTGTGCGCCATAGAATAGAGAAAATTGCATGGCTCCTGTTGGTGTTCAGATACTTGTTCTATAGGCCCATATTGGCTGATTTAGTTGCAAATGCTAGTCTCTGCTAGACTTACTCACATTTCTATTTAAGAGTTTTATAATATTCTTGTTTGAAGCCTCAGCTTGTCCATTACCTCAAGGATAATAGATTGAAGAACAATTCTGAGTGATATAAAACTGTGAACAAAGGTCCTTGATATCATTTTTTTTGAGCTGACCCCATTGTCTATTATAATAGAAGAGGGTATCTCATACCTACAAATGATGTAGTTCAAGATGAACATAGAAACCTTTTTTCTAGTGTCTTTGATTAGCAGTATGACCTCAACCCACTTAGTGAAATACTCAGTAGCCATAATGATGTACTTGTGTCCACTTGAAGAATTAGGATAGATTTGTCCAACAAGATCAAAGACCCATTGTTGAAATGGACAATGTGTTATAAAAGGTATGAGTTCTCTAGCTAGAGCATGGATAAGGTTTCCATGTGTTCGATATTTGGGACATGTTTAAGAAAATTGCAAAACATCTTTTTCTATTGTGGTCCAGTAATAGCCAACTCTTAATAGTTTCTTAGCTAATGAAAAGCCATTCGAGTGTGACCCACATACACCTTCATGAACCTCTTTTAATGTGCAGTCAGACTCTTCTTGTTCTAAGCACCTAAGAAGCATACCATCAAGACCTCATCTATATAAGTTAGTAGTTATGAGGACACAACGTGATTTTGTCCTAATTAAAGCTCATTTTTCATTCCTTGATAAGCCATTGGACATGGTTTGATCTTTAAGATAAGCAATTATTTTGGCATATCAGGATTGTTATTGGGCATTTAAGGAACAAATAACTTGGGATTTATATGTATCAAAGGCTAGAAAGGATAATTATTCCTACAAGAATTCATAGAGGAATTGGTGTTCTTCCAGTTGTAATATGGATGTTAGTGTAGGCATAGCATATACAAATTTTTTTTCTATTCTTGGTATTTGTTGGAATGTGATGAAGAAAAAGTACATTTTCAAGTCTTCAACTAATTATTTGTAAGGCATTGGTTTCTCATTTTTTTTCTGATAATATCTATTTACTTGGTTGATAATGAGCTGAGAGTCACCATACACATGTAACTCTACAATCTTCCATTCCATAGAAATCTTGAGTCCATTTACCAATGCTTCATATTCTGAGATGTTATTCATGCATGGAAACATCAATTTATATGTCTTGGGTATCTTGTAACCTTGAGGAGTGATCAATAGAACCCCTTCTCTAGATCCTTGTTGTGTGAAAGAACCATCAAAATACATCTTCCATGGATATTCAGTTAAGTGCATGATTGTTTCATCTAGAAATTCAAATATCAAAGGTGCATCATCTTGCAATGGTGAATCAACTAGTTTATATGCTAGGACTTGTCCTTTGATAGCCCTTTTGTCCACATACTCAATATAAAATTCACTTAGAAACAAGACCCATTTTTCTAGTCTTCCTGTCAAAGTTGTTTTCCTCAACAAATATTTGAGAGGATCTATTTTTGCAGTAAGTTTCACTTTATGTGAGAGCATGTAGTGTCTCAGTTTCTGGGATGCAAAAAAAACCGCTAAGCAAGCTTTTTCAATAATACTTGAGTTGAGTTCATAAGACACTAAGGTCCTACTGATATAATAGATCACTCTTTCTTTTTTTTTCATCCTCCTGTGCTAGCAATACTCCAAGTGATCTAGCCGTAGCTGATACAGAGTAGCAATGGTTTTCAATGAATAGGAGCCATAAGAATAGGAGTAGACAAGCAATCTCTTAATTCTTTGAATTTGTTTTCACAATGCTCATCGCATTTGAAATTAACACCTTTATGTAGTAGTTTTGTGAAAGGTTGCACTCTATCTGCTAGTTGGGACATAAATCTTCTGATGGACTGAAGTCTGCCTTGAAACATCCTCATTTGACTGATATTGTGAGGAGATGACATTTCTAGTATATTTTTTACCTTTTAAGGTTTCACCTCAATTCCTTTACCTGATATAATAAACCCTAAGATTTTCCCTGATTAGACTCCAAATGCACATTTCTTTGGATTAAGCCTTAGTTGAAATTTCTCAATGTGATCTAGTATCTTTCCAAAGTCTTCAATGTGAGTTGTTCTTATTTTTGACTTGGCTAATGTATCGTCCACATAGTCCTCCATGTTTTTGCAAAATAGTCCCAAGGATAACTGAGAGTGGGGGGGGTGAATCAGTTATCAGTCAATTTAATCCTTTTCTCTTTCTTAAATATAATTTGATATAAAATAAATGCACATTCAGATAAGACAATAGAGTACTCAACAATTTTGGTTATGGGGAAACCAAATAGGTAAAAACCCCAGTGGGAATTAGCACCCACAAATAATTTCACTAGTTTATAATGATCCCTATTAGAAGATCTTAAAACCCTATTTGGAGTTGATCTTTACAATACAAGAAGTACAGAGACCTGGTTAAAGGTCAGATCCTGTTAGAAGTCTTTTACAGATAACCTTGTTAAGGGTGAGGACTCACTGTCCAATAGCTCACTGCTAAAATGGTGAAGGCTACAACCTTGAATACAATAGATATACACTATATCTGGTAAATGAACTATTTGAGTAGACCTACTATCTTGATTAGTTCCAATGAATTGTAATCAGCTTCTGTTTCTTCACATAGATCTTCAACTTATTCTTTATGACTTTCTCCTCTTCTTTGTATTTTCTTTTTCACTACTTTTTCACTCTTAGTGAACATAATAGAACTTCTATATGTATCTCCACCAAGGATAAGGTCATGATGATATTTGGAAACACTTCATCGACTTTCTTGTTGGCTCAACCAAGAACGTTGTAATACCCACCTCTTATTTTTCTTTTTGATTTTGGTTGCCAAACTCTTTTAGGCCTTTTCATGTATGTGTGGTTTATTTCAGAAGGTTTAGAGGATATTTATGTATCACATTTCAGTATGTTATTGATTCATTGCTTAGAATGTTATGTTTCCTATTTGCATATGATTTATGGTTATTTCATGATGCTTATGTATATGTTAGGATGTCATTTCGATTATGGTTTTCTAACAATACTGACCCTAGATTTATATGCACATGGATCATTTATATGTTTTGCATTACTATTTGACATGATTGATATGGTATGGGATAGAGTCGTAGTTACTTGCTTCGGTGAGATCCACATGATAAACTAGTCTCAACCATTGTTTTCTATATTATAGGCATGCATGCTCGTCTTTGTGATAATAGGTTTGCAGGTACTGGGCTACGTCTTCCCTAAATTGGCAGGAGTGAGCGTGCCCTATCGCAATATCTCAATGGTAAGAGAGGGGAGATAATACCAAGTCCAAATCCATACCCTAAACCCTTATTTTGTCCTATTGATGAACAAAGAATTTGATTGACTACCCTACTGTTTCAATCCATCAAGTGACATGGATTCGTGAGCCTGTTTGTGTGTTTGTAATTTTGTTTTAGTTGATTGTCTGTTTTAGTTGATTATCTGTTTAGATGGGTTTCAGGTGATTTAATGATGCTTTTAACTTGATTTATTTAATAAATTTTCATGATAAATATTAATGTTGATTATTGCACCTATGATGAGGTTAAAACTTTGATATATGAAATATATGGCTATTTAATAATTAAATATTAATTAAATACCTATATTTAATTAATTGATTTAATTATTAAGTCTTGATTTAAATAATTGAGATTTAATAAGTATTAAATTTAATTAATTGTAATTAATTGTGCATAGTTGAATTATTGTATATCACCTTAAGTTGCATGGTTAATTAATTTATTTAATTGAAATATTATCTCATGCATTTTCAATTTAACACTTTTCTTTGATATTATAAAGTTGAGTTTTTGCATGCTTTAAGTGAAATTGAAAATAAAGGAATTATTTTAATTAATAATTAGATTATTTTTTTTCCCTTTAGGATTTTCACTTTTTGAAAACCTAATTGCTTGGATTATCTATATCTTTGGATTGGAAACCTTTTTGAAGGTTGTTCAATCAGGGATAAGGAGAAATCAGGTGGTTGGAATTTTGAGAGAGCTTGCTTGGATTGGTGGCTTCTCTTGCTTGGAAATTGTGGATTCTTCTTGCTTGGATTATGAATTTGTGCTTCTCATATGTTATTGAGGTAGGATCTTCATCTTTTAAATTGTAGCTTTCAGATTACCATCTTTTGTGCATCTGAAAAGCTAGGATCCCTTGTTTGATCTTCTTTGTTTGAGTATTTATTGTTTTGATTGAGTAAATTGATAAAAATGTGATCTTGGTTTCAATTTGTTTTTTTCTCCATGTTTGCTTATCAGATCTGTGATTGTGAGCATAAGGGTTTCATTTTTGGGTGTTGAATGTCAATTGGGCATAAGGGTTATCGTGTGAAAGTATCATGTTTGAGAATTTCCCTTAGGTTTTCATTTTAGGGAAAATTCCTCTTTGAATGAAAATTTTGTTAATGTGAGAAAATTTAGCTTGAAACCCTTAGATCTGTGTTTGTCTCACCTTGAATAGTAGAAAACTTGTCTTCACTAGGTACATGTTGAAACTGGGATCAGATCTGCAAGGAAACAAGTTAAATGAATTAATTTGCATGTTTATGTAACAAAAAAACCTTTCTTGATATTATTAAATATTGAATTAGAAAACCCTCTTGTTTTCATCAATTTGCATGTAGGAGAAAGAAAAAAATCTTTCCTTGGTTATTCAGAAATTGGTTAAAAAAAGGGGGGGCCTATATTATTGCAAATATAGCTTGAAATTATTCTTAGAAAATGGAGGACTTACCCTTAAAAATTATTGTGAATATTTATTAAAAAAATATATACAGACTCATTATATTACACCAGTCTAAAAAAAAAAATCATAATATAAGCAAAGGAAATAATATATATAGTAATAAACTATTTTTTTTATTACTAATATATGTTATAACACCTTTTTAAAAACAAAATTCAATTACAAAGTTTGGAGGTGGGTGGTGGGGGCTACCGCACCCCCTCCCTTTATTTTTACACCCAGCGGACACAACTGATGTGACAGTGGGCCGCAGAGGGACTGCGGTCACCACTGCACAAGCAGTGGGCCGCAGTACTCTGCGGGCTCCACTACCTAGTGGGCCGCGCAAGTGTGGGGTGGGGGCCACAGATCTCAGGTCCCCCCCCACCCTATATTTATATTGCAGTTTCTTTTTTTTTATTTTGTTTTAAGTTTTAAAAAAATGATATAACTTGTATTAATTTAAAAGTTTTTTTTGTTTAGTTTGTTTTTAAATTATTTTAATTTATTTAAAATTAATATTATATGTAGTTTAAATGAATGTTAATTAATTTAATTTTAATTTAAATTAGTTTGTTAATTTAATCTTAATTGATTTATAATTTAAAAGATTGTTTTATTAGACGTGACAGTTAATTGGTTATTGAGAAGGGATTTTTATATTAATTATTTTAATAATTAATATTCAATTTAATTGTAATATTATTTAATCATTTTTATATTAAAATATTAGTTTTATATTAATATTTGTCTATATAAAGAGATTTTTTTAGTTGGGTTAATTATAGTGTTAATTTAGTATTTATGAATAAATTAATTTATAGAGGCTATTTGTGCATTTCACTTTGAAAATTGAATTATTTTTGGTTAGTAATTTCATAGGATAAATGAATTTTCATAACATGTGGTTATAAATTTTTTTATCACTGCGTTCTATAGTTGCCTCTTCTGTAAATATACAATACCATGTCATGACATAATCATTTAGATGTTATTAGGATTGATGTGTGTATTCCGCCTGTATGTTTATGTTGGGATTGTTTTAGCATGGTATCTGGCATGTTTTTCTAGTACATGTGTCTTATTATGTTATGTTGGTTTGAATTATCTTTCTGAACCTAGTATTCTGAGCTTAGGATATGTGATCCTTGAGAATGACTCCTATGGTTAGTGAGAACCAGTAGTTCCTATATGGGTAGGAACCAGTTTATGAGTTTATGAGATTATGTTTGACCTTGAGTTTAGGGGGTGGTTAGTTAGGTGCATCTTAGGGGAGTGGCTTACAATAGGGTTTCGGGGCCCAAAGAGGCTAGTCCATGGTGACCTATCGTAAGTTAATTAATAAGTGATAACTTAATAATAAAACTTGGGGTTAATATTAAATACAAGATTAGTTAGCATGTTGAGAGTCTGGGGTCTAGAGCGACCAATCCAGGGTAAACTCAACTAGATGATGCTTGAGGGTCCGGGGTCCATAGAGACCAGTCCCAGGTAACTTAAGTATATGAATATGTGATGACACTCCCATAGTATGTAGCCTAAGTCTCTTCCATAGCTCTTGTGGTACCTTTTATGGTTGTGTCTTGGACACTTGGCTTTTGGTTTTAGTATATGGTTTGTGTTGGTGTTTTGGATATCTTAAGTATGTTCCTTTATCTTTGGATAGTGTACCTTTGCTTTGATCTTGGATTTCTAGTTGTCTTGATCTTTTCATCCTTATGCTTTTTATTTAGTCTTTCTCGTTGTGATCCAGAAGCTTCTAGGATCTTCCTATGTGTTTCTTTATGATGGCTTGTATACCTTTGATTGTCTTCATGTTGTATACCCATGTGAGTGGGCCTGTTATTATCTCCTCAGCACGGTGGGAGTGGACCTTTGGTTCCACGCAGTTGGGTGGTAGTGATTCTTATTACCATTGAGATTTAACGGTTCTTCTTCATGCTTGGGTGATCTTTGATGTAGTTCTATCTTCTGATTCTTATGGAGACTAGTTCAGTTTCATGAGTTGTATATTTGTAACCATATGTGTTTATTGGTTGACATCCTTTAGAGGATCTATTGTGTTGTATTCATCATGTTTATATTTGGAGGTTTTGATCTTATCATATTAGTTGTAATCTTTTAATAGTGTATTGAATGTGATACCAATTTTAGTTGTTGTATCATACTTGTATTAGAGTGATTACTACATACCCTGTGTCATGTGCAAAGGATGTGAGTTATGAGATGTATATTATTGGATTTACTTTTTGTATCCTTTATTTTAGTTCCTTATAGTTTCTCTCATAGATTATTTTGCTTAAGTAATTCTACGTCAAGGAACCCTCAAGGATTGTTATCTATGTATAAGTTTTACTTGTGTGTATGTCGTATATCTTATTGCATTGCTTCTGCATTGTTATCATTATTGTTTGTAAACATTAAAAAAAAATTATCCTGTTAACTCCGTGTCAGGTTTAGGTTAGTTCTCCTGGGTTCTTTAGTGGGGCATTACACTTGGTATCAGAGCCCACATTTATACATTGGGAGCTCTGGGAATTTGTATACCCATTAGATGTCTTTTAATTTTAAAACATTGAAACAAACATAGACATAAGAATCTGATGTATTTAAAACCATTTCTTTGTGATTATTTGATTTCTTTTGATGTTATTAGTTTTGATGTTGGTTCTGAGTTGTGGTTTGGTTCTCTAATTGATTCAAGAGTCATGCCTTAAACTAGAGCTACTAGAGGTTGTGGTAGTGGCTGAGTTGATGGTTGTGGTAGGGGTAGGAATCACGGTCCTTCCCCGAATGTCAGTCAGGATAGTGCTCATCAGCACAATAGAGATGAGTAGAGGGATGAGCATCGGGCTGAGTCTATAGAGCCAGACACTAGGTAGATGTTGAGGGTGATATTAAGTCATCTTCCTGAGTAGGTTAGAGTGGAGGAGGATGCTTCTCATCATTCTTAGATGGAGGAGAGAGAAAAGGAGAGATATAAGAGCCCTCCAAGGAGGATTGTTGTAGTGGATCCTGAGGTTGTGGCAGCGAATCACATGAGGGATCTCATGAGAGTTCCACCTACTCCCTTTGATGGGAAAGGAAAAGGGTTTGAAGCTGAGAGTTGGCTTATCGCATTAGAGAGGATTTTTTCTATGCATCCCTTTAGTAGCAATACTAAAGCTAGGTATGCAATAATGCAACTCTCTAATTTTACAGTGAGATGGTAGAAGTGTCATGCCCAAAAGTTGGGCAAAAACACACGAACAAATTTTTTTTTAATAACGCACATAAACAGGATGTCCAAACGAACATAAGGGTAATCATGTGCATGAAAAATGGTGCAAAGGGATAAATGAAACTAGAAAGGGTCTTAAGGAGAGGAATAGCTTTCACAGCTATCCTAAAGGATGTCTAAAGCTCCAAACTGGAACTGCACATAAATCAAGGTAGTTGACCGAAAGTCACTAGAGTTGACCAAAAGTCAACTATACACTAAAATAAGAGAATGGTTTGACTAAAAGTCAACTAGGGTTGACCAAAAGTTAAACAATCTTGAAAATACGTGGAGGGTCACTAGGGTCTACTAAGCGCTATGGAAGTCGTAGGTGCACAAAATAAGGTAGTCAACCAAAAAGTCAACCTAAGTTGACCAATAAGTCAACTATCTCCAAAAGGCTTGAAACTGAAACCCTAGGGTCCAAAGGGTACAGAGAACAACTGGGATAAAAATTGGGACGATCGAAGGAAGTTTGACTTACAGTTAACCAAAAGTCAACCATACACAACGCTGGTCAAAGGTATCAATAATACCCTTAAAAGAGGTATATCGTGAAGATAAGGGGTTGTTATGACCCCCTTATTGATAAAACGTTATCTAGGTTAATGAAATAAATCTAGGATTAAGTATTGCATTAAGAGCAACTTAAATTAACCGAATTCCCTTAATAACTTAATCTATTTATCATTTAAGACAAAACAATTAAATCAATGGGTAATTAACTATTTAAATAATTCTACCTTTAATTTTAAATACTAAACAAATTTACCCCTTTAGCAATATATAAAAAAAATAAACATACTTAACAATACACTATAAATAATATTAATAGCAAAAGAAATAACATTGCATATATAAAAAAAAAATAAACAATATTATTTTACGCATTAATCTAAAACCAACTTATCAAAAAAAAACTACAATATAATTAAATATATAAATCAAATCTATCTATACAAATCAAATTTAAGTAAATCAAATACAAAAGGAAATCTAATCTAAACGTCACGCTATAAAGCAAGGTGGAGCGAAATATATTTTTAAAATATAATTTTTGTAAGTACGAAGGTTCGAAGGAGGCAGCCAGACGGAATGCGGCGGTAGAGGAGAACAGGGGCGGCGAGGGTTTCGGGAGCGGCGGCGAACGAGAGCACGGAGCGGCGGCGGCAGGTTTTCCCATGGCCGCGCGGGCGAAAAGGGGGACGAACGGAGCGTAGCAGGGCAAAGCGGTGGTGGCCGCAACCGGCGGCACCACCGCCCACAGGTATTGCAACCCACACATAGGGGTGGACATGGGGCGGCCGATGCCGGTCGGTGGTGCCTCCCCACTGTGTTATACACAGTGGGTGGCCCGCGGCCATGCGGCCCCCACGAAAATACATACCGCGCTGTCAATTTTTTTGGGGGGGGAAGCTCGGCCCTCCCAAAGTGGTCTTTTTTTTATTATTTTGATTTTGATTTTTATTTCTAAACTGCCCCTTCTTTTTAAATGCTTTATTTTAAAAAGAAAGAGTTTCTAGCTTAAAATAAAATAATATACATAAGTAAGTTTTTTCTTGAATTTAAAAAATAAATTTCTCTAGAGAAAAACCGACTGTATTTTACTAAACAGCAGCTATAGAGGAGATTTATTTTTTAAAAATAAATACATGGTTTCCTCCTACATTTTATTCTAATAACAATGGTGGAATAACAATGTAATTTTGAGCATATAATTTTTTTTTTTATAAATTTCAGATTATGCTAAGAACAAAATAAGAACATTAATACCAATTAGTTCATTAGCTTAACTTATATCTTGGCTTATAATACCTACAATTGTTGTTTTGCAAACCCAATATATATAAAAACATGCGATTGCTCAATTTGAAAAGCTTGAATTTAAATGGCGACTTTTCCACATTGTAGGAGTAATGAAATTTGTGAATTCTTTTCTTTGTAGAAATATTAACATCATGGTAATTTCAATAGAGGTAAAATGCATGTCATAATTTTTGCAAGCTTCCTCAATTTATAAAATGAATCCTGAATGCCTCTTTCCTTTCAAACACCATGTAGAAATATGGTAGGAAAATTAACAAAAGTTTAAGTCTACAATCTCATAAGGGCCTTAATACAAACTAGAATCCATGAAGCTTTCCTTTCATAAAATAAAGGTTACAAGAATGGTGATTTTCCAGCCATACCCATCTTTTCCATAAGGGTGTTACCCATCTTCGCTATCCCTTCAAGAACCTGAACAAAAATGTTGAGGTTCACCATGGAGGCTCACCTCCCAACCTAGGCCACACAAGGCTGCCCCCGAGCATGGGGATCCAATCTGGAATGGGTTACAAGCAGAAACACCCAACAAGCAGGAAATAAAAAAAAGTCTCAAACACAAGAAAACTTCCCAAATACCAGGATGAACAAGAGGAAGTATCTCCAAGAGACATTCTAGAAATAGGGGTAGTGGTAGACCTCATTGAAAGAGAAAGCCAAGAATACATAGAATATATAAGCCTCACATGGACTTGATAAGGACCATCTTTACAAGATGTTGTCCTGAATAACCTCCTTATACCTCCTAAATGCCCTCAGGCCCATCTTGGCTTCATGGGTATCATGTTATCCCAAGTTTATCCCTCCTCTCATGGGAGACTCTACACTTAACAGGAATCATTTCCACTACCCCTCCAAGGCTACTCTACCCTCCCAAGGGTGAGTGTACCCTAAAGCCCCATTTGAAAACAAACACATAGGAAAGACATTGAGAAACAAATAAAGAAATTTCCAAAAAAAATAAAATGAAAGCTTCAAGAAAATCATAAGACTCCATTAATGGAGTCCTTGAGCTCAAGAACACATACATAAATATAAAAATAAATTTAAAATAATTCCAACCTTAATCCAAGCTAAGGTGTGAAGAGGAAAGGTGTTGAGCTATCCTGCCTAAGCTTCCTTCTCCAAAGGCTCCTTCAAACTGAATTCTGTCTCTAAGGGTAGAGAGTGGGTGAACACTCAACTCATCCTAAAATCTCCCCTAAATAGGCAAACTTCCAACATGAGCAAGGCTTAACCCAAGGGTGAGGTAACTCTAACCAATCCTAAACTAAACCACATCCTAACCCTCCAAGGGTGAAGTCAAAAGAAACATGGGTAGAAGAGAGAGTGAGGTTAACCAAAGTCACACTACTCTTCCAAATTTGCTCAAAGATGAAAATGACACTTAAAGGGAGTAATAAATGAGTTTAGAGGCTCATTAATGATAGAAAATGACCCCTAACCCATAGGGTACCAAGTTGGGTGACTAAAACTGACCCCGGTT
>MU227142.1:1105417-1116072 GCA_018584345.1 Thuja plicata | reverse complement strand
TATATTATTGCAAATATAGCTTGAAATTATTCTTAGAAAATGGAGGACTTACCCTTAAAAATAATTCTGAATAAAAAAAAAGAAAAAAAAATAAGCTTGTTGTTTATTAAAAAAAAATATACAGACTCATTATATTACACTGGTCTAAAAAGAAATAATAATAATCATAATATAAGCAAAGGAAATAATATATATAGTAATAAACTATTTTTTATTACTAATATATATTATAAAACTTTTTTTTTAAACTTTAATTACAAAGTTTGGAGGTGGGTGGCGGGGGCCACCTCACCCCCTCCCTTTATTTTTACACCCTGCGGACACCACTGATGTGATAGTGGGCCGCAGAGGGACTGCGGTCACCACTGCACAAGCAATGGGCCGCAGTACTCTGTCGGCCCCACTGCCTAGTGGGTCGTGCAAGTGTGGGGCGGGGGCCATAGATCTCGGGTTTCCACCCCCTTAAATTTATATTGTAGTTTCTTTTTTTAATTTTAATTTAAGCTTTAAAAAAAAAGATATAACTTGTATTAATTTAAAAGTGTTTTTTGTTTAGTTTGTTTTTAAATTATTTTAATTTATTTAAAATTAATATGATATGTAGTTTAAATGAATGCTAATTAATTTAGTTTGTTAATTTAGTCTTAATTGATTTATAATGTAAAAGATTGTTTTATTAGACGTGACAGTTAATTGGTTATTGAGAAGGGATTTTTATATTAATTATTTTAATAATTAATATTCAATTTATTTGTAATATTATTTAATCATTTTTATATTAAAATATTAGTTGTATATTAATATTTGTCTA
Source organism: Thuja plicata (assembly GCA_018584345.1). Classification (NCBI taxonomy): domain Eukaryota; kingdom Viridiplantae; phylum Streptophyta; class Pinopsida; order Cupressales; family Cupressaceae; genus Thuja; species Thuja plicata. The sequence goes on along the minus strand of MU227142.1, from coordinate 1,115,261 downwards.
TATAAAGAGATTTTTTTAGTTGGGGTAATTATAGTGTTAATTTAGTAATTATGAATAGATTAATTTATAAGTTTTATAAATTAATTTATAGAGGCTATTTGTGCATTTCACTTTGAAAATTGAATAATTTTTGGTTAGTAATTTCATAGGAAAAATGAATTTTCATAACATGTGGTTATAAATTTGTTTATCACTGCGTTATGTATTTGCCTCTTCTGAAAATGTACAATACCATGTCATGACGTAATCATTTAGATGTTATTAGGATTGATGTGCGTATCCCGCCTGTATGTTTATGTTGGGATTGTTTTAGCATGGTATCTTGCATGTTTTTCTAGTACATGTGTCTTATTATGTTATTTTGGTTCGAATTGTCTTTCTGAACCTAGTATTCTGAGCTTAGGATATTTGATCCTTGAGAATGACTCATATGGTTAGTGAGAACCAGTAGTTCCTATATAGGTAGGAACCAGTTTATGAGTTCATGAGATTATGTTTGACCTTGAGTTTAGGGGGTGGTTAGTTAGGTGCATCTTAGGGGAGTGGCTTACAATAGGGTTCCGGGGCCCAAAGAGGCCAGTCCAGGGTGACCTATCATAAGTTAGTTAATAAGTGATAACTTAATAATAAAACTTGGGGTTAATATTAAATACAAGATTAGTTAGCATGTTGAGAGTCTGGGGTCTAGAGAGACCAGTCTAGGGTAAACTCAACTAGATGATGCTTGAGGGTTTGGGGTCTTTAGAGACTAGTCCCGGGTAACTCAAGTATATGACCATGTGATGACACTCCCATAGTATGTAGCCTAAGTCTCCTCCATAGGTCTTGTGGTACCTTTTATGGTTGTGTCTTGGACACTTGGCTTTTGGTTTCAGTATATGGTTTGTGTTGGTGTTTTGCATATCTTAAGTATGTTCCTTTATCTTTGGATGGTGTACCTTTGCTTTGATCTTGGATTTCTAGTTGTCTTGATCTTTTCATCCTTATGCTTTTGCTTTATTCTTTCTCATTGTGATCCTTCTAGGATCTTCCTATGTGTTTCTTTATGATGGCTTGTATACCTTTGATTGCCTTCATGTTGTATACCTGTGTGAGTGGGCCTGTTATTATCTCCTTAGCACAGTGGGAGTGGACCTTTAGCTCCACGCAGTTGGGTGGTAGTGATTCTTATTACCATTAAGATCCAACGGTTCTTCTTCATGCTTGGGTGATCTTTGATGCAGTTCTATCTTCTGATTCTTATGGAGACTGGTTTAGTTTCATGAGTTGTATATTTGTAACCATATGTGTTTATTGGTTGAAATCCTTTGGAGGATGTATTGTGTTGTATTCATCATGTTTATATTTAGAGGTTTTTATCTTATCATATTAGTTGTAATCTTGTAATAGAGTATCGAATGTGATACCAATTTTAGTTGTTGTATCATACTTGTGTTAGAGTGATTACTACATACCCTGCATCATGTGTAGAGGATGTGAGTTATGAGATGTATATTATTGGATTTACTTGTTGTATCCTTTATGTTAGTTCCTTAGAGTTTCTCTCATAATTATATGTCAAGGAACCCTCGAGGATTGTTATCTATGTATGAGTTGTACTTGTGTGTAGGTCATGTATCTCATTGCATTGCTTCCACATTGTAATCATTATTATTTGTAAACATTAAAATAAAATCAGCCTGTTAAATCCATGTCAGGTTTAGGTTAGTTCTTCTAGGTTCCCTGGTGGGGCATTACAAACACAATCAAAGTTAGGACCACACAACTCAAACTGAATAGGCGCGACGCTTCACAAAGTCAGCTTCACCAAATTAACTCTAACATCAATATTCTTTTGAAAAATGTTTAGTGCCTTTGGATAATTATCTTTAAATCATAACTAAACATTAATACAAACACACATATCTGAAAGATAGGCGCAACTCAAGAGGCATTGTATTTACGTTGGCTCTTAACAGATAAACTCTAGAAACTGTAACTGCCATAACTGATTAATCATAACTCAACTGTAACTGCATATCTGACTTAGTATGAATGCACATAGCATCTAGAACATGTATACACCATGGAAATAAACATGCATAATATAAAAATATCTATACGGATAATTGTATATAGGATACATGATGTATATTATATGTTGTCATCAATGACAAACATACAATCAATTATTTGCATAAAGGCAAATCTCCAACAATCTCCCCCTTTGACATTGATGGCTACATATGATAACATCAACTCAAAGTGTCTTCCTTCTTTTTACAATCTTCTCAATATCCTCATCAAAAGTTCCTCTTTACTGCTGCTACTGTGTATACTCCCCCAGAGTATATGCTCCCCCTTACTAATACTCCCCCTTTGACATCAATGAAAAAGTGTGTTAAACACCATTAAGCATAGATACTACTTTAGAAGTAGAGTAGTCAACCATTCATCGGTCACCAAGGATTGATGTCCTTGCTACAAGTTCTAATCAGACTCAGGAAAGAAAATTACTCCCAACTTCTCCCTGAGATACTCAAAAGTATCTTTTGATAGAGGTTTTGTAAAAATATCTACTAGTTGTTCTTTGGTGCTCACATAATCAAACTTTACTTATTTGTCTACAACATTTTCTCTTAGAAAGTGGTATTTGATCTCAATGTGTTTTTTATTTGCATGCATCATAGGATTCTTTGAAATATTGATAGTACTAGTGTTGTCACAATGAATGACAATAGGATAATCAATCATAATTCCAAAGTTTTTACTCATCTGTTTGATCCAAACCATTGTTGAACAATTCAATGCTCCTACAACATACTCAACTTTTGTTGTTGACTAAGATATACATTTCTTATTTTTACTTGTCCAAGTGACCAATCTATCTCCAAGAAATACTGCTCCTCCTAATGTACTCTTTCTGTCATCAACACAACCTACCCAATCTGCATTTATGTACACATTAAGTTGTATATTCTCTGAGTTAGGGTACTATAAACCATAGTCAATAGTTCATTTTAAGTATCTGGATATTCTTTTTATTGCCATTAGATGATTTTGCTTGGGTTCAGCTGCAAATCTTCCAACGATGCCAACTGCATTAGAAAAATCAGGTCTAGATTAAGTAAGATATATGATTTTTCCAATAATAGACTTGTATAGGGTCTTATCAACTACTGTGAAATCATCATCTTTAGAAAGCTTGCTTCCTGTTATTATGGGGGTGCTTACTGGTTTGCAATCTTCCATCTTGAAAGTCTTCAATATCTCCTTCACATACTTAGACTGATATATGAATATGCCTTTCTTTCTTTGTTTTACATTCAATCCAAGAAATTATTTGATAGGTCCAATCATGCTCATTTCAAATTCACTTTTCATTTCTTTGGAAAATTCTACACTAAGTTTGTCATTAGCTCTAAAGATAATGTCATCAACAAAAATAGCAATGAGTAGTAATCCTTCATCTATCTCTTTTATGAATAAATTACAATCCGCTACTCCTTTTCTGAATCCTATCTTTGTTAAGTATCCATCAATTCTCTCATAGCACACTCTTGGGGCCTATTTAAGTCCATAAAGTGCTTTCTTTAGTCTGCATACCATGTCTGGTTTACCTGAAAGTTTGAATCCTTCAGGCTGTGGTGCAGAAGCACACTTAACTCAAACCTCTAGCTCCTTATTTCTGGCATGTACTGAGTCTAGCCAAGTTAGGAGAGTGTGTGTGGAGCTTAGAAGGTCATTTGTTTTATTTCCCTAAGATGGATATGACTAGGTCAATCCATGTCTAGATAGGTTTCTTAGTTGGTTTCCTTTAGTTGTGTGTATGTGTGAGGTAGTTGGTAAGCCTCTAGAAATCCAACCAAGGCATCAAGAACCTTGGATAAGATTCTTGGTATCACTGGCACTAAGCCTACACTACTTCCTAGTAGCTTGGCCTACATTGCCTAGTAGCTCGGCCTACATTGCCTAGCAGCTCAGCCTACATTTGTGCCTAGAAGCTCGGCCTAAATTGGTGCCTAATAGCTCATCCAACACTGGATCTTAGCTTTCATTACTTTTTCTCAGTAATATTTAGTCATAACAGCTTGTGAAAAGTGAATCTTATCTTTTATGGACAGTATGGTTAGTGTAACAGTTCCTGAAGAGATTCTTGTGAATCAGTGGACCTTTAGGGTTATTTCCTATGAGAGGATGGTTACTAATAATATCCAAAAGCATTCATTTTAGAGATCTAGAGAGTAGAGATTGGAGAAGAAGAGAAGCTACAGGAAAGTTAGAGTTTTGCAGATTATTGTACTATTTTGTTTTGTTTCCATTAATGAGAAGTTGTGAATTGTGTGTTTAGTGGATATCAAGTTTCTTTGTGGTTCCTTTTGCATGCAACTAGATTATTTACCATATTTTCTATTTTGCAAGTTATTAGTTCTTCACTTGTTCTAGGTTGTAAACAGTAATGGCCCCTCAAGATTCATGAATCCATGCTGAGAATCATGTGTTGGGATGGAACTTGAGAGGAACCCTTGTACATAGTTTCCTTTTTTTTTCTATAGGAGAAGCAACACTAAAGAGTCTAGAGATCTTACCCTAGGTGAGCTTGGTAATAGTCTATCTAGGGAAGAGAATGAAAGCAATGTTCAGAAAACATTGAATAAGAAAGTAGAATGAATATATTTGTGTAGGTTCAGCAAGAACAAGATGAAAGCATTTTGATGGGGACTGAGTCTTGAAGAGGAGGTAAAATTGAGAGTGACTTACCTCAGTTTAGGGTTGTGAATACCCTAAGAGATGTAGGAGAAAGATCTCAAAATAGAGCCAAGCTGGTTCTGTAGCAGCAACAAGACTTTTGTCCACATCAGATTGGTATCAGAGCCTAAATTGATTGGGCTTGTGGTAAATGTTCCAGCTAGTAGTATCAATAGGTGAAAAAAAGATAGTCATCAATGCAAAGCTTGCAAAGGAAGTAGATGATCAGAAGAGAGTGATAGAGGATCAAAGGGAAAGGAGTAGACTCCTTGAAGAAGCCCTAGATGAGATGAAGGTAAAACTTCAAGAAGTTGCAGATGCAACTAAAATAAAAGATGGAGATGAAGTCAGCAGCAGCAGAGGGAAGTAGAAAGTTGATGAAGAAGACTTGATACCTAAACCAGACCCTCCAATGAGTGAGGAGACATTTCTAAAAGCTCTCAGATCCCTAGGAGGCAAAATTCTTAAAGGAATTCCATTAATGGAAAAATGGACAGTGAACTAGTTATGGAATGGATAGAAGGTATTGAGAATCCTTTTGAATGTGAGGGCATAACTGAAGCACATAAGGTAAAAGTTGAAAAGTCAAGGCTAAGAGGCTTAGCATTAACATGGTGGAAATACCTCCAAGAAGAGAGGGAGAAGATGGGTAAGAATCCAATTTCAAATTGGAAGGCCATGTTAAACAAGGTAAAGGAGCAATACCTACCAGAGGATTATGAAATCTAGTTACATAAAAAGAGATAGAGTTTGAAGCAAAAATATTTGGATGTGGCTACATATATTAAAGAATTCTAGAAGTTGTGCTTGAGGTCAAGAGTCTAAGAGGATGAGACTATCAAGGTGACTAGGTATCTTGGAGGCCTAAAATAGAATATCCAAGAGGAAATCAATTTGTGGACTCCCACAACTATCCATAAGTGTTTCCAACTTGCATTGAAAGTGGAAGAGAAGAACAAGAAGAAATCAAAATCAAACTTTAGAGGAAGAGAAAGAGGTAGAGAAGGAAGAGGACAAGGAGGATATGGTGGAAGAGGATGAGATTCAAGGAAGAAAAGTGAGAACAAGATCACTAAAAATTAGGAAGGAAACTTAAATAGAGGAGGTTCCAGTAGAGGTAGAGGCTCTAATACTAGTGGGAGAGGAAGGAACAAAAGAAATCAAGGAAGAGGATCATCCTACTTTGCCACCATCAAATGCTACCACTACAATTAGCTAGGGCATCCTACCTATGGGTTTCCTGAAAAAGGTTCTACTTCTCAATGAGGTGGAAAGAGAGTTAACTATGTCCAAGAAGAATCAAGTTGCAACAGCAAGCCATCTGAGGTACCTTTAGAATCAGAGGAAGGTGAGATCCTCATGATAAAGAGGAAATTGATTAGAGAGACAAGCAAAGAAGAACCAAGCCAAAGAAGGGCACTCTTTAGAGTGAAGTGCAAGATCATAGGAAAGGTGTGTAGAGTCATTACTAATTCAGGTTCAACTGATAATATCATTAGTGAAGAGGCAGTCAACAAGTTAAATTTGAAAAGGATTCCACATGAAAATCCATACAAGGTTACATGGCTTAACAAAGGACAACATGTGTTTGTAGGAGAACAAGCATGGATAGAATTCACCATAGGCAAGTATAAGGACAAAGTTCTATGTGACATTCTTCCCATGGATGCATGCCATCTTCTACTTGGAAGGCCATGGAAATTTGATAGGCAAGTCATGCATCATGGAACCAAGAATGCATACTCATGATGACATGTAACTGATTGAATGTTTGATAATGTTAAGTTGAAGATGATACAAGACATTAAATTAGTTAATGGTTTGTATTGTCATTGATTTCAACTTGATATCATCTGTACGGTCATGTATAGAATGCCTAAGACTTCATAGAATCAATGGAACAATGATTATGCTTTCAAAAATGCATAAAAGTCAAGTATTCACTAAGTGATAGACAACACTGATGGAGTGCACACCATCGGTAAAGGTAGAGAAAATGTCACAATGATAACCAATGAGAAGAAGATAGTGTTTCCCGATGAAGTAGAATCATAGGATGCCCGACGAGCTGAAAATAGAGTTGCCCAATGAGAAAGATCCAATGATGCCCGATGGACGGAGATCCCAAAGCTAACTAAAGTTACACGGATGGAACTAGCAGTTGTTAGCGATGACGAACTATAGAATTGACCGACGGAACAGAGAGTTCAGAAAATGACAAAATATCTAGTTGACAGAGCTTAAGGATAGACTTAACTGGTTGATTTATTTGTTTTATTTGACCACCATTAAGTAATTGATTGAAAGAAGATTTATTCAGTTGGCAAGAAGATAACTATGAGATAAATTAGGAGTTAAAGCCATAAATCAGATTGGCTGGATTGTTTTTCATGCCAATAATCAAGAATTAAGGAATATCATGTCTATATAAGAGACAAGCATAATTCATTTCCGAAAGAAATTAGATACATGTAAGGGGAGTGAATAGAAAGAAGATGCTGAAGAGAAACTAGTGAAGGTTAAACTTCATCCAGTCCTGATCAATCAAGCTAAGGGAGAGCTAATGAATTCTATGGACACCGACAAACAGTGAAGCACAACATCACAGAGTAGAAAGTTTGGAACACAAAAGAATTGAATTGATACATTGATCAGAGAGGTATTGTACTTAAATAGATTTGAAAATCTGCAATTCAAGTTACATTAGAAATAGGTCATTATGTTTCAGTTTAACCATTGAAGCATTAAGTCTCTTAATAGAGCAGGACTTAACTGTCTTCTATATATTGAGGTACATCCCATGGAGTGCCAAAAAGGTTGTTTCATGAAAGTAGCATTAGTCTTACCTAAAGCCTATTGATAGTCTAAGAAGGAGGTTGATTCAGGGATGGTAGTAAGATTAACATAAAGCTTATTGACAGTCTAAGAAGAAGGCCGATTCAAGGATGGTTGCATATATTTCAGATACTTAGTGATAACCTATGTATAAAAATCCTCTAACAAGGTCACACTTAATAGTGTATTTGTAACCTTTAACAGGGTTGGCTCCTAACAGGGCTCACTTCAAAAGAGTGAAAATTTGGGGTACTGGTCCCAGTGGTTTTTCCCTTAACAGGGTTTCCACGTTAAAATCTATGTGTTATGTGTGTATGGTTTATTACTTTATTGTTTTACATTTCACATATGCATTTCTAGTTGATTGGTATACTCTACATATTTACTGAGTATCGGTAAATAAGTTTTACTACTTATCGGTAATCAGGGAGAATAAGGACAGACAAGGTAAACCGACAGACAATTAATTATTTCAAAGTATTTCAAGGCATGCATCTTATAGGGACTTAATAGTCTGAGGTGTATTGATTGGTGGATTAAAGTTTAAAGGATAAATAATTGAGGCCACTGATTCAACCCCCCTCTTAGTTATTACTAACAATTGGTATCGGATCTTGTGTGCTTAGAAGGAAGGTTTCAAGACCTAAGTAAAGATCACAAGATGAATAGATGAGATGTGCCTAAGTTGAACAAAGACAACTTTGCTTCATGGAAAAGTAGGGTAAGACTCCACTTATCAAGTATTGGCAATGATATTACTCAATACCTAGATATTGAATATGTGTTGCCTACATGACCATTGATAGTAGATCAATTGAGAGTGAAGCATGAGCATAACTGCATGGTTATAGAGCTTTCTTCCTCACTCTCTGATGCTGAATTTGAAGATGTCAAAGATTGAAAAATTACAAAAACAATGTGGGACAAATTGAAGCTTGTACATGGAGGTGATACAAATGTTCTAAGAGCCAAGGCAGAAAGCCTTTGAGGAAAGTTTGATGATCTTAGAATGAAAGAAGGTGAAAACATCACATAGTACAACATAAGGATAAAAGAAGTAGTCAATGCTATATGAGGTGTTGGAGGTACACTTGAAGAGGAGACAATGGTAAGTAAAATCTTAAGAACCTTATTGCCTGTATATGCTATTATAGTCTCTTCTATTCAAGAAATGAGAGCAGTAGAAAACAATACAGTTACTCTTGATAGCCTAATTGGTAGACTAATTTCATTTGAGATGAATAACTTTGACAATAGTGTCTTACCAAGCTTAGAGTCTGCATTTAAATCTTCTATGAGAATAAGAAAATCTAGTCAGAGACACTCATCTAGAAGAGACAGTGAAAGTGAAAGTGAAGAAGAAGATCTAGATGAAATAGAAGCACTCATAGCAAGAAGAATGTTGAGAGGCAAAGGTAAATACAAAGGCAAGTTACCACTTGTATGCTTTAATTGTAAAGAGATTGGACACTTTGCTGCAAGATGTCCTAATAGAAGAAAAGATGACAGAAGCGATGACAAATCTTTTGAGAAGAAATCTGATAGAGGTGATAACAAAGGTTACAGAGGTTATCGATGATCAGAAAGAAGGATACCCGAGATTACAAGGATAAAGGAAAGAAGGCTAGCTACCTAGCTACTTGCAAAGATGAAGATACTGACACCAAACCAGATGATGACATCAAGATAGTGTTTGTAGCTATGAAGGATGATACAGATGAAGATAAAAGGTATGAAGAAACTACACTCATATCTAAGATTAGTAAGAAGGATATCTAGATTATAGGTAGTGGCTGCACCCACCATATGACTGGTGACAAATAAAAGTTTAATACTTTTGAATAATATAATGGTGGTACAGTGAGAATGGGAAATGATACACCTTGTCAAATTGAAGGTAAAGGAAAAATAATGTTGAATAACCTAATTAAATGTGAAAATTCTTATTGGGTAAAAGGATTGAATTATAATCTGTTGAGTGTGTCTCAGCTGAATAATTTAGGTCACAGAGTAGCATTTGAGAACAGGAAGGCAAAGATCTTCAATGAATCAGGAAAACTGATTGGTACTAGTGAACAGACCAAAGGTAACTTATTCTATCTGAATGACACTAACCCCACTTGCTTGATGACTAGAAATGAAGACATATGGTTATGGCACAAAAGATTGTGTCATGTGAATTTTGAAAACATGATGAAAATAAGTAGGAAAAGAAGTGTAAGAGGCTTACTGACGATGACAAAGCCAGACAACATCATGTGCAAAAATTGTCAAAAAGGTA
>MU227142.1:1078019-1103964 GCA_018584345.1 Thuja plicata | reverse complement strand
TCACAAAGCCTTGTATGGATTGAAACAAGCTCCTAGAGCCTGGTATGAATGACTTCATTCCTATCTAATAAGTATTGGATTCATAAGGACTAGTGAAAATAGTAATCTTTATTTGAAAGAAGATAATGATGCTAACACTTTGATTGTTGAAATATTTGTTGATGACATCATATTTGGAGGCAAGATATGCTATGCAAATCATTTGCTGATGAGATGAGAAAAGAGTTTAAGATGTCTATGTTTGGAGAGATCAAGTTCTTTCTTGGTCTACAGATCATTAAATAAAGTGAAGGAATTTTAATTACACAGTCCAAATACATCAAAGAGGTCTTGAAAATATTCAAAATGGAAGATTCCAAACTAGTTGGGACACCGATGGCTGCTAGATGCAAATTAACAAAGGAAGACAAGTCAACAAAGGTAAATCAGACTTTGTATAGATCAATGATAGGAAAACTCATGTATGTTGTACACACTAGACCAGATATTGCGCATGTAGTAGGAATTGTTGCTAGATTTTCTGCTAACCCTAGGGAATCACATATGACTGTTGTGAAAAGAATTCTAAGATATTTGAAGAATATTGATGAATTTGGCTTATGGTATAGAAGAGAAGGAAAATTTAAACTTAAGGTGTTTACCAATGCTGATTGGGCTGGAAATCTTGATGACTGGAAGAGCACAACTGGAGGAGCATTCTTTATGGGTGATAGACTTGTCACATGGATTAGCAAGAAGCAAGGATGCATCTCTTAGACTACTACAGAAGTAGAATATGTTGTTGCTGCTACAAACTGCTCAAATATTGCATGGATCAAATAGTTGCTGGAAGGTATGCATACGAAGATTACAGAACCAGTGATTATCTATTTTGATAACACCAGTGCAATAACCATTTCCAAGAATCCAGTCATGCATGCAAAGCCTAAACACATTGCCATCAAGTATCATTAGTTGAGAGAACAAGTACAATAAAAAGAGGTGATACTTGAATATGTGCAATCAAAAGAACAATTGGCTGATATCTTCACCAAGCCACTGCCCAAGGATACATTTGAGTACCTGAGAAAGAGACTAGGGGTTAAACCCATGTCTACCAGTCAGTAAAGGACTAAAGGCTACATCAACCATATATTATCATAATATCACTCATGATTGATGCAAGCAAAAGATGGACTTCAAAGCTACATCTATATATAGAAAGGTATATATCAAAACCAAGCACCAGAACATATTATTGTATTAATGATGGATAAGGGAATTCAAGGAATATATTATGGATAGGAGAAAATAGTTGTTTGATATTAATGTCAGATATTTGTAAAATATTTGTTTGGCATTGTTGTCAAAGGGAGAGAATGTATCCATATTATCATAAGAAACTATTCATTATCAGATTACTTCAAACAGGGAGAGATCATATCCATAGGGAGATAATTTGTATAAAAGTTGCAAACAAAAGAAAGAGACATCAAAGAAGAAGAACAGTCAAAAGAGAGAAATTGACACTAATAGAGGACACAACACATCAGAAGAAGAAACACAGAAAGCTGCAAGAATCAAATCTAAGCTAACACAAAGCTTACCAGTGGTCAGACATTTTTATCAGTTATCAAAACAAATTGTTTGCTAATTTGATGAATCTCAATAATTGTATTTCATATTGTATTAGAAATAGTATAGTGTGATAATATAGTATGTTTCCATCAATGCCAAAGGGAGAGATTGATGACATGTAACTGATTGAATGTTTGATAATGTTAAGTTGAAGATGATGCAAGACATTAAATCAGTTAATAGTTTGTATTGTCATTGATATTAACTTGATATCATCTGTACGGTCATGTACATAATGCCTAATACTTCAGAGAATCAATGGAACAATGATTATGCTTTCAGCAATGCATAAAATTCAAGCATTCACTAAGTGATAGACAACACCAATGAAGTGCACACCATCGGTAAAGGCAAAGAAAATGTCACAGTGATAACCGACGAGTAGAAGATAGTGTTTCCCGACGAAGAAAAATCATAGGATGCCCGACGAGCTGAAAATAGAGTTGCCCAATGAGAAAAATCCAATGATGCCCGACAGACAGAGATCCTAAAGCTAACTAAAGTTACACTGATGGAACTGGCAGTTGTCACCGACGATGAACTACAAAATTGACCGATGAAATAGAGATTTCAAAAAATGACAAAATATCATGATGGTAGAGCTTAAGGATAGACTTAACTGTTTGTTTTATTTATTTTATTCGACCACCGTTAAGTAATTTATTTACATAAGATTTATACAGTTGGAAAGAAGATAACTATGAGATAAATCAAGAGTTAAAGCCATAAATTAGATTGGCTAGATTGTTTTTCATGCCAAGAATCAAGAATTAAGGAATATCATATCTATATAAGAGACAAGCATAATTTATTTCTGCAAGCAATCAGATACATGGAAGGGGAGTGAATAGAAAGAAGATGCTGAAGAGAAACTAGTGAAGGTTAAACTTCAACCAGTCTTGATTGATCAAGCTAAGGGAGAGCTAATGAATTCTACAGACACCAATGAATAGTGAAATACAACATCATAGAGTAGAAAGTGTGGAGCACAAAGGAATTGAATTGATACATTGATCAAAGAGGTATTGTACTTAAATAGATCTAAAAATATGCAATTCAAGTTGCATTAGAAATAGGTCATTGTATTTCAGTTTAACCATTGAAGCATTAAGTCTCTTAAAAGAGTAGGACTTAACCATCTTCTATATATTGAGGTACATCCCAAGGAGTGCCAAAAATGTTGATTCATGAAAGTAGCATTGGTCTTACCTAAAGCCTATTGATAGTCTAATCAGGAGGCTGATTCAAGGATGGTAGTAAGATTAGCATAAAGCCTATTGACAGTTTAAGAAGAAGGCTGATTCAAGGATGGTAGCATAGATACCAGATTCTTAGTGACAACCTATGTATAAAGATCCTCTAACAAGGTCACACTTAACAGTGTGCTTGTAACCTTTAACAAGGTTGGCTCCTAGCAGGGCTCACTTCAGAAGAGTGAAAATTTGGGGTACCGGTCCCAGTGGTTTTTCCCTTAATAGGGTTTCCATGTTAAAATCCATGTGTTATGTGTGTATGGTTTATTACTTTATTGTTTTACATTTCACATATGTATTTTTGGATTGATTGGTATACTCCACATATTTACTAAGTATCGGTAAATAAGTTTTACTGCTTATCGGTAATCAAGGAGAATAAGGATAGACAAGGTAAACCAACAGACAGTTAATTATTTCAAAGTATTTCAAGGCATGCATCTTATAGGGACTTAATAATCTGAGGTGTATTAATTGGTGGATTAAAGTTTAAAGGATAAATAATTGAGGTCACTGATTCACACCCCCCCCGCCTCTCAGTTATTACTAACAACTCATTCAAGAAAGATGCGGTGACTTTCAAAATTTAGTCCCTGATAGAAGAAGGAGAGGTGAAGAAATCAAGTCCAAGTGTGCTCATGGTTGGTGAGGAGTTCTTGAAGACTATAGGAGAAGGAGAATGAGCTGGATTTTCTTTAGTATTGAAGCCAAAAGATGAATTTTCTGTCAAGAAATCAGAGATACCAAATGAGGTAAAAGAAAGACTTGAAGAGTATAGGGATATTGTGAATGATGGCTAGCCCACTCCCCTTCCTCCTAAGAGACTTGTTAGCCACAATATTGACTTCATACTAGGAGCTACCTTACCCAACAAAGCTGCCTATAAGAAGACCCCTCAACAAAATGAGGAAATAGCCAAGCAAATTAGAGAGTTATTAGACCAAGGCCTAATTAGAAAGAGAATAATCCCATGTGGAGTCCCTGCTATTTTAGCACCTAAGAAAGGAGGAGCTTGGAGACTTTGTGCTGATTCTAGAGCCATAAATAGAATCACCTTTAGGTATAGGTTTCCAATACCCAGAATTGAAGACCTAATGGATTGTTTAGGGGAGGCAAAGCACTTCAGCAAGATTGATCTTAAGAGTGGCTACCACCAAATCAAAATTAATGGAGGAGAGGAATGGAAGATAGATTTCAAAACTACAAGAGGTTTGTATGAATGGCTTGTAATGCCATTTGGTTTGTCTAATTCTCCCTCAATTTTTATGAGACTTATGAATGAGGTATTGGTAGAATGCATTGGTAAGTTTGTTGTTGTCTACCTAGATGACATTTTAGTTTTTAGCAGAACTAAGGAGGAGCATATTAGGCATTTGAAAATTGTTTTCAAGAAATTGCATGATGAAAAGCTAATGATCAATTTAGAGAAGTGTGACTTCATGAAGCAGGAGCTTGTATATCTCAATTTTGTTTTGTCATAGGGTAACCTCAAAATGGACCAAGGAAAGGTGGATGCCATTCTAAGTTGGCCTACTCCCAAGTCTGCAACTGAGGTGAGAAGTTTCCATGGTTTAGCTCAGTATTACAAAAAGTTCATTAGACATTTCAGTGGGATTTGTGTTCCTATGTTAGAAACCATTAAAGGTGGGATGAAGACAAAGTTTCAATGGACACCTCAAGCAGAAAAAGGGTTTGAAACACTAAAGGAGAAGATAGTAGAGTTGCATACTCTAGTTCTTCCAAGATTTGATAAGCTTTTTATAGTAGAATGTGATGCAAGTAATGTGGCCATTGGGGCTGTCATAAGCCAAGAAGGAAGACCAGTAGATTTCCATAATTAGAAGCTAAATGATGCAAAGAAGAAGTACTCTACTTATGAATTAGAGTTGTATGCTCTAGTCCAAGCACTCAAGAAGTGGAGGCACTACTTTTTTCCAATGGAGCTCATAGTATATACTGATAACCAAGCTCTCAGCTTCCTTAACTCTCAAATCTATAAGCCTACACTTTCAATATCAAGCATAAAAAGGGAGTGCAGAATAAGGTTGCTGATGCATTGAGCAGAAGGATGCTCATAGTGAAATAATTTCAGCTACAAAGCATAGGTATTGATAGCTTTAAAGACCTATATGTTGAAGATGAAGATTTTGTTCAAATCTACAAGGTATGCAAGGAGTTTTAAAAAAACTTTCATGGTGATTTTTTTGAATATACTTTGCAAAAGGATTTATTGTTTAAAGGAGGTCAACTTAGTGTTTCTAAAGGGTCTATGAGAGAGAATTTGATCCAAGAAAAACATAATGGAGCACTTAGAGGTCATTTTGGAGTCAATAAGACTCAAGAGTTAGTCACTAGGTTCTATTTTTGGCCTAGAATGAATAGAGATGTTAGATAGTATATTGAGAGTTGTGTAGTGTGTCAAAAAGAAAAGGGCACATCTTCTAATGCAAATCTTTATCAGCCACTTCCAATCCCAACCAGACCATGGGAATGCATAAGCTTGGATTTTATGTTTGGTTTTCCAAGAATGAGGCAGCGATATGACATAATTTATGTTTTTGTGGAAAAATTTAGTAAGATGGCACATTTTATACCTTGCAAGACTATTCATGATGCTTGTAACATTGCTCATCTATTTTTTAGTGGAGTGGTGAGGATACATGGACTCCCACTTAGTATTGTTTTAGACAGGGACAGCAAATTCATGAGCCATTTTTGGAATACATTATGGCAAAAGCTTGGCACTAACTTGTCTTTTGGATTTGCCTACCATCCGTAGGCAGATGGCCAAATAGAGGTAGTCAATAGAAGTCTTGGTAACTTGCTGAGATGCCTCACAAAGGATTATGGTCAAGCATGGGACCAACTCATTGGATAAGCTGAATATGCATACAATGATATAGTGAACAGATCAACTGGTAAGAGTCCTTTTGAAATAGTTTATGGCTTTCACCCAAGAGGAATTTTTGAACTTAGAGAATTGAAGGAAGGAATGCATGGTAGTGGATATGCTGAGGAATTTTCTCATTCAATGAGGGAAGTCCATGAAATTGTGAGAAAGAACTTTATTGAAAATGTTGAAAAGGTAAAGCAAAAGGTGGATGTATCAAAGAGGGATGTTCAATTTCAGATTGGAGACTTTGTGATGGTACACTTGAACAAACATAGGCTACAAAAAGGTGTTCCTCACAAGCTAAAAATGAAGAGGCTAGGTCCATGTAAGATAATTGAAGAGAATGGAAACAATGCATACAAGGTGGAGCTTCCTGAAGACATTGGGTTGTCACCAATTTTCAACATTGCAGACTTGATAGCATACAAAGGACCAATTCAATATGTTGATAAAAAGCTTCAAGAAGTAATACAGGAGGTAAAAGATCTGAAATTAACCCCTACTACATATATGAAAGCTAAAAAGATACTAGACTCAAGGGTCTACAAGAAGACTAGGAGCAGAGACTATATGGGGTACCTTGTCAAATAGCATAGAAAAGAAGATGTTGATGCTACTTGGATTAGAGAATCAGACTTCAAGAGGTTGGGAATTGATCCAAACATGCTCAATCTAAGGATGGATTAACCTTTCTTTTGTCTGGGGGAGTATGGTGCAGGAGCACACCTAACTCAAACCCCTGGCTCCTTATTTCTAGCATGTATTGAATCTAGCCAAGTTAGGAGAGTGTGTGTGGACCTTAGAAGGTCATTTTTTTTATTTCCCTAAGATGGATATGACTAGGTCAAACCATGTCTAGATAGGTTTCTTAGTTGGTTTCCTTTAGTTGTGTGTGTGTGAGGTAGTTGGTAAGCCTCTGGAAATCCAACCAAGGCATCGGGAACCTTGGATAAGCTTCTTGGTATCACTGGAACTTGGCCTACATTGGTGCCTAGTAGCTCAGCCTACATTACCTAGCAGCTCGGCCTACATTGCCTAGTAGCTCGGCCTACATTTTCTAGCAACTCGACCTATATTGCCTAGTAGCTTGGCCTACATTGCCTAGAAGCTCAACCTACATTGCCTAGCATCTCGGCCTACACTTCCTAGCAGCTCAGCCTACATTTGTGCATAGTAGCTCGGCCTACATTGGTGCCTAGCAACTCGGCCAACACTAGAGCTCGGCTTGCATTACTGTTGCACGGTAATATTCAGTCGCAACAGCCCATGAAAAGTGGATCTTATCTTTTATGTATAGTATGGTTAGTGTAATGGTTCCTGAAGAGATTCTTGCAAATGAGTGGACCATTAGGGTTGTTTCCTATGAGAGGATGGTTACCAATAACATCCAAAAGCTTTCATTTTAGAGATCTAGAGAGTAGAGATTGAAGAAGAAGAGAAGCTACAGGAAAGTTAGAGTTTTGCAGATTATTGTACTATTTTGTTTTGTTTCTAGTAATGAGAAGTTGTAGACTATATGTTTAGTGGATATCAAGTTTATTTGTGGTTCCTTTTGCATGCAAGTAGATTAGTTACCTTATTTTCTATTTTGCAAGTTATTAGTTCTTCACCTGTTCTGGGTTGTAAATAGTAATGGCCCCTCGAGATTCCTGAATCCATGGTGAGAATCATGTGTTGGGATGGAAATTGAGAGGAGCCCTTGTACATAGTTTCCTTTTTGTTTTCTATAGGAGAAGCAATAGTAAAGAGTCTAGAGATCTTACCCTAGGCAAGCTTGGTAATAGTTCGGCTAGGAAAGAGAATGAAAGCAATGTTCAGAAAACATTGAATAAGCAAGTAGAATGAATCTATTTGTGTAGGTTCAGCAAGAAGAAGATGAAAATCATTTCGATGGGGAATGAGTCTTGAAGAGGAGGTAAAATTGAGAGTGACTTACCTCAGTTTAGGGTTGTGAACACCCTAAGAGATCTAGGAGAAAGATCTCAGAACATAGCCAAGCTAGTTTTGTAGCAGCAATAAGACTTCTGTCCACATCAGGATTCTCTATGTAGACTTCTTCCTTCAAGTCACCATTTAGAAAAGCTTATTTGACATCCATTTGGTATACCTTAAAGTTCTTGAATGTTGCATAGGTCAAAAACAACTTGATAGCTTCAAGTCTTGTCACAGGGGTAAATGTATCAGTATAATCTATGCCTTCTCTCTATGCATATCCTTTACACACTAATCTTTCCTTGTTCCTTACCACTGTGCCTTCTTCATTCATTTTTTTTCTGAATATCCACTTAGTTCCAATCATGTTCTTGTCATGAGGTCTAGGGACCAATTCCCATGTTTCACTCTTGATTATTTGATCTAATTCTTCTTGCATGGCAATTTTCTAGTCTAAATCTTTGCACGCATCTTTAACACTTAAGGGTTCAATCTGTGAAAGTAAGCATACCTCTTCATCAGTGGTTGAATCTTTTTCTCTAGATCTTGTCAAGGATTTTGCACTGTGATCTCCAATGATATCTTCCTTAGAGTGGTATTTGGATGTGTATCTTGGATTCTTAGGAGTGATACTTTCATCTATAATATGTGATTCTTCTTCACTTGGTTCAGGATTGTTACATGAAACATCAATACAGTCAAACATTTCTACAATAACTGTGTCCTTATTGATGGGTCTAGGCTCATCTTTAATCATGGGAGCATAGTCATAATATCTTTCTTGAATCATAAAATTCTCATCAATCTTCACATGAGTACTTTCAATGATCTTCTTTAATCTTAGATTAAAACATCTATAGGCTTTGCTTTTAGTAGAGTAACCAAGAAAAATACCTTCATCGCTTCTAGCATCAAACTTGCCAATGCTATCATCCCTCTTGATGTAGCACTTGCTTACAAAGATTTTGAAGTATTTTACAGTAGGTACATTACCAAACCAAAGTTCATAAGGTGTCTTGTCTACACCTGGCCTCAATTGTATTCTATTAATAGTGTAAACTACTGTATTGACTGCATCTCTCCAGTAGGTATGGGAAACCTTTTCTTCAATCATGATAGTGCACATTGTGTCAAGTACTATCTTGTGCCTCCTTTCTTATATCAAATTCTAATGAGGGGTGTTGGGTGCACTTAACTATCTTTTGATTCCATGTTCTTCACAGTAGTCATAAAACTGGTCAGAGGTAAATTCTCCTCTATCACATCTCAGACATTTTATCTTTAATCCAGATTCACTCTCAACCTTAGCTTTGAATCCTTTGAACTTCTCAAAAGCTTCAGATTTTTCTTTTAAGAATGCAACCCACATCATCCTTGAGAAATCATCAACAAGCAAAATAAAATACCTTTCTCCATAGTATGATCTTGTTTGAGTAGGTCCACATAGGTCTGTATGAATTAGATCTAATTTGTTTTCTATAGAGTCTTGTTTGCTCCTAAATGAGGTCCTCACATGATTCCTCATCACACATTCCCTACACATGGTGTCAATTGGTCTTGCAATGCTAGGAAGGTCTCTTACTACCTTTACATTACTTATCTTGACTATGTTGTCAAAATTGATATGACAAAGTATCTTGTGCCATAGCCAACTGTCATCTACTTTTGCAACAAAACAACTTAGTTCCAAGTTGAGTTGAAAAACATTACCTTTGGTCTTTGATCTTGATGCAATCATGTCTCCTTATTTTTTGTTAATGATGCACTGGTTGTTTTTAAATTCCAACTAATGTCCTTTATCAAGCAACTATCCAACACTTAGTAAGTTATGATGCAAGCCATCAACATAGAGAACATCATTTGTCTTGTTCTTTCCATCTAAGGTGATAGAAGCTCTACCTATGATAGGTTTGGGAGTGTTATCTCCAAATCTAACCATTCCACCTTTGTACTTGTCCAAATGTACAAATTTGTCTTTGTCTCCTATCATGTGGTGTGAACATCCACTGTCAATGATCCAGTTAGTTCTGATGTCAGCTTTTGAAACTAATGCTAACTCTTATTCTTTTACTT
The DNA here is from genome assembly GCA_018584345.1 of Thuja plicata. NCBI lineage: Eukaryota > Viridiplantae > Streptophyta > Pinopsida > Cupressales > Cupressaceae > Thuja > Thuja plicata. Next base: position 1,094,196 of record MU227142.1, on the reverse strand, counting down.
CATCTTCTTTGTCCATTTCTTCAAGCATCTTCTGAATGTGTTTAATGGAAATGAATCCAATTTCATCTTCTCCTAATTCATCATCAGTTACACCATCCTCAGCATGGTAACATTCTTTAGTGTACTTAGGTTTGTAATCTGGTCTGAACTTCTTGACTCTTGTAGGGCACTTGGATGCAAAGTGACCAACTTTGTTGCATGAAAAACATTTTAATGGTATCTTTCCTTCATATTTACCTTTACCTTTCCTTTCCTTCTTGGAAATCATAAAAATGATTTCTTCTAGTTTTGTATCCACTTCTTCATTATTACTAGAGTAGTTTATAGATTTCTTGTTGTGGACTATGGCTTTGAAGGTTGTCTCACTTTTAGGTTCTATCTTCAATCTAGATATCTCAAATGTAGATATTTTGTTGATCAAAGTCTCCCTCTTGAATTCTTTTGAAAATTGCATAGTCTCATCTAAGATATTTATCTTGCTCTCATAATCTGTTGTCAATGTGATCATTAATTTTTCCATTATATCTTCCTCTAATATTTCTCCACCATTGTTTCTTATACCTGATACTGCTTCATTAATCCTCTGATTGTAAGCTCTAATGTTTTCTTTAGGTAACATCTCTAAACTATTGTATCTTTTCTTCCATGTCTTTCTATGCGCATTCTTTGCTTGGATGTCTCCTTCAAACATATCTTCTAAGTATTTCCAAATAGAGTATGCTTTATCTGTCTTTTTTATTTGAGAGAATTCACTGTCAAATAGGGCGCTGATTAGGGCTTCTTTAGCAATTGCATTATTAGTGAACACTTCCTTTTGTTTCATAGAAGAGTCATCTGCTACAAGATCTTTCAAGGTGGGAACTTCAATTTCTCATTTTTTCTATCATTTTGTTCTTCCAATGCACTGAAGATGTTTTATCATTTTGTTATTCTAGTCAAGATAGTTTTCTCCATCGAACTTAGGACTCTCTTTCCTGAAGTATGCCATCTGATCTACCTTAAGTTGTTAGGCTTTCTCTCCAAGGTACTTAGCTCTAATACCAATTGTTCAAATAGTCCCAAGGATAACTAAGAGGGGGGGGTGAATTAGTTATCAGTCAATTTAATTATTTTCTCTTTCTTAAATGTAATTTGATATAAATTAAATGCACATTTAGATAACACAATAGAGTACTCAATAATTTTGGTTATGGGGAAAACAAATAGGTAAAAACCCCAGTGGGATTTAGCACCCACAAATAACTGTACTAGTTTATAATGATCCCTATTAGAAGATATTACAACCTTGTTAGGAGTTGATCTTTACAATGCAAGAAGTACAAAGACTTGGTTAAAGGTCGGACCCTATTAGCAGTCTTTTACAGATAACCCTATTAAGGGTGAGGATTCACTGTCCAATAGCTCACCACTAAGATGGTGAAGGCTACAACCTTTAGTATAATAGATATACACTATATCTGGTAAATGAACTATTTGAGTAGACTTGCTGTCTTGATTCATTCCAATGAATTGCAATCAACTTATGTTTCTTCACATAGATCTTCAACTTATTCTTTCTGACTTTCTGCTCTTCTCTGTCTTTTCTTTTTCACTACATTTTCACTCTTAGCGAACATAACATAACTGCTATATGTATCTCCACCAAGGATAAGGTCACAATGATATCTAGAAACACTTCATCAACTTTATTTTTAGCTCAACCAAGCACGCAATCAATGTTAGGACCGCGCAACTCAAATTGAATAGACATGACACTTCACAAAGTCGGCTTCACCAAATTAACTCTAACATCAATATTATGTTGAAACTTGTTTAGCACCTTTGGTTAATTATCTTTAACTCATAACTAAATGTTAATATAAACACACATATCCCAAAGATAGGAACAACTCAAGAGACACTATATTTATGTCGGCTCTTAACATATAAACTCTAGAAACTGTAACTGCCATAACTGATTAATCATAACTCAACTATAACTACATATCTTACTCGGTGTGAATGCACATAGAATCTAGAGCATGTATACACCATGGAAATAACCATGCATAGTACCAAAACATTTGTACTGATAATTGCATATAGGATACCTGATGTATATTATATGTGGTCATCAATGACAAACATACAATCAATTATTTGCATAGAGGCAAATCTCCAACAGCTTTTGTGTATCATATCATGGAAGATTGTTGTCATAGATCTTTGTTATGTTGCACCAGCATTCTTTAGTCCAAATGACATGAAATTCCAGAAAAATGTTCCCCATGTGCATGTAAATGTTGTCTTTTCTTGGTCTTCAAGAGAAATCTTAATTTGGTTATAGCCCGAGAATCCATCCATAAGAGAACACATCTTATATCCCACTGTAAGATCTATAATCATATCAATATTTTGCAATGGGAAATCATCTTTAGGAAAATATTTGTTTAGGTCTCTAAATTCTATGTAGATCCTGGTAGATTTATCTATTTTAGAAACTGGTACCACATTATAAATCCATCCTGCATAAGCGATGACTCTTATGAATCCATCTTTTAATAGTTTTTCTAGCTCTACTTTCACTAATAATGCCACATGTGGATGCATCTTCCTTAATTTTTGTTTCACGATTTTAATTCTAGGAGCTATAGATAAGTGATGTATTATTAAATCAGGATCAAGTCCAAGCATATCAGTGTAAGACCATGCAAAGTTGATCTTCTTCTCTTTGAGGAATTCAATAAATTGTATCTTTTCTACTTCTGATAAGGATTGTGCCAGGTGAAAAAATTGAGGAGCTTCTATTGTTCCCAAGTTAATTGGTTGTGTAGGTTCTATCAGAACTAAAGATCTCTCTTGAAAATACTGAGGGAGGATATCAAGAATATCATCTTTTGGCACCACTGAGGGGTTTTCACCATTAGATACATATTTTTTTCACTATTTTAGAATCTGATACAGCCACAACGTGGTTTTCACCATCAGTTCTTTTCTTCTTTATATTTTTCAATTTGTGACTAAAAAATTGATATCCTCCTTTGTCATGTTCATGCTCCTTACATTGGTGGAAGAAGCATAAGGTTCACATGCATTTAGATAACATGCCAAAGTATAGACATTAGGAAAGTTCATGATACGAGTAGGATCTGAATTGGTCTAATCAATCAATTCATGGTTTACCAAGGATAATTATTCAGAGTATGGTGATGAAAACATCACATTAGCTTCAAAACTATTAACTGAAAAGACATGTTTTGTTAATTCAGCTTCTACAATGTTTAGATCATTAAGAGTCAAATCATCATTAGTAGGGTCATTGTTAGTAATATGCAGACCTAACTCTAGTGACTCATCATTTGAGATTTCTTCTTCTTCTCTCATCAAATTGAAACTCATATCTTGTATCCTTTGAATGTCCTCTAGACCTAGTAAAGCACCAGTATCTCCATCAATAATCCTAGGTAGTGGTATCTTATCTGATTCTTGGACAAGAGAAGTGTTAGGGGAAGCCTTATAACTCTCTCCTCTCTCCAGTAGATATGAAAATTTGTGAATTTCATCTATCTCAATGTCCATGGTAGCATCAGATGTGTTATCCCATTTATAATCATGTGAGTCTATTATTTTTTCATCAGATCTATTTAGAAACTCACCAATAGTTACCTAATGTACCCTATTAGCCACTTGTAGATCAAAGTGTGGTAAGTATAGGACATGTTAAATTGTTACCAATTTCCCCCAGTTAGGATGTATATCTTGTTTTTGGGGTATTTCTTCATGAGTTTCTTCTATCTATTGGACTTCTAGAGAGTCTCATTTTGTTTCCTCTACTTCTTGGACATCAGCTTGTGGCAACAAAGGAACATGATGCTCGTGTTGTGATGCAAAGGTAGGTACATATCTTTCTCCTTAATATTTGGGATACTTAGTACCAATGTGTAATAATATTTCATATGTCTATGGATCCAGTGTTGTTTCTTCTTCTTCAACATCACTTCCTTCATCAAAGATTGGACCATCTCTTGAAGTAGGTTTTTCTAAATTGTTATTGAAACCTAATCCTATTTTGTCTTTGGTGTTTCTGAATTCCATGTGTATAGGTTCAACGATTCCTTTTCCTTTATCTCGTAAAGGTCCCTTCCCTTTGTATCCCATTTGTTTGAGAAGGTCATATCCTTTACCATAATTTTATGGGGATATCGCCACATGTTTTACCTCAATTTCTCTTTGTTCTCCTTTATAGAGCCAAGCCAAGACCTCTTTATCTTCTTTTTCATCCTCTTGAGAAGTAGAGGCTCTAACCATACTAGTTGGTTTGTGAATGTATTTTTATTTTGATGTAGTAGATGTGAAAGATGAGGAAGGTTTCCCATAAGATCCTGGAGACATGGGAATGTTAGTCAATTATGTCATCATGTCTAGTTTGTATTCCCCCATACTAGTTTCTTCAAGTTTAAATTTCTTTCCAAAGATTCTCATCACCATGTCTTTAGAAGTTTTAGGTATGGATTCTTTTGGGAATTCCTTATTGTGAGGAATCATACTGTCTTCTTTAACATTGTTGCAAGTGTAGCTTGAATCTACAGGAATTGTCACTTCCACCCCATTATGTGGGAATTTGATGTATTGGTGGTAAGTAGATGGCACTACTTGCATTTTGTGTTTCCAAGGTCTCCCTAGTAATATGTTATAGGCCAATGGTAGATGAAGAACTTGAAAAATCACATTGCGTTCAATTGGTCCTATTCTCATTGGTAGAACAATGAGCCCTTTGGATGATTTTTCTTCTTCATCGTAAGCCTTGATGGTTATCTTACTTCTTGAATCAATGGTTTGTTCTAAAAGACCCAATTTCTTGATCAGATTGAGAGTACATATGTTCAACCCTGCGCCTCCATCTATCAATACAACAACAAGATATACATCCAAACTAGAGGAAATTGATGACATGTCATCTTGTACTAGGGGTTAGTTATGCAGATGAGTCAAAGACTTGTCATCTTCTTCTGAAAAGGAGAGGTAATGTGGATCTGAAATGTAATTGACCATTGCCTAGAACTTGTCTACAACAATTTCTTTTGGAACATTTGTGGAATTTAGGGATTTTTCAAGAACCTACCTATGCACTGAAGAGATCTTTAGTAAATCAAATATAGAAATTTGAGCTGAGGTCCTTTACAATTGGTTTACCAAGTTATAGTTTGCAGATGGTATAGTAACTATTTGTCTTGTTGCTACTAGTTTGGGAAATGTGACAACAGGTACTTTAGAGGATGCCACTTGCTTAGATGAGGAGTTAGCTCCTTTGATCATGACTTCTTCTTAGCTTCGAGTCACCATTTTTGAATGTTTTGATGTGTCTTTGGAAACTTTAAGAGTGATCACATTGATTGATTTGCATTTAATGTCCAACATTTTGATCACATTATCATTATGAGAGTAAGTGTAATTCACTTCGTTTCCTTTTCCTTTAGAAGCTTCCCCTTTTTCATAGTTAGGGAATGATTTGTTAAATTTCATATGATCTTCATTAGTGGTATGTCCTTCCACTTTGATTTTGCCTCCTTCAATAAGGTATTGTAACATAATCATTAGTCTTATGTCCTTTGTTCTTATGAAAGACACAATAGGCATTGTCATTCCACCATATTGGTTTAACTACCAGTTCCCATGGTTTTGAGTCTGGTATCATGAGGAATTTTTTATCCAAGAGTGTCTTCAAAACTGTCTCAAGAGGTTCTCCCAATGGAGAAAATGTTCATTGAGGTCTAGAATTCCATGGTTTACTCTTGTTGTTCTCATTTTTTGCTCTTGGTATTGTGGTTGTTACCTTAGCTTCTTTGTTTGCTTGTAAGTTGTTCGTTAGATTGAACACTGTTGGTTTAGGATTTGTATTTTATGCTTATACAACTCCATCACTAACACAATTCTTATTCTTGTTCCACCATTTAGGTTTTTTGTTATAGTTTTTAGATTTTTTATCACTTTGGAGTGTGATTTATCCTTTCTTGACCATAAAATATTCAACATGGATATATTTTTTTATCATTCTATCAAAGCTAGGTGAATCTTTCATTTTCAAAGCATAGTTCATTTTGGGTACCAAGTTGTTAATAAAGATTTCCATCTTTTCAGATTCAGGTATTGCTCTTGAGTACCTTGCAAAGATTCTCCTCCTCCTTTGTAAAAAGTGTGTAAAGGATTCACCCATTCTTCATTTCATGTTACAAAGATCCATCATGGTTATGTTATATTGTATGTTGTAGGAGTAATGTTGGAAAAATATTTGTATTAACTCCTCAAAATATTGCACACTAGGCGTGAGTTTGGAGAACCACTCCATAGCATTTCCGCCTAGACTTCCTAGAAATAGTCTCATTAGATAAGTAGGTTCATGCATGTACTCTATTCTTAGAGCACAAAATTATCTAACATGGTCATGTGGATCAGTTTCTCCCATGTACTTATCGTATTTGGGTCTTTCCATGTTAGGAGAAAACATAACCATATTGATACTCTTGTCAAAAGGAAACAGACATATATGTTCCAAAGAGTTTTTTTTTTGGGGGTTTGACCTTTTCTTTCTTGAGTGTCACAAGTTTAGATCACATTAAATTCAATTGTTTGGTGAGAATAGAAATAGGTGTTGGTACCTCTTTTTCCTTTAGTCTCTCAACATCATATTCTTTGGGAAGTCTGACCCCAAGAGAAGCTAAGTGTAGGAAATATTTCTCTTTGTCTTCACCAATAATTTTCTCCAAGGTTCTTTGGAATTTTCTACTTTCCTTGAGATTTTTATACTCTTCTTTGAATATGTCTTCTTCACTATCTAAATTAAACAAAGGATGACTGATATTTTTTTCTTCGTGACTACTTTCTCATTCGTTATGGTCTTGTTCATTGTTATATTTATCAAAAGTTGTACTCCATTCTTGATGAGGAGCTTCTATTACAGGTGAGTCTTGATTGAATAGGGGACTAAAAGATGTCTCTCCTTATTGAAACTGAAGTAATCTAGGAGGTATCTCTAATTCTTTAGTGAGGTATTAGTTACGTCTTGTGTTAACCATGAAAGCTGGGTCTCAACTTTGTGAAAGATTTTCCAATAGTATTAAATAGGATTTAAAATTGTCTAAGTAAGTGTGTCCAAGTAGTAAAAGAGTGTTTGTTTTTGTTTTGAGTGAATGACTCTAGTAAGATAGGAATTAAGAGGTTTTGATAAGTGAAAAAATCACACGTTTCAGGACCAATTGTGAGAATCCAAAAGGACAAGCAAGGTATACTTCTAAGAAAATTGTGAAACAACAATAGGCAGACCAGCAAGAGCAAGAGGACCAGACTGAAGAGCCAAAAGGGTATCCATAAATAATAATTTTCTCTAAGTAACATGTGTGTAATTACCCACTATCCTATATGTGACTCACTAAATGTGAGCTATGATTTACTAGATGTGAGCTGATGTAAGCCAGATGCGAGCTTTGATATTCAGTATGCAAGCAACTTTCCTGTATGCGATCTAGGAATGACCAAAAGTGATCAATTTCCCTAGATGTGAGCTAATGAAACCATATATGACCTAGGAATGACCAAAAGTGAGCCTCTGATGGTTTTTCAAGTTTTGTCAATTTTGTCAGTTTTGTCTCGAAGTATGTGAAATTTGTTCAGATAGCAGATTTTGTCTGAGACTTTCTAGAGTGTTTTAAATAGCATATATGTCAGGGATTGAAATTTATTGTTTGTTTTAAGGAGATTATCATTTTAGTGAGATTTTAGGACACATCAAGCAATGTTTCTTTGTTAAGGTGATTCAAACACATCCCTATTCCCTAGATTATAAGTATAGAGTGAAAATCTTTGCTCATAGACTCAGGTACACACTCACATGCTAATCAGAATATGACCATCACCAAGCATGCAATGGATCCAATCATGATTGAAGGAATTATATTTTCCCATTAGTATACTTAGAGAAAAACATGATTTGCACCATTGGTTTACTCTACACCGACAGATAGGGCACAACACTATCCGATGCCAATGTTACCCGAAAAACACTGTTAAGTGTTACCCGATGACAAAAAGGTAAATGATACCTGATGAGTAACAAGAGTGCTACCCAATAGAATAGAAAAGAAAGGAACCTGATAGATATAGGGAACCCAACAAATAGTTCAGTCAAGGAACACTGATAGACTGCAAGTTCAAACCGACAACCAAGAACCGACAGTCAGTTACATTCAACAAAAAGTGGATCTGACTTTCCATGTCAGATAAATCACTGAAGTTGTATTTATAACTTCTTGATTTTCTTTTAACTCCATTATGTGCGGAGGAAGCAATGTATTTTTTATTGTTTTAATTAGTTTTAGTATTTTAAAAAATGCAAACTAAAGATCAAGGTCAAGTTGTAAACCTTGGATCTGAGAGTTAACATTATAAATCATGAATTCCAAGATAGGTCAATACTTGTATAAATAGGTGCTCAATCCATCTAAAAATAGTTGTTGTTCAATGAATATAGTAGCCATGAAGAGCAACTAAAGACCAGACAGATAATTCATGCACAAGAACACAAACAAAATCAAATCAGTTTTCAAGAATAGAATAGAGGCTACCGACAAGTAGAGAAAAGGTATTCATCAATCACTTAAGGTGATATTATTATTGTAAAGGCTTTAATGGATCTGTGAATTAGTAATAGTAGATTGCATATAGTCAGGTCAACATTTGTACTAATTCTAACAAGTGCAGTGCACTAATAAAATCCTTTCAAGAAAGGTGGGCTTAACCATCCTATTGTAAATCTCATTACTGAGTGCACACTTAAATCAGTGTTGCTAAAGCTCTTAACAAAGTAGATCTTAGCAGGTCTCCACCTTAATACTCTTAATAGGGTAGATCATTAGAAGTGATCAAATTGTAAGCCTTAACTAACTCCCTTCCATTCTATAGATAGTGAAGTTTTGTGGGTGTCATCCCCACCACAGTTTTTACTTCCTAAAAGGATTTTTCTATGATACCATATCTTGTTTTATGTGTTTGTCAATTTCATGAATGTTTCTATGGATGATTGTAAAGATTGAGAACAAATAATATATGCATAAGAAAGAATAACAATAATGGTTGGTAAATCAGAATTGAATGATCATTAATGATGAATTGAGTAAAGTGTTAAAATTTTTAGAGGTATTGATTCACCCCTCCCCTCTCAGTACTACTTCCCATTAATTCCAACAATTGGTATCAGATCTAAGTATCTTCTTGAAAAGATTAAAGGATTAAGAGAAAAGATCATACAATGGAGAAGTACAAACTTGATAAGAATATTGAGAACAAAAAGCTTGAGATATAGATGTTCTATGAATAGTATAAAGAAGCAAGAATCAAGATGAGAGAGCTATTGGATGAAAGAAAAGGTATGGCTACCCAGAAAAATGAAATTGACTATTAGGAAGAAGAGATTCTATATTTCTTTAAATCTTCAAGATCAAATGCGAGTAATGAATCAGATACATCAAAAGAGAACATCAAAAATCTAAAGGAGATCAACCTATTTCTGACAGAGCAAATAAAGATGATACAAATCAGTCAAGAGAGTTAGATGGTAAGAATGATTGATGGGATGAATTCTGCCAGAAAAGCTGAAACAGAAAGAATACTTTCTATTGATGATAGAAGGAAGATTTTAGAGAAACTACAAGAAAAGGAAATGGAAATTCAAACACATGCTAAGCATCACCATGATCTCACAAATTAGATTATCCTTATGAGTCAAGAAGAAAATAGAATAAATGTGGAACTCATTGAGAGAATAAAAATTATCGGTGAACTAAGAGAAGAAAATGAAAAGCTAAAGCATGAGGTTAGAATTCAACAACATCACAATGAGATTATCATAAAGGATGAAGAAATCAATAAAAGAATGGATAACTTTCTTGAGGGACAACAAAGAGTCAAAAAAAATAGTGGTATATGCTTTACCGAAAATAGAGAATCATCAAATCCAAAGAATGTCTATAGAAATCCAAGACCAAGGAAGCAAACATGCAAGGCACTATAGAAAGAAAGGGCACACATCAAATACATGTAGAGGTAAAATGAAAGGTACTCCTAAATCTACATCTACATCTTCATTTATAGGATTATGTTATAAATGTAACAAGAAAGGACATAAAGCTTATGAATGCAAGAACAAGATAGAAAATTCAAAAAAGGAAACCTACATGGACAAATACTGTCCTACATGCAAGATGAATGGGCACACATCTGAAGAATGCTAGAAAAAGAAAAGGCAAGCATGGAAGCCAAAAGGTAAAGAAGTTCCTTATCAGCCAAAAAGAATCGGTAATCGATATGTATGGGATTACAACACTTGGACAAACTATACAACATGTGGTAGATATGGTCACATCACTACAAGTTGCATGAGAGCATGGACCAAAAGGTCTAGAGGCTGGTCAAACCCTGAAATGGCATGCTTACACTATCATAAAGTTGGTCATCTCAAGAAATATTGCAAAGACAGATTGATAGAAAAAAGCACATATCCCAATGGTAACACCATTGAAGATATCCAGAGGGTAAGAGACAAAATGTGGATAAAAGATTCAAGCAATGATGAAGTTGGACCAAGTAATGCAAAAGGTGACAACACATCCAATAGATCTGGTGACACCACTTACCCCACTTGAGATGAATAAGTAAGTATGGAACGTCACTATACCAAGTTATATTTTGCATCAGTTCCATTATATAAATTGATAGATAGTCAAAATCTACATAAACCAAAGATGCATATTATTGTACTTGTTACCAATTTAAGAATGCAACACAGTCGGTAAACACTTACCAAAATCATCGGTGAACACAATAATAAGTTGTTTACACTTACCGAGAATTGTCGGTCCTCTAAGTAAAATTTGGTAAAATGCCAATATAACCGGACGACCATCGGTAAAAAGGGCAAAGTTTAGAAGTAGTCATGAAAGAACACCGATATTCGTCAGTAAAATCAAAGTGGTCAAAAAACTACCCTAAGAATCATATCTTCATTGACAATGATTGGAAACATCCTCCCGACGAAACTTGTCTTCTCATCCTGACAAATTGTTGAGCATTTATTGCAAAGACTTAGGTCAAAAAGTCTATAAATAGTCAACAGGACAACTTCATTTTTCACCTATGATTCAAGAGAAAGTAGAGTGACATCAAAGTGATTAAAGAGAAGAAAGAAGAAGCATCTACAGATTGATTTAGCACATAGAGAATAGATTCCTCATCACCATTGTGAACCGAAGTAAGTACTAAAGACACCGAAAGAATTTTGTTACTATTTTGTTGAGAAAGCCCTAATTTTGAAGAAAATCCTAAATACTTGAGAAACAATGGTAGCCACATCAAGGAATGCTAATTTGAATAATTAAAAGAAGAATGTGGTGAATATAATCAAGAACAATACATGTGTAGAACCTAAATACAAGATCTTTCCAGAAATTGCATCGAAACCCGATGAAGCCGACACATTTTCAAAAATTTTGCCTAGGGTTTTACTCATAGAAGATGTTAGGTGTTACATTCAATACAAAATCAAAGAGATAGGTGATCTAGAAATGGATGAAGCTTTTAAGAAGCTATGTGATGCCAAAGGAAACTTGAAAGAAGAACACAAACACTTGGAGGTTAAAGGCTTAACCAATGCCCTACATTTCCCGAGGTAATTCAAGACAAAATGGATTAAGTTAGTCTTGAGTAGGATGCATGAAAACAAACTATGGCTAGACCAACCCAAGAAAATAACAAAGGATGTTCTTCATTCTGTCACTGGTTATCCAATAACCAACAATCCTAGGGCACACAAACATACATCCATGAAAGAAGTTACAAAACTCACCAATGTAGAAGGAGACAATAGAGGTCTCAAAGTAAACACAATCATCGACAAAGAGTTAAAATTTGGTGCATGTGTTATTGGTTACAAAAAAATTTAGGCTAGCAGAATGAACAACATTTCTGCAATAGTAGTAAGTACAGCTTACAAGATTGTAACAAAAGGAATTTAGATGGATTTATGTGAGATCCTACTAAAATAACTTGATGAAAATATGATCAAAATCAGGTCTGCAAAGAGAAACACATGTAAGTTTGGATCACTTATCATGTGTATATTTTTCTATTTTCAAGAATACTTTCCTTAAGTAGGAAAAGTTTTATGGGACTCTACCAAACCAGTAACCCAACAGATTAGTAAGTTGATTAAGTCACTAGGAGACAAATTTGAGTCTATAATGTCTGCATACTTCCTTGATTTCAAGGAAAAGATGATGGAAAGAACTAGGATTCCTGAGAAACTAGTTGAAAAACACAAAGATGAGATATGTTTCATGGTAGACAGACTTCACACATATCAAACTGGTTGTACCAAGAATAGCTTGGTTATCACCATTAGACTATGAGATCAATATTAGCTACAAGTGCAATTGATGCACTGCTCAATGAGCCCATTGATGAGAAACAACCAAGGTTTGGTACATATGAGGAGGCCAAATCTAAGATAAAACATGGCCTAGAAGTCAAGAAGACTATAAACAAGAAAGATAAAATGGTTAAGAATTTCAAGAAGATTCTATCGGTTACTGAAGAGGAAGAGCAGGATCAACAGGAGGAAACCGATGAACAGGGAAACATCGATGAAGAGCTAGAAGAAAGGAAATTAGATATAGAGGCTACTGAATCTGATGCACCTCCATCTCCACCTCCTGAAAAGAAGCAAAGAACATGAAGTCAAACTACTGCTACTAATACCACGCCACTTAAGAAAGGTCAAGTAAGGACCTATATAAGGAAGTAGCCAGCAAAAAGAACAAGACAACAACCTATCAATACCACATCACTAAAGAAGAGAAAAAGGTTTGTGAGGACACAGGATGACTTGGATGACACAAAAGATGATGAACCAGATGTAGTAAAGAAGAACTTTAGAAACCAAATGGTAGATGAAGATACAAAATCAATTGCTACCCATGGCATAATGACTGATAAAAAGATCAGGTAGTGGGATACAATGAATCCAGAGGATCATAATAAAATATAGGAAGCAGTCATAAAATCAATGATTAAAAACAAGTATGCCCATGCTAAATTTGTAAATCAAATACCTGAAGAGCTAGGTAAAAGGGTATACCAACAGTGGTCATATGCCTTGAAAATAGAAAGATAAAAAAGAGAAAGAGTTCTTGTAAGACTGATACCTCCTGAATCCAAATTTTAAGAAATACAAGTACTAAAGAAACACTCAAGTAAATTTGTAGCCAATATAAGGGTTTACAAAGTACTAGAGAGAAATTTTATAGAACTGGGTTCAATGACAGAGACCAAATGGAGACATCTCCTGGATCTACTGACAGAATCAACAAGTGTTGAGAAGCAACTACTTCTCACAAACACACCTCACATAGAGGAGGAGATAGATAATGCAAATCCTCAACATATTTCTCTGGAAAATCAAGAAAGTGATGATGAGCCTATTAAATTAGATATAGGCATAGATGATAATATCCAAGATATCACTCACTATGATTTCAATAATGATCCAAAGAAGAAAGATGATGTGATATTTATCACACTCAAGGATCAACAAAGCCATCAAGTACTGAAGACATCAGATGGAAAGATAGTTGAAATTGTTGATGAAAAAATGTAGGACACATCAATCCTGCACCCTCTTGTGCAAGACCCTGCACAAAATATACAAAAGGATGAGGATGTCACTGCTGACAAGGCACTAACTGACAAGCAGGACACCAATACTAACAAAGCCCAACCAGCAACTCAAAGTAACATGCCTGTCCTAATGAAGGAAATAAACATACTATAGGGAAATGAGGGATCAAATGAGAAAGAAACAAGCACACCCAAAGACAAGGGCGATGAAGAAGTCAAAGGGACAACAGATACTACTGCAGAGCAAGATGCAACCGATGTTCAAAAGAATGCATCTACTAATCAGAATAAAGAAAACACTCAAAAGGAAATAGGGGACAAGCCTTCAAAGAAAGGTGAAGAAGGAAAGAAGGATGAGATTGAAAAGAAAACCAGAGCACATTTTGCAGAAACACCCAAGGTTGATGAAGAGACATCTTCACATAACCGACAGGTGCCCATAGAGAAGAAAACACAAGATGCATCATTGATAAAACCTTCCCCAAGAAATTCAAAGCAAACAAATGAACTAGCTATGGTAGTTCATACATCTACATTCCCTCAAATCTCAAAGAAGAAGAAAGGAAAGAATAAAAATCCAGTAACTCTGGATGAAATCATTGAGATTCCAGTCTGTGATCCAATAACATTGGATCCAACAACATTGACAAGATATACAAAGCTATGTGAGAGCAAATCCATTCAAGACAAGTTGAAAAGAGTGGAAAAAGGCCAAGGTACTGGAAGTAGCAGGAAATATACTTCAAGAAATTATACCAGACATAAAAATTGATCAACAATATCCAATCATTGATCAACTGGTCACACTAACAGATGCAATAAAATCTCAGAATATAGATGTTGAGAAGAGAATGGAAGAGAGACTTGAACAAAAGTATGAATTCAAGCTTGTAGAGAAGATAAGCAAGGAATTTGCATTGAAAAAGGTCAAGCTATCTAAATTGGTAAGTACAATTGACCCAATTTTATCAGAAGTTATTACCTTAGTCAAGAAATTGTGCACTTTAGATCAACTCACTAAGGAGTATACCATCAAGATAGCAAAAATAGATGTTGATCTTCAGTCCAGTGCACAAAATCTAGCCAACACAGAAGAAGCACTTAAATTGTACAATCAACAAATCATACAGGCTAGGAAACAGAGACAGGACATTGAGTTTGTAGAGATGAAATACAGAGATGAGGTCAATGAGCTCCAAGTTAAGCTCTTATTGACACTTACACTCCTGCAACAAAATATGACATAGGCAAGTACTCTAATTACCACCCCTGAAATGTCTATCCTAGATAACATTTATGATATGCACGCTAGACTAGAGTTGTAACACATGGCCCTAGAATAGTTGAGAGAACATTGGGAGAAACTAATGGAAGATATCAAAATTACCGATTCTAATGTATTTGACACATTGTAAGTTACACATTTTTATCACAATTTTGGCATATTGTAAGTTGTACGTTTTTGTCATTAGTATCAAAGAAAGGGGGAATTTGATATGTACATCACCTCAGTTAAAGGAGGAAATCATATGTATAGTTGAAGAAAGGGGAAATAATATACACTCAAAGAATAGATAGTACACATGTACATATACATACACTATACTGATGCACACAGTAAGGGGGAGTCATATTATGACAAGAATATAAACATGGTGTAATAATTTTAGTATTATGCACATATCAATTTTGGGAGATTGAAGGCATTATATTTTTCCATTAGTATACTTAGAGAAAAACATGACCTGCACCATCGGTTTACTCTACACCGAACGACAGGGCACAACACTATCTGATGCCAATGTTACCCAACAAACACTGTTAAGTGTTACCCAATGACAAAAAGATAAACAATACCCAATGAGTAACAAGAGTGCTACTCGACAGAACAACAAAGAAAGGAACCCAACAAATACAGGGAACCTGACAAACGGTTCAGTCAAGGAACACCGACAGACTGCAAGTTCAAACTGACAACCAAGAACCGACAGTCAGTTACATTCCTGATGCAGGAGCATCCTGGGTGTAAGGGCAATCTTGCATCACCCAAAAATATTTCTGTTTTCTTTTCAATAAGGGCTACCTTGTGCAGAGCTGCTATTTATGGAAACTTTCTATTTTTAGTAAGTTGGTCATACGATCTCGGAATGTTCTGATTTTACATGTGGAGGTTCATCTCAGTCATATTAGCCTGCCAGTAAAGTTTCACGGCTGGATCGAGTCTGGTTTTGAAGATATTAAAAATTTTTGGTATTGAAAACAGGGTACAGAAACTTCAGGCTCAGTTTTGAAGGCTTTAGAGGCCCCGGATGAGGTCAAAACTTGGGCTCAATAATGTTTACATAATTGAGTTGTTGTAGAGTGCTTCGTGGCATTTCCGAAATGGGGTTATAATAGTCAATCGAGTCAACTGGTGATGACTTATGGTCTCCGGAAGTTGGGTCACCTGAAATAGCAGAAAATAATTTTCCTTCAA
>MU227142.1:1050093-1072199 GCA_018584345.1 Thuja plicata | reverse complement strand
TAATTGTTATTGTTTTAATTAGTTTTACTATTTTAAAACATGCAAACTAAAGATCAAGGTCAAGTTGTAAACCTTGGATCTGAGAGTTAACATTGTAAATCATGAATTCCAAGATAGGTCAATACTTATATAAATAGGTTCTCAATCCATTTGAGAATAGTTGTTGTTTAATAAAGATAGTAGCGACAAAGAGAAACTAAAGACCAGACAAAGAATTCATGCACAAGAACACAAACATAATCAAATCAGTTTTCAAGAACAGAATAGAGGCTACTAACAAGCAGAGAAAAGGTATCCATCAATCACTTAAGGTGATATTATTATTGTAAAGGCTTTAATGGATCTATAAATCAGCAATAGTAGATTGCATATAGTTAGGTCAACATTTGTACTCATTCTAACAAGTGTAGTACACTAATGAAATCCTTTCAAGAAAGGTGGGCTTAACCATCCTATTTTAAATCTCATTACTGAGTGCACACTTAAATCAGTGTTGCTAAAGCTCTTAATAGAGTAGATCTTAACAGGTCTCTACCTTAATACTCTTAATAGGGTAGATCATTAGAATTGATCAAATTGTAAGCCTTAACTAGCTCCCTTCCATTTTGTAGATAGTGAAGTTTTGTGGGTGCCATCCCCACCACAGTTTTTACTTCCTAACAGAAGTTTTCTACGATACCATATCTTGTGTTATGTGTTTGTCAATTTCATGAATGTTTTTATGGATGATTGTAAATATTGTGAACAAACAATATATGCATAAGAAAGAATAATAGTAATGGTTGGTAAATCAGAGTTGAATGATTATTAATGATGAATTGAGAAATGTGTTGAAAGTTTTAGAGGTACTGATTCACCCCTCCCCTTTCAGTACTACATCTCATTAATTCCAACAATGAGTCGTATTAGCCAAATCCAAACATAAGTGAGGGCATGAAATGATGAGTATCTTGGGGAAATTACTATTTTCCTTGCACAAAGATTGTCACCCTTTCAGAGATAAACTAGGTAGTTTGACTACAAATGTTGTTTAATTTTGGGCATCCATTTGCAATCGCCTCCCATAGAATTCCACAAGAAAAAATTGAGGCATATAGCCCTATGAGTACTCAAATATGTGTAGTCTCACAAGAAAGATTCAAGCGGCTCCGCTCTACACACATTCAAGCATGTTTAAAGAATGATATCAAAATTCCAGGAACAAAACTGACTACGTCTTCCGAGGCTTTGGCCTACAAGGAAGCATATTGATTATACTGAGTTGGAAGGGTTGGCATAAAACCTATCCTCACTTGGGTCATCCCGGGAGATTTTTTCCTCAACCGGTAGGCCCTCTAATATTTTGCAAGAAAATTAAAAGGATTGGTGACTTAGGAGTCTAAATTTCTGATTCTTCGTGAGAAGAAGAGCATACTCTCCTATTCCATACCATTTTCTCCCACAAGCACACCAAACATGTTCATTTCCTCAAAATTCATAACTCAAAACTCAATCCCCCATGACGAGTCTTTGATTCTTCCAACTTAGGAAAAAGAGAAAATCCTTTAGTGGACTAAGTAATGTGTTTAAGTTTGACTTTTGAATTCCTATCGTAAGAAAGAAAAAATCATCTGAAAGAAAATTTTGTCTTGTTTAATTTCCCCAATTTACGATGATTTGCATGTTCAATTACTTTTGAAAAATTATACAATTTGAGCTTTGATCATTTTCCCACAAATTTAGTGATTTTCTTGTTCAATTACTATCCAAAAATTAGAAAATTTGCTAGTTCAATTTTCCCAATATTTATGAATAGCTTGTTCAATTGCTCTCAAACTTTAGAAAATTTGTTTTCTTGTTCATTTCCTCAAATTCTCATCAAGTTTTAAATTAACTTTTAAGTTTCTGGTTTTCCTTAAAGAAAAAGAGCATAATCCTCTGGTCAATTTATCAAATGATGGAAAATGTTCTTAAGTTTGAAAGCTTAGCAAAATAGAAGTCAAGTTGAGAGATTTGGTAACCTGCAACCCACAAGTTAGTAGTTTCTTTCCAACTTTTTTACAAAAAAGCCTCTGACAACAACCTACAAGCAAATGTTAGGTTGTTCAAAACATAGAATCAAGCATGGTTAGAAGATTAGTGGTTATACTTTAAAATTTGCAACTCAACCAACCAAATACGACTGCCTTTATGAGATGTGATCCTAGAATTCCTGGATGCGATTATCTTTCCTAAATGTGAGCCTTTACACTAAAAGTGATGCAGGAATTACCTGTTGTGAGCTTTCCCTAGATGTGATTTAGGATCTACTAGATGCAATGTTAGAAATATGAGATGTGATGCTATTTCTTGAATGTGATGATCTTTCTTGAATGCAAGTTTTGGCAACTAAAGGTGACTTTGGACCTAAAAACAGAGAACACAAATTAGCCAAAAGAAGTTAAAATGAGGAGAAATATGAGGATTGGCCCCATGATGGGCACCAGAAATGTGTGTGTTTTGTGGACCTGCAAGCTGTAACACAACACTTCAATATGTCATTGCATTAGTGAGGTAAACATGAAATAACAAAGGAAAAACACATATACATCACTAAAATTGACATTTTTCTCCCTATCTAAGAAGAGTATGAAATATGTTATAATTTGCCCTCAGATAATGCATAAATTGGTGACACATTCATGCTTAGAATAGAAGATTTTAAGAATGCAAGATAAATGCTCAAACAAAGTTCATTTTAGGTGCTCCAAATGAAATATTATGTAATTAGTATGAAAATATTAACTAAGAATGCACTTAGATTGTTAGAGATCAGAGAAACATAAGATTACTTTAAAATTCTCAGGATTAAGGGCCCATTGAGCTCAAAATTCATTCCTTTTATAGAAGAATTTGAGGAATGAGAGGTCGGGATTGAGTTATGAGGAGAGGTGGAGATTGAATCCTTGGTGATCCATGTGAGGTGATCCAAGTGATTTAACTTGCATTGGCTAATGGATTGACTTTCCATTATACAAGTGAGGAGTTGTAATTAGGGAATTTATTTAATTCCTTTAAATTAATTACCTTAGCCATGTATTTAATTTGAATTGATTTAATTGATTTGAATTGATTTAATTGGCTAAGGCAATTAATGTATATTAGTGATAAGATCGCTTTGATTTTAGGAAATTAAATTTGATTTAAATGAATTATATCAATTAATTGAAGAATTGTCTTGACATAATTAGGGGTATGATCACACTTAGGAAAAATAGGGTCTATGGTCAGAGTGGACCAAATTAGGGTGGTTACAATTGTTACATTTATTTAATAATTAAATCAAATTCTATATCTTGATTAAATAAATGATATTTATTAAATTAAACTAATTACTCCCCTCTCATGATTAAATAATTTATATTTATTTATTTAAACTAATTGTTTACCCCTTATGATTAAATAAATGATATTTATCTAATTAAAATAATTATTCCCCTCTCATGATTAAGTAAATTATATTTATTTAATTAAACTAATTATTTTCCTTTCATGATTAAATAAATTATATTTATTTAATTATACTAATAATTCCTCTCTCATGATTAAATAAATTATATTTATTTAATTAAACTAATAATTTCTCTCATAAATAAATAAGTAATTATTTATTTATAAAATATCCCCACATGTGCAAATGAATTATTTATTATTTAATTAAATCATAAATATCCTCCTAAATCCTAACTCACACTCACATTGAGTTAGCTTTTCAATCACAACTCTTCACTCCATGAATCTCTCTTCTAACTAAGTCTCCTATTACATCTCTTGAGTCAATCCCCTCAATCAGGGAAGTTAATTAGAGTTGATCTCTCACTCACTTGATTTGTCTCTTCCACCTCTTTAGTCAATCCCCTCAATCAGGGAAGTCAATTGGAGTTGAACTCTCACTCAATTGAGTTAGCTCTTCCACCTCATTTAGTCAATCCCCTCAATCAAGGAAGTCAAGCAGAGTTGAACTCCTACTCACTTTGAGTTCAACTCCTCAATCACATTCAATCAACCCTCAATCATGGATTCTTGGTTGAAACCCCTAAAATCTTATAAATAGAGAGCCAAAAATTTGATTTGTTAACCACAAAAACCACAATTGCTTTGAATTATTATGATGGCATGATCTTGAACTCAATTTTGAGAGCCCACATTAGATAAGAAGGAGAAAAACAAATGAGGAACTATGAGTTTTCATATTCTTTTATGTTATTTGATTTCAATATCTTGATTTATGTATGCAATTCTCTTGTTTTCTTTCCTTTTTTGATATTGGGAATACTAATTGCTGTAACAATCTCTTTGTGGTTGATTTTTTCTATGTTATTGCAGGTTTTTAAAAATTTCATTATACCCGATTACAATGACCACTTTCACAAAAATTATGTTTTGTGGCCAAGTAGTTGGGATTACCCCTTGTCCCTTGTTATGGCCAAGCTAATTAATTTTTTGCAATGATTCAAATGGTATAAATAGAAGATCAAACTAGTTGTAAAGTGTGTGAGATGTGAAAGATGCAATTTTGAGGAAGCAATATTTTGTGTTAGACATTGTGATCATTATCTATGCAACACCAAAAATGTACTATTTTTTGTAATTATTAATTAATTAAAAATTAAAATATTTATTGTATTCTATTTTTTAATAAATTAATATAATTTTTAATTAATTAATAATCATAGAAAATGGTACATTTTGGGTGTTGTGTTAATATTGTCAAAGTTGTGGAGTTGAATTAACAATGGTTGCTTGAGACATTCTACATTCTAAGGAGAATGTTGGAAGCAATATGGTAACACTTATTAATTGTAATACAAGTCCTACTTGTATCTTGGTCAGGGATAGAAAGTCTTTGTAGAAAGTCTTTTGTACCTTGCCCTAGGATAGTGCGTCTTGGCTACAAGTCAGAATGTGAGCCTCTTGTAATATTTTCATATATTGTAATATATTGTCACTGTGGTTTTCCCTCATTGGGTTTTCTATGTAAATATGGTTTTCTCTTGTGTATTACTGTTAATTTTTTTAATCTTTCATTCTTCCTTATTGAATTTACATGTTTTTGAACTAAAGTAAAAGTTTAACATTGTAAAGATTGATTTACTCCCCTCTTAGTCTCTAGGTGTGTAAAATAGATACTATCTATTTTCCGTAGGGAATCAAAAAAGGATTATAATATATTTTAAATCAGAAATTTCTGTGAGAATTGTTCAAAAATAATAATATTTTTTCTTGAATTTAGAAGTTAAAAATTACATTTTTGGAGGAGCTAAAGTGCAGTAAAATGTGCCCCTTTACAATTTCCTCATGTGTATTATTTGTCATTGGGATCCTTCTAGGGCCTCTAACAACAAGCTTGAAAATTTGTTGAGGGATTTTTATGAGCTTCTTCAAAAGATCATTGTCAATTTTACAGTCACCTGGGAGTTTTGATGTCTCCCATAAGAATCTAGTGGTTTGTGGTTCTTTTCTATACATAAGTAGGGCTTTTCTGCTAAATAAATTGTGTTTTCCATTTCAAGGAACATCTGTATGTGATCCACATAGCACTGAATGAGTACTTTAATGTTGTATTATGTCTATAATTGGTTTTCAAAGTTATTTGTGGTTATCTTACCGACATGGTTTACTCTCTTATTTATGCTATGTTCTTGATTGCTTTGAATATTGTGTTGAAATAGATTTGGGTCCTACTTTTTCATGTGGGGATCCATATTGAGTGGTTTTATGTTGAAGATGTGTTTTGGGCTAACTAATTGTATGCTAAGCATTACTCTATTCCTAACTTTGGAGGATGCACACCAAGCATGTGTGATATTTGAGATTCCCTTGGATATTCTGCTATGATGTTTTAGGTTCTCCCTATCTCTTGGATATGAAGGCTTTCACCAAAGTTATGTTTTGTGGCCAACTTGGGATTACCCCTTGTCTTATGTTATGACCAAGATAATTGAGTTTTTGCATTGATTTAAATGTAATAAATACAAGATCAAATCAATTGTAAAGTGTGTGAGATGTGAAAGATACGATTTTAAGGAAGTCATAGTTTGTGTTGGAAGTTGTGATCATTGCATATGCAACACCCAAAATGTACTATTTATTGTAATTATTAATTAATTAAAAAATAAAAAATATTTTATTCTATTTTTTTTAATTAATTTAATATATTTATAAATTAATAATTATAGAATAGGGCACATTGCCAAAGTTGTGGATCTGAATTGATAATGGTTTCTTGAGAAATTATGTCAAAAAAATCTACATTCTAAGGAGAATGCTAGAAGTAGTATCTTGAGGCTTAGTCACTGTAATTCTTTTCATGTATCCTGTGTTGAGACAATGAATCTCCTCTACAGGTCCTTGTATCTTGGTCAATGGTAATGGTCATTATAGTTGACTTAATCACTTTCATCCATGCCCAAAATATTATTTTGTAGGAGGCACAACGAGGTGGCCAAGTTGTGCATGAATCTCAAGCTGAGCCTGGAAACACTCCGCATTTTCCTTTCAGTCTCAACAACCTTGGCTTTATTCTATTCCAACTCCTTCATCATAGTGTTTCATTTGGAAAAATATCAATTGTTTTATAGGTCTTTGTAGTCCCTAATTTGCTTCATTCTTCTTCCTTAGGCATCATGTCATTAGTGAGGTCAATAAGTCCTATTTTGATTCTTTTAGAAACATGTGTAGATCTATTTACCATGTCAAAGCTTCCCTATCCTTATCCTTCTCTCTATATTTTTCTTCTTTGTCTCTCTTTTTCTGTTCCTCATTCTCCTCACTTCCTCTATCTTCCTCATCCTCTGTGTCAGAGCCAACCATTTTTCATTTTTCCTTTCCTTGAAGAGAAGGTAGCCAATTTATTTGACCTCATAGGGTTGCTCTCATTCTTTCTAATTTTTTCTCCGAACTTGTCTTCCTCTTCAAAGACAACTTCCTAGGTGGAAAATTTATATTTTTTTGCAGAATGGGCCAATTTATTCCCTTTTTTCTTAGTAGGAGTCAAGGCTTTTGATTTTTGGTCTCCTGATCAATTCTTAGTAACAATACGAGGGAGGGTTTCATGAGTTCCATATTTTAAGATAATTTTTACCCCTAGATACCTAATGCATTTTTTATTACTAGGAATAGGGGTGTCAATGATGTTGGTAAAAGGTGGGGTAGCTAAATTAGAGGATTCATGCACCATTATTGGTTTGGGCAGACACGAAGAAAGGTGAAAGTGATAAAGATAAAAAAATAGACATTGATGCAGAGGGATGGCTTTTTTTTCCTTGATTCTTGGAATTTTCCACCGCCTCCACACAAAGCTATATCAATATAATTAATATTTAGGACAACAAATAATTACTTAGAAGTAGATTAAATAGTTTAAATTATTTGTTTCCAAGTATATTTACAAGCTATAGGATTTTTTTCTCCACCGCCAATAACATGCTGCAAATTATTTTCCAAAGCTAAAATGGTAATGCTTGTTGGTAAATGAAATTTTTTCCCTATTTTATCCCAAAAATATATTACATCACTTATTTATATTTAAGCATATGTAGCAGAGGATGGTAAAAATATATGATATGATATAGTATAAAATTTTTTTATGAAGTTGGGTATCAAGGCATGTGAAAAGTGATTAAACAATAAATAAAATGGGATGTAAATGAATTTCACCATTTTCCCTTATTTAGTATATGTACATCCTCATGAAATTTTTATTTCTGAGAGTTTTTAGTTTGAATGGTAGCCTTACAATTTATGGCTTTGGCATTTGTCACCCTTGGCTACTGTATCTCATATGTAATCACATGTCCCCTTTAAGTTTTTTCACCACCTCTTCATTATAAGCTTCATGGATTTTCTTTTTTTTTCACTTACATATTTCTTTTCATTTTTTTAATATGATACCTCCTCCAACTTTTTGTTTTTCTGTCATTTTTTTTTTCAAATTTCTTTTCTCCTCTTTTTGTCATTTTTTCATAGTATTATTTTTTGAAATACTATATATAAGAGGTATCATTAAAATTATCTCCATATACATGAGCTATAAAAGATGGTTAAATTGATAGGCATTATGAACTATTATGAAGGGTAAATATGATCAATATTATGGTGAAATAATTAGGGATAATAAGGAATAATGGGTGAAAAGATAGGTAATAAGGATGTTGTACCTCCCCCCAACTAAAAATAATGAGAGGATTGGTGTGAATGATGCTTAATATGATATCTATGATAATAAATATTAATAAAGTTAAAAGATAAAATAAAAATAAAATAAAATTGATTGTTTTACCAAATTGCATGTCCATTTATGCCAAGTTCTAGTAGCCAAAGTAACTATAACGCGCCGCCTGGGAACCCTCATAAAAATGGGTAAAACATGCACTCAGTGTTTTTTTTGAAATATACATATACAACATTAATAACATGAGTGTTTTTTTAAATATACATATGCAACATTAATAACATAAGTGGTATAAATGATGGCTGAGACTTCATGAGGGAACAAGGATCTCGTGGGCAAGAAAACAGGTACAATTTTGAATGGAATGCTTGTCAATGGTGATCTTGTTGTTGGTGGTGGTGGGTTATGGTTGTTGTTGGTGGTGCAAATATAGATAGTGTTTTTATGCCTAGGGCCAGTACCTCTGGAGGGGATCCACTTGTGCTCGGGTCAGAAGTCAACAGAGGTTACTATTTCCAATAGCAAAGAAAGGAAATGTTCTTCTAAAGTTGATGGGCATCTTCCACAAAGTGAAGCTTCCAAGATGGGACCTATCCCTTCTACAGATCAAAATACTATTGGTAGAGGTAAGTGGTCTACTTTATTTGGAGTCAAACCATCTGGAAAAACTTCTTTTCTAGAAGTGAATTTTTTTGCTAAACCATCCAAGGGAGAATTTTCTATTTTTATCCCAGATCCATTGATTAACTTCTCTGTCAACTCTATGGAAATGACTATGATTGGGAAATTTTCTGGGGGAAGACCTAATATTGAAGTGGTGAGGCAGTATGCCCAGAGAAAATGGTTCCTTAAGGGACAAGTGGAAGTTGATGCCATTTCCAAGGTTTTTTTCTCCTTAAAGTTTTCCAGTAGTAAAGATCTGTCCAAAATCTTGGGTGGTGGCCCCTGGATGGTTGAGAGATTATCTGTAGTACTTTGCAAATGGGTTCCTAATCTTGAAATCAATGATTTATCTTTTTTTGTGTCAGCTCTGGTGCGGGTCCAATTCCCTGGCCTTCCTTTATAATATTGGCATGAAGATGTCTTAAGGGAGTTAGCTAGCTCATTTGGAAAGCTCCTCTCCATTGACTGGATGGCTGCTTCTCAATCCAAACATGTGTATACCATAATTTGTGTGGACATACTCCAAACTGCTGACCTTCCACAAAATATCAATATTATCTCAAAACTAGGAAAATGGGCTCAACCTCTGGAGTTTGATTTGCTACCTTTTTCCTTCTTAAGCTACAAGAAATCAGGACATAGTGAGAAGGATTGTCCTATTAAATCCCTGAAAGCTAAGGTTGTACCCAAGAAATTTCTTGTTAATATATGGAAGGAAAAACCCCAGCCAAACCCCCCTGTAACCACCCTCAAGGCTGCAGACTCTAAGGTTCCTATGAGAAAGATTTGTAACTCTGTAGAGTTCACCCTTCTAGCTCCCCTATCATTGAAGCGTCTGGCAAAAGGTAGTAGTACTATGGTTTTGGAAAGAGTGATTGATATAGAGCAGAAGAGATATTTTGAGGAAGGTGAAATAGTGATCCCTCCCAATCAGTAGAATGATGAGAGGGATCATGTGGCCTTTGGGGCCTTACTAGACTCTAAAAAGGATAGTAAGATAGTCATCTTGGGAGAGGAAGCTATGGAGAGGATTCTTATCCCTGAAACACAGAGAAAGAAGAAAATTTGGGTAGATTCAATAGATGAGTCAATTCCATTCTTGGATAGGGGGGATGAACTTTGGACTGAGGTAGCCCATAATAAAAAAGAAATGGGAGGGTAAATCTGATCTAAAATGTGGAATGCCTCAAGGTGGAGTCACTACAAGATAAATGAGAGAAGATGTTGGAACGCCTAAATCTCCTAGGGGTAGAAGATCTAAAAAATTCAAGATAGAATAGGAAAGTAAACAAAATATTGCAGCTGGACATCAACGTACCATCCAGGACATCTTCTCTCAAGGTAATAAATGAATGTCATATCTTGGAATATCAAGGGATTAAATATCCCCCATAAGAAGGATCTTCTTAGAAATTTTATTCGAGACCATAAGCTAGATATTATCCTCATCTAGGAAACAAAAATGGCTAGAGACAAAGTTGAAAAAATAAAGGTATTTAAGAATTGTGGTGTAGTAGATTGTAGCTTAGAAGGAGCCTCTAGGGGTAGTGTGACCTTTTGGAACCTAAATTCTATTAATGGTGACATTATTAAATCTAAAGGAAACATATCCTCTATCATATTTAACCACATTAGGGATGGCTTTAGTTGGGTGCTCTCAAATATTTACATGCCCAACTCTAAAAGTGGTAGGAATAAATTCTGGAGATGTCGGGAAGTAGGTAGAAGTAACTTTATTAATTATTGTTGGATGGTGGTCAGAGACTTCAATACCCATCTTAGTGACTCAGATAAATTTGGTGGAGTATCCTCCCAGCAAGATAGTATCTTTGCGCTCATGTAATTCATTAATAATCAACAACTTATGGACCTTGAACTCAGAGGAGGTAACTATACTTGGTCTAACCATAGAACTAGAACTAGGGATGATCTGATCTAAGTTCAACTGGATTAGGCATTGATTTCCATGGACTAACTTCTTAGTTTTGCCTTCTCTTTGTCAATGTTGCATCATATTGGCTTTGATCACTCTCCCATATCTCTCTTGGCCAACCCTTCCTCTGGTAAAAGGAACACTCCTTTCAGATTTGAAAAAAATGTGGATGCAACACCCAGAACTGGAAAGGAACATTCAAGACTAGTGGTATGTGCATGTGGAGGGAATGACTATGTTTAGAGTTTCCCAAAAACTTAAGAGAATAAAAAACAAGATCAAAACCTGGAATAAATAGGTCTTTGGGTATATCTTTAAGGCCAAAATTTCTATCCAATCTGATCTCCAAGATATCCAAGACATCATTCAGGAAGAAGGTTTGTCTAAGGAGAATAAACTGAAGGAAAATAAGATTTAGTTAGATTACCACAATATCATCTCTAAAGAAGAATATTTATAGAGGCAAAGATCTAGGTCTCTCTGGTTAAAAGATGGGGATAAGAACACTGGATTCTTCCACATGACAGCCCAAAAACATAAAGCAGCTAAAAGAATCAACTACCTATCTAGTAATCAAGGGAAGCTAGAGAATGAAATGAACATTAAGAAATAAATCTTGGGCTTCTTCTCTGATCTTCTCACTAAGGACCCCTTTCTCTCCTTGGATAATTAGTCTAAACTTCTTAATGTTATTCCCTACCTCATTAATAAGGAGACAAATGATATGCTATGTAAAATCACTTCTAAGAAGGAAATTAAAGAGGTTGCCTTCTCCTTTGAAGGTGAAAATATACCATTAACTTTTGGCATATTTTGGAAAAATATGTCTCTGATGCGGTGAAAGAATTTTTTGGGGCTGGCTCGCTATTTAAAGAAGATAACTCTACCTTTTTTGTGCTTATCCCAAAGAATCCTAGTCCCAATTCGGTGGATAGCTTTAGCCTAATCAGTCTGTGTAATACCCTTTATAAGATTGTCTCTTAAGTCCTCACTATTAGGATTCTTTCCATCCTCCCCTCTATTATTTCCCCCTAGCAGAATGGTTTTGTGTTGGGAAGATAGATTCTTGACTCCATTTTGACTATTTATAAAAATATCCACTCGCTGGAGGCATCTCAGAAACAAGGATTCCTTATGAAGGTGGAACTTTCTGAAGATTACGACAAGGTGGACTAGGCCTTCCTTTGTAAATTTTTTATGGCTTTTGGTTTTCTTGGGAAATCTATCAACCTTATCTTTCAACCAATTTTATCTCCTTCTATCTTCCTTTTGGTGAATGGTTCTGCTTCCAACTTCTTCTCCCCCTTTAGAGGCTTTTTCCAAGGGGATCCTATCTCTCCCATTCTCTTTTCTATTATCATTGAAAGCCTAGGAAGATTTGTTTCAATCTTGGTCAAGTTTGGGTCATTTCAAGGTCTCCTCTCATCCTCAAACTACCAGTCATGCTCTCATGAATATTTTATGGATGACATCATCCTTATGGGAACCTGTTCTATCAAGGAAGATAGAACTATCAAGATTTCTCTTAACAATTTCTCTTCTTCTAAGGGGAAGCTTATCAACTAATAGAAAAGCTCTTTGTTTTTAGTTAACACTCCCCCTCATAGATAGAAAAAGATGGCTATAATCCTAGGATGTAAAATCTCTCCCCTCCCTTTTATCTACCTAGGCCTCACTTTATGTTTGAAACCTCTGGAGTCCTTCTAGAATGGTATCATTGACAGAGTTAATCTAAAACTTTTTGGATGGAAAATATCTCTTCTCAGCCAAACAAGGAAGGTCCTTCTCCTTAAATATTCTCTCCAGAATCTCCCTATGTAAACTCTTAGTTT
The DNA here is from genome assembly GCA_018584345.1 of Thuja plicata. Taxonomy (NCBI): domain Eukaryota; kingdom Viridiplantae; phylum Streptophyta; class Pinopsida; order Cupressales; family Cupressaceae; genus Thuja; species Thuja plicata. The sequence goes on along the minus strand of MU227142.1, from coordinate 1,059,580 downwards.
GTTTTGTATCCCCCTAAGTTTTCTCACTTTATTGAGAAGTTGCACAAGAAATTTTTGTGATCTGGCACTGAGGATAAGAATAGAATCCACCTTGTGGCTTAGAATAATGTGTGTAAACCTCTTAAGTATAGTGACCTTGGCATCATCAAAGACAAAGAGGTCAATCAAGCTTTGTTGGAAAAACAAGTCTGGAGAATCTTTGATGAAGAGAAATAATGGAACAAAATTATCAAATCTTAATACCTTTATGACTATCCTAATTTAGGTTACTTCCTCTCTTTTCCTATCAATGTGCATGGATCCTTTATTTGGAATAGAGTTCTGAAAGATAAATCTCTTGCAGATAAAGGTGCTAGATGGAGGGTTGGTAATGGCACTAAAATCAAATTTTGGGAGGACCCTTGGATTAAAGATAAACCTCTCATTTAGTATGCTGAATTTTCCCTTGTTGCCCAAAATTGTATCACTACATTTTTCAGGAAATTTGTTGATTACTGGAGGGATAATAAGTGGATTCAACTCAGCGATATTGCCCAAGGTCTCAAAGCTATTTAGCTTGACCTGATCCCATGGGAGGTTAAAGATACTGGGGAAGATTAGTTGATCTAGTCTCCCAACCTGAATGGAAGATTATTTTTTTCCTCAGCTTACTCTATCTCTTTCAATGATGGCCCTACGCTTTTCTAGGATAAGGTTTGGACCCCATATCTCATCCCTAAGATTAACATGTTTTATTGGTTGTTTGTCCAGGATAAGATTCTCTCTACTAAAAATCTTGCTAAGAGAGGATGGATGCTTCCTAATATATGTTACCTGTGCACCCAAGATGCTAAGACATCTACCCACATTCTCTTGCACTTTTCTTTCTCTATAGAGGTATGGTCAATTCCTATGTATAATTGGAACATCAAATGGGTTCTCCCTAATTCCATCTCTAATTTTTTTCCCAATGGTGTTATCATGTCTCCCACTTGCTAGGGAAATTAATATGGAACCTAACTGCCCCCCATGTTATCTGGATGATTTGGAAGGAGAGGAATAACCAGATATTTAGAAATGACAGTTCCAACACCAGCGTGGTTGGCTCTAAAATTATTAGGAACATAATTGACAATACTCAAATAGCTTGTGATCTAAAACCTGTACGGATGGAAGGTGTCAAAGACAAGAATATTATAAATAATTGGAATTTCTCCTCCACTGGTACCCAAGGTAGTAACAAATGGGTTGGTGCAGTGTGGTCTTCCCCCCAATAGGTTGGTTCAAGGCTAATTTTTATGGGGCAGAAAAAGGGAACCCAGACAAAGAGGGTTGTGATGGTATCATCAAAAACTCTCATGGTACTTTTGTTTTTTTTGTGGCCCTCCCCATTGGAATACAAACTAGCCACATGGCCGAAGCTATGGCTTTCCTTTGGGTCTGTAAGGTGGCGAAGAATCAAAATTCTAATAATCTTTGGCTTGAAGGTGAATCAATTAATATAATTAATTGCATTAAAGGTAATAAGAAACCCTCTTTGAATATTATTCACATCATTGTGCACATTAAAATGATTTTAAGTAGTTTTGGGGACACTTATGTCACCCATACATTTAGAGAAACTAATGTTGTGGCTGATAACTTGGCTGATTTGGGTGTACAAAGTGATGATGTCAGACTTTGGAAAGGTGGAGATGGGTAAAAATATGAATTCCAGATCCTTATAAGGTATGACCAAATCCATCAGAATCAAGGATTAATTACTACTAATGATGACAAGGAAAGATGAGTTATTAAAAAGAGTCATGTAGGCGTCTAGAACACATGAAGGTCAGAGAAATCATTACTCCAAATGTGGGAGTTGTGAAGTGTAGGGTCTTTTCAAAACTATTAAAATCATCACCTTCATTACTATTCTTATGCTCTACTATTCGATTGTTGCCTCTGATAGTATTTTTCCCACTATGTATCCTTCCTCTACTTCATTCTCTGTGATCATAGGAGGTAAACTCAAACACAAAGAACCCACCATCTACAAGTGGAAAAAAGAGGATAAGGTGTGGAGTATTCTTAAATAGCGTGGAGTCACCAATTACATGGAGAGGCTTCACGGGTATGACAAAGACATTTCTAGAGAATTTGTTCATAGCTGGAATGATGGCAATGTTACTCTGTGTGGTAAGATGTTTAAGGTTAATGAGAAGCTAATTTTTGAAATTATGGGTTTGAGTATGTCTAATTGAAATATTATAGAGGTCATGTTATGGCTCATAACACAGCTAGGAATTTCCCCAAAACCCCTGAGGAAAATCCCTCCTTGTCAAGCAGAGTGGGGATTTTTATCTGCGTGGCCACATGAAACTGATCTAGGGTAAATTTTCTAAGGCTCTTATGCAGTATTTCACTCTTGAATCCTGCTTCACTAGCATTTATAATTTCCATTTTATGATGATCAACCATTTTAGATATAAAATGAAGATTTCTTTTCCTTTTTGGTTGCTAGAGTCCTTGGGTTCAAATATTATGGAGAACAGGAAAATCCCTGATAAGCCTATCTTACATGACAAGGTTATTATGCTCATATATGATTATGCTAAGTTTATGTTTTAGGTTCATTCCTTTGTGAGTGCAAAGGGAAAAGATAGCAAGGGTAAAATAAATCTCATGGCTGAGACTACCTCCACCAAGAAAAAACCCAAGAGAAGTTCAAAAAATGAGAAGATTGAGGTGGCTAGTTCCTCACAGAGGAGGATAGTATGGACACTGAAGATGACATATAAGTGAGGGAGGAGGAGAAAGATAGTTGTGACTCCTAGCACCAAGAAGAAATAGGACAAAATACTACGGAAGAAGTTGGAGAGGATACTTTGAACACGGAGAGTTATAACGGTGAGAATGATAAGCCAGGGGATATGTATACCGAAGACATGGAAGATGAATTGGTGTCAAAAGAGGAAGAGCTCATGGAGAATTATGTGGAGAAAAAATGCCCTATTATCCCATTCCCTAACATGAATTCTATTTCTACTACTCCCAATGTTGAGGTCAAACTGGCAATTTTGACTCAGCTAGAGCCGGGAAATATAACTTAGAACGCTCCTAGTTCTCCTATTCTGGTGGAGTATGAAGACTCTAAGATAAAAAAAAAATGGGTCTACATATAGGGGTAAATATGATAAAGCCAAAGAAAAAATCACAGAGATGAAGCATCATAAACAAGGTGACAAGGAAAAACCTAAGAAAAGTCAGGAGGAAAATAATGATAAGAGAAAAGTTGTGTGTAGGTTTATGCAAGCTACCAAAGATGATGCAAATACTGACATGAAAAATTAGTACCTGGGTGTATGAAGAATTAAAGACTTTAGTACCAAGAAGGAAGAGCTGGAGGACAAAATGGATAAATTTTTGTTTTTGATGGCTAAGCCAAATACTAGAGATGGCCAAGATGATTGTGCTAGAGGGTATGTGAAGGGGTTGATGGAAAAACTGGAACTTAAAATTAATGTTGTGGTCAACTTCCATCTGCAGATTACTTCCAGCCATATCCAAAGCATTGAGGAAACCCTTAGTAGGATCATGAAAGAGAACTATGAAGGTATGAAGGTGACAACTAATAATCTATGGTCCCTTTTGGCTGTGTTGGAGGGAAATTCCAACCTCATTAATGTTGAAGATAGAGATGACAAAGGCACCAATTCTACTGGCCCTAGCTCTAGAAGTAGAGAAAAAAACAATAAGATGGTTAGTTCTAAAGATATTGAGAATCTTAGGGATTCTATCAAGAAATATGAGTGGCTAAAGTAGGAGACTACTAATCTCATGAAAAATATTTCTTAGACTGTCTGTCTGAATCGGTTTGTTTTTTTTTGTCAGATGTTCTTTGTTTTTTTCTAGTTTCTTGTGCTAGGGAGTTGTTGTGATGGCTTATTTTTCCCCTAGGTTCTTCTTTTTGGTCTGTTCTTAATAGTCCTAACTTTTTCTTTGTTGAAGGGTTAAGGTTCCCTTCAAAAATAGTTTTTCCATAATTGAAAACATGAGTGCCTTATCATAATACAAAATGCAATAACAAGTATACCGTATACATTGCATAACAAGTAGACAACAATAAAAAAAATATCAAAGTCATTTAAGTGCGGAAGATAGCTTCATTCCCAAGGGTTCCATGACATAACATAAACTAACTCAAGAACATGGGCATATCCCTATGAGGTATCTTGAGTGAGCTCAGATGACCATTCAATGACTTCACAAATCACTCCTATCTGATTAATCATGAGAATCAAAGTGGAATACTAAGTCCTCTTATAATGACCAACAAAACAAGGTACATTTTAGGAATCCAAATAATATACACAATATATGAGTTCAATTTACAAACGTGATTACACAAAAATGGTTGTGAGGATAATAGGTATCCAAATCATGAGCCCCATTTCATCCAGACCCTACAAAACACTAAATTGCATAGTGAATGCACATAACTACTTAAACATGTGTGCAAGAACAAAGGGTATATTTGTAATAATAGAGAATGTATGCATAGTATTATGGTGCATATGCACAAAACATTTATTCAAATGTGAAGAAATAGAATCAAATGTGTAGAAAGACAACGAATTTATGTAGGACTAAAAAAGACTTAAGAATTGGGTTCAAACATCACTGTAACACTTACGTCCAATCAAAAAAGGTCAATCCCTATGTCAGGAAGTGCTAGAGGCATACAAAAGGGCTCACTTACATCCAATAAGAGTGATATATACAAAATACATCAACAAATAAGTATGAAAACACTTCTAAGAGTAAGAATCTTATCTACTATACATGATAGCAAGAAAACATCATTATGGTGTCATAAAGTCCTGAAAGAAGTGTGAATAAAATATGGGACCACTAGTCACCTATACATTGGTTCCCAATGATGATTGGTCATGCCGCCCAACCATGAGGAACCCTTAGGCCCTCCCCACAAAACTCATGGAGATAACCATGTGACCCATACAACACAAGAAAGATTCTATATGGGGTGTACACCTAAGTATATCCACAACATCATGCCACATCCATGAGTAAAATGACCACATAGTACCAAGTCCTAAATAGATCACCAAGAGAACATAAAATACAAGGAAAATTTGGAAATACAATGAAAAATCTAGTGTCTCAACATCACAAGACAAACTAATGCAACTAATCAATATGGTTGGGTTTATAGTCTGTAGTTGGGAGTGTCATCGCATAGCCTAGTTGGGGAAAAAAATAAATCATTACCTAACTATACTATGACTTATATAGTGCCAAGAAACCTCTCATGGAGATAAGGAGCTTGACGTGATGATAATTCCAAGCCTTCTCCAATATGTCCTTGACTAATGATAGCCCACAAGGCACACATGAGGAATCTATGGCTATGTTGGTTTCCAAATCAATAGATTGGAAATCCTATGAGCTTACCTACTCAATTATGAGATCTTCCAAATGACTTGGCCAACAAATGGGAGTGATTGATTATGATCACCCTCCCCTACACTTTAGTCTCTATAGAACCAAGGTAGGTGTTCCTATACCTTAACGTAATTTCTAGGTTCAAGGAATTTTATAGAAGATAGAAATGTATATGAAACTTTGAGTGATCTCTCAAGATGGAAAGTGAATTCTTGAGATAGATCAAATTGTGAATATCAAAACTACTGAATAATTTAATGTTGTAAGAATGTTTTAATAAAATTACTTTTGAAATAATTATTTGCTGTGTAAATGAACTGTAAAATGTATATAATCAGTTCTTGCTTGGAAATTCCCTGAAGATACTTGATTCAAACACCTTAAATCAGTATTAGACCAATGCATTTATCCTTTGAGTGTATTATCAATTCAATTTAAAATGATCCTACATATAACCCAATGAGATAGTTTTAATAACTTACTTCTCAAGTAATACCATCTACCCAAAGGCATCTATATGAATAATAATTTAAATGTGTTGTTATAGTTAGTCTTATTGAATTTAAATTTTCTCAGAAAGGCTAATAAGACAAAGTAAAGCCTTGATAAACAATCTTCAAACTGATGATCAAACTAGAACTAATTCAAAATATTATGTCATAGGATATCTCATTGAAGCATCTAAATGATATAGATTATCACAGAGAACTGATCAGGTTACATGAAGACAAATACTATCAAGAATGAAAGGAAAACTAGAATTATATTGAAATAAGCATGATAAAATCCAACTAAATACAAACTATATAATTATTCTTCTCTAGTTGTACATCTTCAAGAGAAAATACCAAAATCTATTGTACAAAAATTGTAATTGTGATTATTATTATTATATTGTATCTCTCTCTAACATCAAAATGATCCTCTATATATAGATGAGGATTCAGTTTGGCCATCCCCTTTCATAAAGAATTGTTACGATGACTAATCAAACTGATATAACAGATTGATTACATAAAATATCCCTAAGACAACATTTTGACTCATTTTGGTATAACAAATAATCCCCAAATATCTCACCACATTCTTTCTTATACTTTAAGCATTCTTCATGGGCAATATGTATCTGAATTGTGGATGATGTCTCTAATTGTTATCTCCAGTATAATGATCTATTCATGTGCAAAATTTGCATCCTCTTATCCCATGAATCTATCCATAGAATTTACCACTAACAAGATCATACATAGATAAGAACAAATTAATTAGATATTAAGTTAATAAAACAAAAACTTACCTGCCATCTGAAAACAATCTGTAGCTTTCTCAGTAAATAATCATCTAGATGGGAGGTCCTCCACTTCCTATGGGTTCCACTTGTCATAATATTAGATATAATACTTCTTCCCTTCTCTATCCAATGTTCTTCCTCAATCATTGACTCTTGGTCGACATAGATAATACTGATAACTTCATCAGGGGTTGACCAACCTGCTGAAAGGATATACCAATGGTAATAGTTACAATGATAAATTTTCTTTCGATTAACTTATGCATCATTCTTCTCATGGCTTGGTTATTCACTATGGTATTTTATTCAATGCAAATGACACTTTAATTTCTTTATTTCTTCAATTTCTTTGAACAATATAGTGCTTAGTGCTACTTAACTCCATGATTATTCAAAATGCTGCCTTACTTGATGAGTTGCTTTAACCTTATGGACAATTGATGTTTGTGCACTTTGTGATATCACCCATTATCAGGAAAATTCCACCTTCTCTAACAACCCTTTTGACTTACCCGATGGTGAGTATTATTTGACATGACGTTATCACCCAAACTCTTCTTCTTTGAATAAATTGTGTATGCTTCATCCTTTCTGGGCTATTCAATGCAACCTTTTTTTTGATGCAAATGTAAAGCGGCCACACCACACATCAAAATACTTCAACCATCTTCCATCTACCCTTTATGCTTACTTGAAACCATATTTTATCCTATGCTCTGGGCAATGGTCCCTAGTTGTTAAACTCTCTTTTTGAACATCTCCTTCTATCAGAAGTTCCAACTAGGTTCTTATTTAAAATCATATATTATTTGAAACTTGTCACTGGGTACTTCAAGTCAATCCTCTCACTCAATAGTTTCACCACCATACATGTGTCATCGTCCCACATACTCACAACTTTTGAGACATCCTCTTTTAAAATTTTGTGATATTGCGACAAGGCTCTCCTTACTTTAGAGTAACTTGTGTATCTTTGATATCCTGAACCAGGTTATTTGATATGAATTTTGCTCGACATTTTAAGTGAGGTGGCCCCACCTCACTTTGAAGGGTTTTGGCTATCATTTCCACCCTACTTGCTTACTTGAAGTCATATTTTGTTCAATAGTTTAGGCTAATTATTTATCCTAGCTACTTTATCTCGAAGAAGTCATTATCTTTGAAAGATGATATCTTGGCTTATTCAAAACATATTTTTACTCATAGAATCTTGGCCAGTAAACTTTGACTGAGCAGGATGACACATAGATGAATTGCCACATTTTTCTCAGATGGATTATGCCTTTGCCTACTACTATAGGAAAGTGCCCTTGCTAGTAAGAATCCTTTCTATGTGCCATACTGATCACCATGAAATCTTCCCCTACACATGAAAAATTGGAAATAACTATTCTCATGATTGAATCAATATAAGAAAAATATTAAGGAAAATACATAATCATTATAATAAAACAAGATTAAAGGAATAGAATCTAAATTGAAAATTTATGTTTTTGGGCATGTATGTTCATATGTGGACATGGCGAGATTCTGGTTATCTCAAGAGAACAATACCAATAGATTATTACTGAAAAACTAGAAAGAAAAAACCAAAAGAAAAACAAATGAAATTCTATTCTAAAAATTAGAAATACTCCCTATTTTTCATCAAGAGAAGTGTTGGAAACACTGAGAGGGAGGGGAGGGGGTGAATAAGTGTTTGTCTATTAATTACTTTTAAGCAACTTAAACATAAATCAAACATACATAGAATGAAGCTTAACATAAGAAATCATAACACATGATATGATTACGGGGAAACCTTGATCAGAGGAAAACTCCGGTGGGAATTAGTACCCACAAATATTGTACTAGGTATAATGAACCTGTGAGAGTTCCTTTGCCTTGTTAGAAGCATCCTTTACAATTTGAGTACAATGACCTAGTTAAAGGTCTGATACTATTAGGAGTCTTTTACAAAACCCTGTTAAAGGTATATGGCTCACTGCCCAATAAGATGAAGGCTACAACCTTCTGAAAGATGATATGCACTATATCAAAATGAACTACTGTGATGACACTGTTGTCTGATCAGTTCCATGTATGCGTAAATTCTCTTACTCTCTTAAAGAGCTATATCATATACTGACTTCATTATACTGTCCCTCTATATCTTCCTCTTGCATAATAATTGATGCTTGTAACATTACTTTACATTACATACTTATATGTTCATATTCAAATAGGCGCGACCCAAAACAAAACACTAGTCGGCCCTAAAACAAAATATACAATGCTTCTGAACAAGTCAACTCAAGTGTGTTTACTACAATGTTAATTACATCATTAAAAACATATAACCAAAGGCACTTAGCCATTACATTACAAAATAATTCACATTGATCAAAATAGTAGTCGGCTTCCATGCTCTATCTTTTGGACTGTTGGTCTACTGATCTGCCTGTAACTTTGTTGTACTATTGTTTTGTACTATGCGTGTCTGGATGTAGCATGTACACATGTCATACAACTTATATCTAAATGCGCATAAGCTGAATTGATCTCTCGCATGTGTGCTAATGTGTTGATCGCTAAGTATCTCTGTCTGCCCTGTTTTCATACTTGGTCATTTTGTCTTTCATGACATAAACTAAACATGACTTTGCTGCCATGATGACAACACAAAATGAGTCATGCATCCTCAGGAAGTCAACTTGCCAACAATCTCCCCCTTTGTCATTTATGGCAACAAAGGAATGTGGCCAAGTTACTCAAAATGACTTAACACAAAAT
>MU227142.1:1012289-1028357 GCA_018584345.1 Thuja plicata | reverse complement strand
ATTATAATTTTGATTTAAATATTGTAAATATGAAATATGTTCAGTTTAACTGTAACACATTGAATATATTAATAAATAATAATTAATAATCTAAATTAAATATTGTAAAATATTAAATTTCAATATAATAAAAATAAAATAAATTGGTTGGACTGAATTTCATATTTTTATAAATTTGGCATCAGGTGACTTTTATGATTATCTAAATCTTTGCACATTTTCAGAGTATATATTTACTATTTATGAGACCAAATGCTAGTTATTTGAGGCAAAACCGTAAGCCAACTGTATAAAACCATTTATTGTATTCATTTACTGACAAATGTACTTAATGATAACAGATAGAATACAAAGAAATGATTCTTTAATCATTTCTATAAGTCAAAGAAATGTTTCTGTTTTCTTATCCTGAAAATGCTTCACCATGGTAATTAAAAAAATACATGAATTAAAAAAAATTACGTAACATTTTTTTTTTAAAAAAAATTAGCATTGGTCGAAATTTTGACCAACGCTAGAACCGGTTTCCACCAACTATTGGTTGAAATTTTGACCAACTCTTGGTTGAAATTTTGACCAATACAATAACAAAACGATGAGAATGCCATGCTTTCGACCAATCCAATGGTCAAAATTTCCACCATTGGTTTGGTGGAAAGTATGGCATTCTCCACAATTTTTTTAGTGCATTGGTCAAAATTTCGACCAATCATTGGTGGAAGTATTGGTCAAAATTTTGACCAATGCACTAAAAAATGACAGCAATTTTAAGCTTGGGCTATAGTCAAAATTTCAACCTTTTTTGGTCAAAATTTTGACGAATTATAAATACGTCGAAAATTCAAAAAAAAAAGACCGACAAAAGTTTTGGTCGTAAATTTGACCAATTACTGTCGAAATTTCAACCAAGTTTCGTCAAAATTTGAGGTCAAATCTACTAGTGCGATGAGAAGAGTCACAGTGTTTCCCGATGAGAAAAGTATAGAGTAACCCGATGGAATAAAATATAGTGTTGCCCGACGGTTGGAGATCGTGAAGCTAACTGGAGTCTCACCAATGGAACAGTCAGTTATCACTGATGACTAACTAAAGTATTGACCGATAGAACAGAGAGTTCAGAAAATGACAAAATGCCTAGCTAGCAAGAAGCTAAAGATAGAGGTAACAGATACTTATCATTGTTTTATTCATCCAGATAAAGCTGGAGATAAGTAATTGATTTAAAGTTGATTTGTACAATTGGCAAGAAGATATCTACAAGACAAATCAGGAGTTATGCTTTAAATCTAATTGGTTGAATTGTTTATCACCCCAAGAATCAAGAATCAAGAACCAAGAAACAAGGAATATTATGTCTATATAAGAGACAAGCTTAATTCATTTACAAAAGGGGATTAAGGGGAGTGAATAGAAAGAGGACACTGAAGAGAAACTGATGAATAAAATTTTTATGCAATGATGATCAAACAAGTTGGAGGAGAGCTAAGGAATTCTATAGACAATCGACAAACAATGAGCACAACATCACAGAGAAAAAATTATGGAGCACAAGAATTGAATTGATACATTGTTCAGTGAGGTAATGTACTTAAATAGATCTAAAAATCTGTAATTTAAGTTGCAATATGAACAAGTCATAATGTTTCAATTTAACCATTGAAGCATCAAGTCTCTTAACCAAGTAGGACTTAACATTCTTCTATATATTGAGGTACATCTCAAGGACTGCCAAAAAGATTGATTCATGAAAGTAGCATTGGATATGCCCGATGCCTATTGATAGTTTAAGAAAGAGGCTAATTCAAGGATGGAAGCATTAGATGCCCGATACTAAGTGACAACCTATATGTGTAAAATACTCTAACAAGGTCACACTTAACAGTGTGTTTGTAACCTTTAACATGGTCGGCTCTTAATAGGTCTCACTTCAGAATAGTAAAAATTTGGGATACCGGTCCTAGTGGTTTTTCCCTTAATAGGGTTTCCACATTAAAATCCATGTGTTATGTGTGTATGATTCATTTCTTTACTATTTTGTATCTTACATAATTCATTCTAGATATATTGGTATACTTTGCATATTTTTTGTATTTTGGTAAATAGATGACTTCTTATCGGTAAACATAAAGAAGAAGGTTCAACAGAGTAATCCAACAAGTTGTAAGTTGATATAAGTTATTCAAGGCATTCATCTTGTAGGATAGAAGATAACTTGAGAAATAATTTATGGTTATAAATTTTGAAGGGTTGATTTAAGGATTAATTTTTTAGGCCACTGATTCACCCCCCTCTTAGTTATTACTAACATTTTGATCTAAAATACATTCCATTGTCTACCACAATTTTATATAGAACCCCAAACTTGGTTAAAATATTCTCTATTAGGAACTTAATCACCACTTTAATTGTAGCCTTCCTGGTTGGTATTGCTTCCACCCATTTGGTGAAGTAATCGGTTGCTACCAAGATTCATCTATGTCCTCCACTTGACTTATCAGTGATTTATTCTATGAAATAAATTCCCCACATTTGGAAGGGCTCTTCACTATGTAAAGGTCTAAGAGGTCAAGCTTCATTATACTTTAGCTTCCCTAAAAATTTCTGGCATGCTTCACATTTTCTAACATATAAATAAAAGTCTTTAAATACATGAGGCCAATAATAACCAGCATGTAATATTTTATGTGATGTATTCTTAGCTTAGAAATTTCCTCCACATACTCCTTCATCTAACTCCTTAAGGATTAAACATTCTTGGTGCGTTTCTAGACAAAATAATAAAACACTATCCCTATTTTTCTAATAGAAATCTCCTTAGATAAACACATACCTAGCTGCCTGGAGTTTATGTTTCTCTTATGGCTATCAGTGAGATCTTCCTGGTATTTTATATGTCTTAAATAATAAACAATATCCTTATACCATGGGCATCGCTCAATACTTACCATTGAATGCTCCAATTCCACTTGATGCACTTCAGTTGCTTCTAAATTAGAATCTTCCATAAGTCTTGCAAGACCTTGGCCTCTCATAATTTTGGTGATCTAAATATCAATATTGAATTCCTAAATCTGATTGATCCACCTGCATCTTTGGCCAATAGTTTCTAATTATCTAAAAATATCCTTCACTACTGCATTTCAAACATAGAATATTATACTTGCTCCAACTAGATAAGGCCCAAAAGTTTTTATTTCCTTCACTAAAGCATAAGTTTTTTTTTCATTGACATCATAGTTCAATTATTCTACTTGAAGAGTTTTTCTAAAAGATGCCATAGGGAGTTCATATCCTTCATCATTTTTCTGTAACATAATAATTGGCAAAGCAGGGGGAAAGCCAGGTCAAAGTCAGGAACCCATTCAATGTGCTTAATATGACCCCAAACCACTTACTCAGAAGGCTAAACCAGTCTACCATGGAAGTGCTTCCGTTTTCCAACTATACAATTAATTTTGGGGATTTGATTAGATGATTTGGGGGATGATTTTAGAAGAAAATAGATGATTAATTAACAATTAAAACCCCATTAATTAATAGATGAAAACTAGTGTTTTTAATCTAAATTTTTAAGTTTGTTCATTTTAGGGTATCTACATTTTCCCCTCTTGGATACAATGTGATTCATCACGTTGTGTCAAAGAATTTTCAGATTTGATCCTGCCCCAACTTGCCCTAGTGAAAGCAGGTGGACTATATTCCCCCTCAATAAATTAAGCATATAAAATGCATCACATGAGCATTAATTTGTTGAAAATGTGAATCACTATATGATGATGATGATGAATGAATTCCTATGTTAGTTATGATGTTATTTATGATGGATGCATTTACTTTTCCTATGATAATGACATGTGTATGCAGGATGGTGCTAATGAAATACATGTTTATATGAGATGTTTATGGATGCATTTGATTATGATTTACCATGTATGCAGATGCTTGTATTTCTTTTTTGTTTTCTGATGTATATAAATGGAATGAATGCAATCTATTATGGACAAAATATTTGAGTAATGCATGTGTTAGTTAGAAGGAAGTTAGTTTGGAATGTTCTCTAGGATTGATTGATAGATAGAATTGATAGAATGGATGGGTGATGATTTATAGATATGAAGAGATAGAATGTAGGAGTGACCCAATTCGCTGTCGTGTTTCCAATTTTTTTCATCATTGCATCTTTTTATGAAATTACAAAGAGTGCCCAATGCATCTATATCTCACACCATCTGGATACCGCTATAATCTCTTGATAACTAGAAGGAGTAGAGAGATTGAATAAAAATAGAACTTAGTGCACCCAGATATTGACCATGTGGATACAACTATGTTCCCTATTTTGAAAAGAAAGAGATAAAAAAGAACCCAGATATTGACCATCTGGATACCACTTTATTCTCTGATTTGAAAAGAAAGAGAGCCAAAAGCACCCAGATATTGACCATCTAGTTATCTCTTTGCTCGCTGACCATCCAAAATAAATAAATAAAACCAAGATAGAATTCCAATGCATCTAGATCTCAGACCATCTAGATACCACTATGAACTCTTGATTTTGAAAAGAAAGACAAAAAACCAAGATAGAATTCCAATGCACCCAGATCTTAGACCATCTGGATACTGTTATGAACTCTTGATTTTGAAAAGAAAGACAAATAACCAAGATAGAATTCCAATGCACCTAGATCTCAGACCATCTAGATGCCACTATGAACTCTTGATTTTTGAAAAGAAAGACAAAAAACCAAGATAGAATTCCAATTCACCCAGATCTCAGACCATCTAGATATCACTATGAACTCTTGATTTTGAAAAGAAAGATAATAAACCATGATAGAAATCCAATGCACCCAGATATCAGACCATCTAGATACTACTATGATTCTATTGGATATAAACAAGAAGATAACAGAGATGGAATGTCCATTTCTTTCCCAGGTTTAAGCTCAGATCGTGGAAATGCATGGTTTCCAGATAAGTAACAGTGCCTACCACATTTATCCTAAATCATCATGGCCCTAGAATTGAACTAAAAATTCCATAGACAGCAATCAAATAAAATAAGTTATGATCTATCATAGCTACTCTCCTCAATTGGTGGATCCTGGAGTAGCATAAGAACATAACTGTGAAATATAGACTGATATCTAACTGACGACCGACCTATTCAACATTTTGATTGTTCCTTGATTCAATTTGATTTTGTTGATTGGCTTGACTCTCTTGATAGGCTTGATATGCTTGATTGTCTTGATTGTGTCTGGTTTCAGTAATAGATGACTCATATAAGACTGACCTGTCTGGTTTTGAGTGTATCCATCAATGTGTAAGATGATTGATTGATTGATTGATTGATTGATTGATTGATCAATTTTGATAATTTTTGGTGGCTGATCAAGCTATTTTAGATGAGCCCAATGCTGATTCACAAAGCTAATGGTTTTGACATTTGATAGTTTGGCTTGGTTGCCAGTTTGCGTGTGGATAGATTTGATGGATTGATAAAGCTGTGTCATATGAGCCTAATGTTGATTTGCAAAGCTCATGGTTTTGACATTGATTGACTTGGTATGATCGCCCTTTGCTTTTTTGATAACTAAATTGGTTTTATTGCTTTGGATTTTCAAATTTTTTTATTGTTTTTTGATGAAGATTGATTTTCTCTAGAATTTTTGATCTTTTTAGGATTTTCTGATGACTTTTTTAATTTTTAGGGAATTTTTAGGACATTTAGAATTGCCTCCTAGTCTGGTGGACCATTACTAACCATGAATAGGTGTTGGTGTTCAGCGGGGATTGTTCTTCTAGATATAGCTTGGGTAGTGAGTCTTGTATTCAAGGTTTGCGCAAGCTTTTGATCTTGGAGTTCATTGATGGTGAAGCTGGATTTGAACACTTGGCACATGTTTGCTAGATTTTCATCAAGGTACCTACTCAATAGCACATATATTCCAAGTTTTCACTGAGAGAGTGATTTTGTTTCTCTTTGCCTTTTTTTTTTTTTGTCGCCAAGGTGCCTGTTTGCTAGGTTTTCACCAAAGTAACATTTTGTATTTTTTAATTTTTTTGGTATTTTTTGGATTTGTAGATAGTTGCCTTAACCATTGAGACCTCAAGCATAGAACGTCTTGAGGTGCATGTTGTTTATATATCTAGGGAGTTGATCTCCTTCTGGTGTTTCCAGTTGGTATGCCCCACTCTGGGTATAGTTGACAATGACATATGGTCCTAGCCAGTTAGGCTCAAATTTTCATGGTTTCACTCGCTCTGCTTGGTTCTTTTGATTTTCCATGATGATGAGATCTCCTACTTCAAAGTTGCATGGCCTCACTTTCTTATGATACTTCCTTCTAAGGTGATTCTGATAGCCTTGTAAGTGGTTGAATGTATTTTGTCTTCTTTCATCTAGTAGTTCTAGTTTATTGAGCCTTGCTACTCTGTAATCTTCATCTCAAATCAGGTTCTTCAATGATATCCTTAGGGATGGGATTTCCACTCGAGTGGTAGGACTGCCTCTAATACATATACTAGGGAGAAAGGAGTGTAGGTGTTCTCACGCTATTTTTGTATGCCCATAATGCGGGACTAAGTTGTAAATGCCAGTCTCACCCTGATTCGTTAATTGTTTTCTTTAAGATTTTCAAAATGGTCTTGTTTGTCACTTCAGCCTAGCCATTCCCTTGAGGATAATAGAATGAAGAGAAACATCTTTATTTTGTAAAGGTGTACTATGATCCATCAAGGTGGTTTGAGGAATTCCATACCGACAGATGATATGGTTGAGTATGAACATTGAGATCTGCTTTCTAGTTATGTAGGTGAGGGGAATTGCTTCCACCCATTTAGTGAAGTAAACTATTGTTTCTATGATGTATTTATGTGCATTAGCTGAAGAAGGTGTTATCTTGCCAACTAGGTCAAATTCCCACCTAGAAAATGGTAATGGTGAAGTGATAGGATTTAGTTCTTGGGCTGGCGCATGGATGAGGTCTCCATGAATCTGACATTTCCTACACCTTTGTACATACTTTATTGCATCTATCTCTATTATGGGACAGTAGAATCCCATGCGGATTATATTTTTAGCTAAGTTGTTTCCACCTCTGTGGGTTCCAAAAGTTCCTTCATGTACCTCTTACATAGCTTTCTTGGATTCCGTGGAAGTGAGACATCATAATAGCATTCTGTCTAGACTTCTTCTATATAGAGTATTTGCAAGAATGGTATACCTAAAGGCTTCGTGCATGAGGTAATTTTTCTAGTTCCTAGACAAGTTAGGAGGTAAGACACTAGTTTGGAAGTAATTATACACTTCATGGTACCATGGGGTTTCAAGACCAACAAGGACACGCGCTAATTCTATGATTGGTGCTTGATGTGATGGCATCATGAGATGCTGCACTAGAAAATGGAATATGGTTTCCTTGTCTGGCATATCAATCAGTGATGCTATGGTATCCATCATGTCTGAAGCTTTGTTTTGAGCCCTTGGTATTTGCTTGAAAAAGATGTATTGGAACTTAGTGTGAAACCTCTCCATTTGTTCTCTGTATGGTATTATCTTTTCATCTTTTGTCATATAGTCATTGTTGACTTGGCTAATGACCAACTACGAATCTCCATAGACCTTAAGGTTCTTGATTCTCCATTGAATTTTTGTCTTTAGTCCGATGACAAGTACTTTGTATATGGCTATGTTGTTTGTGCATGGGAAGTTGAATCTAAAATATTTTGGAATTGCATCATTATTCAGAATGATGAGTACTATCCCTGCTCCTACCACATGGTTTGTACCTAACCCATCAAAGTATTGTTTCCATTTCTCTATTGCTAGTTGTAGTGTCAGAATAGAATCATCTGGAAAGTCATAAATAATAGGTTGATGATCCTAAATAGGTGTCTCTGACATTTGATCCACAATCACTTTCCCTTTGATGGCTTTTATGTCTACATATTCAATGTCAAACTTGATTAAGATCATTACCCACTTTGCAATTCATCTAGTGAGTGTTTCTTTGCTTAGTAGATACTGTAAAGGATCAATATGTGCTATCAACTTTGTTTGGTGACTCAACATGTAATGCCTCAGCTTATGGGATGCGAAGACAACTGTGAGGCATGATTTTTCAATTGGTGTATAGTTGATCTCATAGCCTACCAATGTTCTTCTTAGATAGTAAATAGCTCTCTCCTTGCCTGTGTCATCATGTTGTGCTAAGAGTATGCGTAATGTTGATTCAGTTGTTGAGATATATAGAAGCAATGGCCTACCTTGGATTGGTGGCAACAATATGGGAGACTTGAGTAGATAGTCTGAATATTTGGAATGCTTGTTCGTATTTTTTTGTCCATATGAATTTGATGTCCTTCTATAGTAGATATTTGAATGGGTGGCACTTGTTCAAGCTAGTTGGGCTATGAAGCGCCTGATAGATTGGATCCTTCCTTGTAACCCCCTTAGTTTCCTTAGGTTGTTCGGTGGTGGCATGTCCAATATTGCTTTGACTTTCTCTGGGTCTACCTCAATGCCTCTATGTGACACTATGAACCCCAAAAGCTTCCCTGTTGTGACCCCGAATTCACATTTCTTTGGGTTTAAATAGACCTTGTAATCCTGCATTCTGTCAAAGATGGGTCCCAATACTTGTAGATGATCCTTTCTAAGCATTGACTTGGAAATTATGTCAACATAGTCTTCCATTGTCTTTTGGATGAGATTATGAAAGATGGTTGTCATGGCCCTTTGATATGTTTCTTTGGCATTTTTTAGACCAAATGACATGTAGTTCCAATAGTAGGTGCCCCATGCACACATAAAAGTTGTTTTGTGTTGGTCCTCTAGCGTGATCCTTATCTGATTATACCCTGAAAATCCATCCATGACTGATAGTATCTGATGTCCTATTGTTAGGTCTACTATCATATAAATTTTAGGCAAAGGAAAGTCATCCCTGGGACAAGCTTTGTTAAGATCTCTAAAGTCTGTGCAAATTTGAATTTGACCACTATGCTTGGTAACTGGTACCAGATTAGATATCCAGTTTGCGTATGGGATCAGTCTTATGAACTTAGCATCTAGGAGCATTTTCAATTCTCCCTTGACTAGTAATGAAACATGGGGATGCATCTTTCTTAACTTTGGTTTGATGGGTTCGGCATTGGGTAGCAATGAGAGATGATGTAGCATAAGCTCTAGATCTAATCCTGGCATGTCTGAGTAGGACCGTGCAAAATTTATCTTCCTTTCCTTGAAGAAACTGATGAACTATTCTCTCTCCTCTAGGGTGAGTGGTTGTTCTAAGTAGATGTTATTTGGGTTCTTGTCATCACCCAAGTTGACTTATTGTGTTTCTTCTGCTAATAATGTCAACTTTTCCTCTGTCAAGGGCAGGAGTTCCTTCTTTCCATATTCTAGTGCCTCAAGTGAGTTTTTTACTAAAAAATACATCTTGTTTTGTCTTTTTATTCTTTTTTGTGCCTAGAAGTGCCTTTCGGTTTTCACTTACTGACAAATATTTTTCTTTTTCAATTATTTTTTATGACTGGAAAGAGGAGCTTCCTCTCAAAAGTATGTTGATCTATTGAGGTCCATGGAGAAACCTTCTTTATGGTCTCCTGATGGAATTCCCTCTCGAAGTCCCATGAAGTTTGTGATAGCCTCATCATTCTTGAAGGTATCAATATTAGGCGGTCCTTGTTGATCCCACTCTATCAATTCTGGGTGTACAAGAAATAGGCCCTCATGGTGGGTTGAATCTGTTTGGTTGAATGGGACAACGGAGATGGTTCTGAAAAACCTAGACTATGACGTGGATGCACCACATAATGAATTGTTATTGATATGTTTATCGATACAGGGTTGATCATCTATGGTTAATTGGTCAAACATATCATTAAGGTGTATAGTGGTGGTTGACCAAGGGGAATAGTCTAGGATTGATGGCTTGGAATCCTGAATGGATCTCCACTCATACTCATGGGAGAAATTTTTGCTAAAACTCTCATCGAATGTCTCACTTCCCTTGTTATCGTGGATTGCTTGGTTGAGGGTTAATCAGGATTGAGAGGTTCCCACTTCAGTTGGCAACAACTGTTGAAGTATGTTGATGATTAATATGTGTTCTGAGTTTTTCCCTTGATGTAACTCTACTATTTGTTCTTGATCAATAGGTATGTCTCAGGTGATAGGACTAGTTCTTTGTTTCCCATAGCCTAACCCTCTCTTGTTTCTCTGGGTTGGCGGGAGAGACAATTCCATTAAACCTTGTTGTCTTGCCCCCAGACTAGTTGTACCATCATACCCAAACCTTTGCAGCATTGTATAGCTAGATCCATAGGTTGATATAGGTAGGGGTTGTTGAAGTGTCTCTTATGGATCTTGATACAACCATGTATTGATATCTAGATCAAACGGGTTCTCTTCTACAATGTCTCCCCATCTAAAAAAGGTTGTGGTTGGACACCTGAACAGAACAGGTTCTTGTGCTTTTGTTGTAATAGCTGGTTGTGGTATGACATATGTTCTTGGGCTCTGAGGCATGTTTGTGATTGTGAAAGCTTCCTCATAGATGTAATCACCACATCCCTTGTCAGTAATGGATATTTTTCCTTCTTTTCTTATGATATATTTGGGAATTGAATTTGATGCGGACGGGATACTTGCCTCTTGGTTGGAGGGAACCTGGTTGTCAATACTGGTTTGAACTGCATTACAATATTGGAATGGATTTGGATCTCCCTCAATAATGATTTCCTCCCCTTGGTGTGGTAACTTGATGCACTGATGATATGTGGAGGGTACATCTTGCATCTCATGTATCCATGGTCTACCTAGTAACATGTTGTATCCCAACTCTAAGTCTAGGATTTGGAAGGGAGTGTTCTTGACAACAATACTAGATTTTGAGTAGCCTAATTGCTTGATTAAATTTAAAACACAAATGTTTAATCCATCCCTACCATCAACAAGGACTCTACAGATTGTACTTTTGTGGACTTGGACAAGCAAGTGCAAGGGATCATTATGCAAGGGTTTGTGCGGTGACATGTCATGGTCTAAGAATGTTTCATGCTTGTTGGATGCTATATGGTTAACCATCATTTGGAAGATCTTAGGGGTTATGTCCCTTGGGATAGCTTCTTTTTTAAGGGCTTGGTCAAGTGCTTGTTTATGTTGTGGAGATATGCGCAAGAAAGTAAACATGGAGATTTTGGTAGGTATGTGCTTTAGCTGATCCACTAGGCTTCTCTATGGATTTGAGGTTGCATAAGGGTTGACTGGTGTAGTAGATGAGGAAGGTGCTCCTTGGAAGATGAATCTTGTATGATGCATGGTTACAACACATTTGTTACCTTGGTCTCTGATAGTGATGGTAGCCACATGTCTAACTGAAGGATTTAGGTAAGTGATAGTGTTATCACTGTTGGCATAAGTGTAGTTTACCTATTTTGACTGTCCACTAGACCTAGAATTTTTCCCTTTATTGTGATCATGGAATGTGTTATTGAATATTGTATGATTAGTTATTCCTTTGGTTTGGGTGTTGGTTACATCGATGACTCATGTGTAAATCAGATCTTGGATAGCGTGTTTCAATCGATAATAGTTGGGTGTCTTGTGTCCCTTCACTTGATGAAACTCATAGAAGTCATTAACATTGTACCACTTTGGTTTGATCGCACCATGTTCATATTCCCTAATTTCTGGGAGAGTGATATTGTTGGATTGTATCAGCTTTCTTAAGGTTGATTCTATCGACTCACCTAATGGTGTTAAATCTCATTTTGGAAACTATAATTGTGGTTGGCGTTGTGCATGTGGTTGACTGTTTGACACAGCAGCCGCTTGGATAGGGGGTGGTTGAGTTTGAGTTTATTCTTGTGGAGTGGGCAGCGTTAGTTGTTGGTTAGCCATAGGTGCACCTTGCAGTGACACTTTGGTTTGGGTGTAGTTGACCATTTTCACATCAATGACACCATCATTGGTGACATTTTTTTTATTCCATCACTTAGCTTTTTCCATTGCAGTCTTGTTTGTATTTATTTGGGTAGGATCTCCAAGGAAACCTCATTTGACCAAGTTCTTCTCACAATGAACACCTCATTCGATTAGTTTTTTAAAGTTTGGAGCTAACTCCAATTCTCTTGTAAATGACATGTCTGGAATCATATTGTCAACAAACATGACTATTAGGTCTTTCTCATATACATCATATGTGATTCTGTTTGTAGTATTCCTCCATCTTTGTAGGAATTTTACAAAAGACTCTCCATATTTTTGTTTGATATCACAAAGGTCCTTGATGTTGACCTTGCGCTCAATGTTATGATGGAAGTGAGCAATGAAGTTTTTGGCCAATTCACCCGAAGACAAAATGTCATGAGGTAAATGTGAGAACCATTTCATTGCTGGTATGGCTAAGCTTTGTGGGAATAGTTGCATTAAGTATGTCTCATCATGTGTGACTTTGACGCAACTAGCAAAGAATTCTTGAATATGCTCAATAGGGTTGGTATTGCCCCTATATTTGTCAAATTTTGGTACTGAGAAGTGAGTTGGGAATGGAGACATGTGAAGAGAGAAATCAAAGGGGTATGGGTATAAATCCTCCATGGTGTAGGATTTAGTTTGCCCTTGATTTTGCATATCCATCATTTGGGTTTGAAGGTTCTGCACTTGTTGGATCAACGTGTATGTTTGAGACTAAGGATGATTTGTGACATTGTACCTCTATATTGTAGTAGGTATGAGGTTGCACCTTTATGTCCCTTGAGTAGGAATATAGGACCTCATCCTTGGGACTTGATATTGATTTCCAAACAGATGATTCTAATATGGGGGCATGTGAGTGGCCCAAGGTTGATTTTGTTGTATTTTTCATTGGGGTTGGGGTTTTTGTTGTTGTTGAAGCTGGGATTGTTGTTGTTGGGGTTGAGGTTGTTGTTACTGCTGAAACTAGGATTGTTGCTACTGGGGTTGGGGTTGTTGTTGTTGTTGAAGCTGGGATTTTTGTTGTTGGGGTTGAGGTTGTTGTTGCTACTGAAGCTGGGATTGTTGATGCTAGGGTTGAGGTTGTTTTTCAGTGAGCAAAGGCGTAACCTTGGGTGGACATTGACTGAAAGTCATACCTACAGAGATATCCATGTGGGAATGATGTGTTGACCCCAAGGCTAGTAGGGATTGATTTTAGTAGCGGCATGGTTGCAAAAAGGTTGTTGATTTTTGGTGGGATTGAGAGCATAGCATGAGAACTTGATTGACCAAGGCATAAGGCTGAGGGTTGAGGCATACTAGTGACCATGGGTGCACTTATTTGGGAGCCTATCATGCTTTACGTGGAAGACGTGCTTGCTTGGTTCATAGAATTGATTTGATTGGACACAATCTGTGTTGTTTTCATTGTTGTCAAGGATGGGAAGATTTGGGGTACCATAGGTTCTGTTTGAGAGGGTCGAGTAGCGTTTTGACCTGCGAGAGGGTTTTCAAGCCATATGATTGACACATTGAATTCAATGGGGAGTTTGACTCCCTTCTTTATCAACATGGATAAGAAACATTTGGGGTTCCTCTCTACAACAATGTCAACCACTTGCATAGAATAGGAGTCTTTCTCTAAATCTTCAAGCTCCTCTTGTGTGACATTTTGGAACAAAGCTAACCCATGGGGATTCTGAATGAATAGAGTAGGACTCATATATGTGAAAGGATCATCCTCTCACTCCATTTCCCAAGTGGGGAATCTATTGATATAAGACTCATCAGGTTGAGCTTTAGCCTTTGACCTTGTGTAAGGCCCTCCATCAAGTGTTTGAGACATAGTGTGGTTTAGATTTTGTGACTAAAAAAATGATATAAAGCAAACAAAAAAGGATAAACTTTCTAGGAGAGTCTGAATTATGTTTGGACAAGGGTAATTCTAAGGACAGATGTTGATTTATCTTGATCTCAAAGTTTTGATGATGTAAGAATAAGATTTGTCGACCTTTGCCTGGGACAAAGTCACTAATAGAGATAATGATGATGTTGAGATAATGGGATCAAGATATTTTGAGTCTGAACTTTCGAACTAACAATGTTTGGACAGTAATCGTGCTTTCAAAAAGTGGATGATCTTTAATGTTTAGAGATTCACACAATGTTCTTCACATTTTTTTGGGATGGACACTGGTCTTTGATACAAAATGGAGAGTATTTTCAAGGTTTTTAGGTCAAAATAGGTGTTCAAAGGTCTCTAATCAATTGTGGCAAAACTCTACCGATTGCGGTAAAGTGACTAGTTAATTGCAGTAATAAATAGGTCAATTGTGGAAAACCTCCATTAATTGCGGTAAAATGTGGGCAATTGTAGTAAAGTGGAAACAGTCTCAAAAATAGGCCTCGTTGTCTAACAATTTTGATTTAACATTATCAGATTTCCACAATCCATTTAAATCAATTTTTTGCTTTTGAATTTGATTGTGTAAGTTTTTTTGGAAAGGGGCTTCTATTTTGAAAGAAAGTTGATGTTGACAACCCTATACTTTAACATGTTTGACTCATTTTGATAGTTTTGATGTTTGTTTTGCATTTTAGAAACTGCTTAAAGAAAAAGCACAATAGACAATGTGTTTTGAAGAGTGAAGACTGACATGTATATGTTCTACAACTTTTTCAAGTTTGCAATGTTATCATGAGGTCTCAACAATGAGCAGTCAGATTAATCTACGTCAATGGCTTCAAAATACAATATTATAGGCCCAATGCTTGAATTTTCATTAGCTCACACAGCAATTGTCACACTACTAGGACATGAAGGTCCACGACATAGGTGCCCATGTTTTTACCATTGCTAGGTATTTTTGTCATATAGTGAAGATCCCTTTCACTACACAAATATCTTGGAACACATATGTTGGGGATCTTGGGGGGAAATTCTGCAACCCCTTACACTATAATAAGGTATCTATTCAAAGGTAAACCAGGTTGGCCTCTAATTAATAGGTTCTAGTAGGGTCTGTGACGTCTATCCAATCAGTTTGTACGTGTGTGACTCACTTAAGAGCCTAGATGACCATGCTGGCTACTTAGGGATATTCACCCGATCCAAACTATCATCAACACACCTCGCCCAAGCTTGGCTAGATATAAAATAGAACTTTGGTTCATGTCATGATTATATACCGATCAAAAGGATTTACCGGTTTAAGGTCGTTCTCTGAGGAAGAAGTGCATTCCCTAGATAGGCCATCCTAAAAAAGTATAAAGGTGTTTAAACTAATAGATTGTGAAAGTGCACCAAAATATCAAGACACAAGGTTAATCGGTTAAACCATAAAGTTGAAATGTGAACTAAGCTAAACCACCATACAAGCACAAGTTTTCAGTTTTAAGCCCCAAAGTAGGTGTTGATTGCTTGTTTATTTGCCCAACTTGAAATGTTCATTTTCTTTGTTCAATTCTTAACCTACACATCAATTTTAAAGCACCAAAGTGTAAATGTGAGGTTCAAGATGATTGCATGCAATTTTTCTTTTAAGCACCAAATTGAAAAGTGAATTGATTTTAGGTTTGCTTTGTAAAGACAAGTTAGTACCACAAAATACTTGCAGATGAGAGTATGTGCAATTTGAAACAAAGAAATGATTGATACTCACAACAACTTACCCTTCTCTATTCTCGGTGATTTTTCCAGTCCTACACATAAAACTAGAAAATGACAGATTAAAAATAGGTAGACAGAGGATTTGGATCTGATAAGCAATATTTAAGGCGATTACAGTAAAGCTCTAGCAATTACGGTAAAGAACAATCAGTTGCGATGAGATATTGGCAATTGTGGAAAAGTACTTATGATTGCGGTAAAGCACCACCAATTGTGGCATGGATCGGACAATTGCGGCAATCTGTGAGCGATTGCAGTAAAATGATGATGATTGCGACGCCGAGAAAGAAAATGGACTTGTGAACAGGGATAACTTTAAGAAACCCCCTCCTAGGAAAAAGTGTAAAATCCTGGCGAATCGTACATTAATTTAGGGGAAATTTTTTAATGATGATGGCGAAGTTTTTTTTCAAATTAAGAAAAAAAT
>MU227142.1:983449-1012189 GCA_018584345.1 Thuja plicata | reverse complement strand
TTAGATTCCATTGGCGATAATTTGTAAGAAAAGTATAAAATTAAATATCGCGCGGGGCGATGGGCCCGGGCATTGGACTGAATATTAATAATGGCCAGGCGATACGGTGAAACGAATATATGTAAAATAATCGCCAATTCCCCGCTCGCCGACATGCGACATTCGCCATTTGGCGAATAATCGCCACTAAAGTTATCGTTGCTTGTGAATAAAGACATAAAACTTTTGTAAAAACCTTTCAACAATTGCGGTAATAAACCAGACAATTGTAGAAAATTTTTGTCATTTGCAGTAAAGCACCATCGATTGAGAAATTACATAGATATCGAGAAAAAACATAGAAAAGAATTCTGAAATCGTATGGTCGTGGCTAAAAAGATGTATGTTGTCTGCAAGGGATATTCGGGTTGTTTGATTCATGTCAAGTTCACCACAATATACGCAATGAGGATCGAATTCATGCAACACTCAATAAAGAGGGTGTTATCAATTCAGTTTGCATACTAAATTGGTAAGTTAACATTACTTTTGCAAGGAATTATGGATTGGATAGTTGTTGTCCTAAGTTGCAAAATTAACTGAATTTAGAAGATAAAGTACACATGCAGTATGACAATTGTAAACATTAAAATATTGCATAAAGGTACACCCCTCTAACATTACTATTCAACTAATTAAGTTGAAATACATTGCTTTTGCATTCATGTTAACACTGATATTGTACTCTAAGTATTGATCAAATTCAAATTTTCAAATTCATAATTGATAATTACATTGTGCATTCAAACAGAATGTAGTAAACAAGTATTCCTTCAAGGTTACATCTTTCATATTGAGAACTTAGAAGACAAAAAATTTTGAAAGTAAGAAAGAAGCATAAGAAGGTTTAGGGGGTCCATGCATTGCCTTTAAGAAGTCTTCTACATATTGGAGCTGAGTAACTGTATCATCTGAATCTACATGTCTTTAGCCTTGTCTTTGGCCTTGTCTCTGTTCTAAGTCTTCTTCTGGTTGTATCCTGCGTCATGGAGAGAGAAAATAGTTAGATCCAAATTGGATCTAAGCAATACATAGATACCTAAAACATCATACTACAATTAAACTTTCAGAGCTGCAATCTACCAATAACATCAATGCAACAACAAAGTGTGCATCTACATCAACCAAATAAAAGTATCAAAGGGACATAGCTCCATAAAACCTTTTAATATTTATGATCATCATTCTGCGTTATTCAAAAGTTTCTATTTGTTAAAATAGAAAATCTGAATCAAAGGGACTTAGGTCTTGTAGATGAGAAACCTTTTTTAGAACATCAACATATTAGGTTAGTAAACCCAACCATCCAACCAAAATTCATGCATAAATGTCATTTCACATGACACTCACACACAAATATTGATTGGTTGATTCTATCCACTAACCTAATAGATTGATTTGGTGGTGTGTGCAAGCAAGACAAGCAAAAGTGTATTCAAATATAGAAAGAAACATAATCTATAAATTCACAAGTTGCATATGATAAAAAGAAAATGCAGTGAAATGTCACGAGCCCGTGATCGGACCTCACAAGATGCATTACATACAATACAAGAAGCTAAGAGTTCACGAGTTTGGAAAGATGATATGATGCAGGAAAGAAGTTGCAATTCATAAAGGGTAATACAAAGTTATTGCTAATAGGTTCATGTGAAATGAAAAGATGCCCTAAAAATAGATGTTCCAGATGGTCAAGAATGAAGAATGAAGTTGCAAATAAAAAAGAGATGAATTAAAAATGAGGTAACACTATTATGCATTACTGTACAAATTAAGGTTAACTGTAATGCTGCTAAAAATATGATTGTTGTTATGCATCAATAGAAGTAAAATATCACTTACTGCTATATGATCAAATGGATTAGGCATATCTAGGTTAATGTTGATATTCATCAAAGTTTCATCTATGCATATAGAATAAGTGTATCAACATTATCAAATGAATATGCATATGTGAATCATATCAAGTGACAGCTCCATGTGCAAGAGAGAAAATAAAACAACAGTATCACTGTGTTATTATTAAGTACCTATTCTAGAATGGAGAGAAAATGACAAAGCAATGATTTTTTTAAATAGTGGATCATGCTAATGTTTAAACAAAATTTCAGTTTTGCATACACAAACATAGATGTGCATCAAAGTGTTAGCATTATGCATATAAATCACCAAAGAAACAATTAAGCTGTTATCAAGGTTTCATCCATACATATTCATATGAAATAAGTGCATCAACTTTATCAAATGAATGAAAGTATGCATATTTAGATCATAAAAAATGACAGTGTTCTATATGGGATGAGTGCTGCTATAATTATTGTCAAAAGCCTATTCAAGAGAAAGTACAAGAGGTGACATGGCAATATGCACATGAAATCATCAAAGAAACAATGCACAAAGATAGATGCATTTTCAAGAAAAGAACACATATGTTGTTACGAAAGAAAATATGCATAGGTAGAAGAGTCAATTTCATGGGAATTAAGAAATGCATGTCTAAAATTCTAAATATTGTTGTCTTTAAAGAGAGAGTCAAGTAGACATTGTTGCTGTGTTGTTCTAGATACTAACATGTTTGAATGAGAGAGAAATAGAAAGACAATGATATGCATTCTTACAACTGGATGGGAGATAATGTGCATATTCAGACAGTGAGGTATTTCAAGATATGCATTACATATGCAAGAATTGAAAAAAATGATGTTTTCTTCAAAATGAAAAATTGTGGCACTGTTAGTAATCAAAATTGAAAAAACAAGTGATGTTGTTATTACATATGTTCAATGCATTTTTTAAAGCAACATTCAAGCAAAATGGCAATGCTATTCTACATATTTAAAAGATGAATGCTTTATTCCAAGTGCATATTCAAGTAAGCGGTGGCATTATTTGATGTTGTATTTGACATGAGAAAATAACAAATGCAAAGGTTATGCAAATATGATAAGTCAAATGACATATTCCATAATGAAAAGAAAACAGTAAGGGATAACATTGCTATTCATGTTAGAGTCAAGTGTTTTGCATAAATGAAAAGAAAAAAAAAACAATGTCATGTTGTTATTATCAAATGCATATTCGGTTATGATCAAGTGCCTACTCAAATGTAAAAAATCAAAAAAGACAAAGTTATTATACATGTTCAAGTAAATAGTATTGTTTTTTTTTAATGTTGTCAGGTATAGACTCAATTGAGTTCTAATGCAGTGTTTTGTGCAGAAATGAAAGATAAAACAACAGTATTGTTTTACATTTTAAAACATGACTATATTATGCATATTCATAAATAGACAATGTTAATTTTAATGCTGTCATTTAGGTTGTTCATGTTTGAAATTCAAAAAATAAATATGCATGCATATTGCAGAGATGTGCAACTGAAAAAGAAAGTATGCATGATCAAATAAACTGAGTTTTCTGGTTCACAATGTTTCCCATGGGAGTCACGAGCCCTTGCTCGAACCTCATGGGTAGTTTTATGACAGACAGGACATGGTCTTATCAAAAAATGCAGACATCCAGTGGCTTGGACTTCAAAATAATTCATCACTGTCAAAAACAAACATAAAGACAACATAATAACAAGGTCGCAGTCAAAGAGAAGATGCAAACAGTGAAATACTTCCAGTTCAAACAATGGTAACATGGTCTCTACGTATTTTAATGGCCTTCAAACATGGTTGTGTAATCATTTAAACTAACATTCAACTGATATCAACATTCACGGTTTCACTTCCAGATCAACAAAATAAGCCATGTGGGTATTCAGCAAAAGATGCTCTATATTACGACAGACAACTTACATAGATATTATAGCAAGAAATTATAAATGAAAGGTGACAACATGCAAAGATGAAGTCAACAGAGAGATGAAGATGAAACCCAGAATTATTTTCAAAGAAAAATGAACACCCAGATCAAGATAAACCTCAAACTCGTATACAACAACATGTTCAACAAAGGAAAAAGTCAAAGTTCAACTTATCTATGAGTTACTAGCTGAGCATGCATGGAGGCCAAGATCTATTAGCTTGAGTTTGACTGAATGAAACCTGAGTTCTTTCTTTTGAACAACCCATTGTTATTCAAAGCGACGAAATGCATTAAACTCACAAGGTCGCATGAATAAACAAAACAAAAGGGGATTATTGTATGCATCTTGAGTTCAAGTGGAGATGCAGAGAGAGCGCCATATGATATGGCATGCAAAGATCAAGAGGAGAACCTGTGGTGTAAGGAAGAGCCCGAGCTCTTTATTTTCAAACTGCTAACGCCAGCACCAAAGACAAAATGAAGAGCCTAAACTTTTCATGCACAAACCGCACATTGATGAAACTCTAGTTAGGAGTCCAAAGCTCTATTTCTAACTCCAATTTCAAGCCCAAGTTCAACAATGAAGGCATATCCACATAAAGACGACACTAGATGCCAGATGAATTATAAAAAAAACTACAGTTTCCAACCAGAGAGAGCTCGAGATTACTCTACCAACACCCAGATAACCATGGTGAACTCTAGATTATCAATAAAGAGCAGAGAAGTCCAACATAATGTTGTATTCTCAGCATGGCAGCACAAATAGCTAAAGCTTTCGAAAACCCTAAAACATCTCTCCTAAATAGCAGATTTACAAAGTGAAGTGCAAAATACAATGCCTTTCCAAGTTTTGATAAAATTTGGAATCCACTATCAGAAAAGGGTAAATGTTCCAGACTAGCTGTAGTACACGATAGACTTCTCAAACTGCCATGATAATACTCCCATGTGCCACAACCAGAGAAGGAGAGATTTTTTCATCGAACATTGGTCATGTTGACCTTTGTTATATGTCGAGTTTGGCATGGTAAAGTTAAGACATAGTTAGGGTATATGCCCTAGGGTTTAGAGTTTTTCATATACATGGGAAGTGGGTAATATGCAAAGGGTTAGTTTTTTGATGTAATATTTAATGTGTTGGTAATATTTTTTAAAAGGTGTATATTTTGAAAATACCAACACTAGGGGCTATATTTAGGGCATGATTTATGCCTTAAAATTAGGGTTTCTAACAGAGTCTTAGGATCTTTTTTGGAGGGAATTTCATTTTTAGAATTGGCCTTGAGGGCTATATGACTAAGTTTCTTATTCATTTGGAGGGGTTCAAAATTTGGGGGAATAAGAGGTATTAGTGAGCATATTGTTCCTTTGCATCTTTTTCACATATTTTGTAGCCATCAGTTCGTGTTTGAGACAGATTATGATCAAGTGAGTGCATACATTCCTTGTCATTTTTTGAACTTTCCCATGTAACTATTTTGCAGATTTTGAAGATAATAAAGCTTGTCCCCATTATTCCTACCTATTTTCTGAGTTTTGCATTATTCCTTGCAACCTTTCTACATTTAAGTGTATTGTGTCTTTCAGCATAGACTAGTGAATTAATTCTAAGTTGAAAAGAGTAAACCTCTTTGCGGAAATTGCATGTTTGTTGGTAGAATTATTACCATTAGTGGCAAAAAACCCTAATAGTGAATTCTAGGTCATCCTATGTGTTGTGTTGTGAATGTTATTACACATCTCAGTGATGTATGTCCTGTAAGGGCTAGTTTATAATTCTGACAAATCTGAATCCATTTGGTGTATCACCCTTTTTAGCTAATTTATTCATTTTCAATTATCCTTCTCCCTTTTCCCAAAACCATAAAAAAAATCAGTATTAGGTGATATTCCAAATCAAATAGGAACCGGCCTAGAATCTGGATATTCGTTCTCTCTCCCACAACAAGAACATTTCTATGTTTCAACAGGATAGCTAGATTTCAAATCAAGCTAAAAGCGTAATCCTGATTGACAACAAAGGGTTAGTAGCACCGATTTGCAAGGTGGGAAATCAAATGGAAACAACTATTAAAAATGAAATTGCGAATCAATAAAATGTACAATAAATTAAAAGAAAACAAATGAATGCAAACCCAATTGCTTGAAGCTTCTATTGTCTCTCTCTACTCCTTCCAAAACGTTATTTTTGATGCTCAGTATTGGTGTGGGCAACGTCTATGACTTGGGAGAGTCAAGAATTTGATAATTGAATATGTGTATGTGTGATTGCAATATGGCCTGAATGCTAGTTCACCAATCTAACAGAGTAATGGCGCATGTGAGCTTGAAATATTGGATCCTTCAAATGGTTATGAAGGGTTTGTTATATAGGAATTGAGAATGAGATGAATAGTTGAGATCAATCCCAGAGATAGGAAGATGAACGGTTTGAGATCAAAGGGAACTGGAGAAGCCATCAGTAAACTTCACCTCTTCAACTGGGAGAGGAGATAGAGTTTGGTTAACTAGAGAGCTAATTTTGAGTTACCTTTTAGAACTGAAGAGGTGGGTGGAGAAACCCATGTGAACTAAAGAGATGGGTGGAGTAACCCATGTGATATAATCAAAGTTATCTCTTTGAAAATAAATGAATATTTAATTCATTTTTGAAATTAAAGTTTTCAACATGTGAGATAATTGAATTCTTTTTTATTTAGAATTGCATTATTTGAATGAAATTAAACTAATTTAATTAAAATTAATTTAATTGGAAGAACTTACTTTCAATTTAAACTTTAGGAAATTGATTTTAATTAATTAATTAATGAAAATTAATCAATTGAGGTTAATTAATTAAATAAAAATAATTATTTAATTAATTTTGGAGATTTAATTAGATGATTTGGGGAATGATTTTTGAAGAAAATATATGATTAATTAACTATTAAAAACCATTAATTAATAGATGAAAATTAGTGTTTTTAATGTAAATTCGCAAGTCTGTCCATTTTAGAGTGTCTACAAGTTTGTTGTTTATATATTTCCTCTAACTGATGCCCATTTCAAAATTGGTAAAAAAATTCAAGTCCTTGAAATAACGTTGGTATTACTCTAATGGTTATTAATTCAAGTGTTGCAAGGGTTACAGATTGTCAATGGTACTAGGGAGGGTATTTAAGTCATTTACACATGCATACATAGTTACAGGATTTGATTATGCCATGCTTTGTTAACCACAATTCCAATTCCACCTCCCCCATTTGTTGCTCCAATGAACTAGTTATTGCTAACTCTCAGATGGTAGGTCCCTGCTTTCAGATACCATATCTGCAACATGGAAAACACTCTAAACTTTTTTTACAAGGAAGAGTAACTACCTGCTTAGACTATGCATGCCAGAAAGATAACTACCAAAAGTCCAACAATGCATTTGCATTGCTCTAGGTTAGTATATTGATGCAGGAGCATCACAGATACATTAAGGCACCATGACCATTTTTTGTCAAACTCATGTAATAAGACCAAATCATTTCTTTTAAAGGATAAATAAGGTTAATGTGTTCATTTGGATCAAGTTGTAAGGCCTTTGAGCCATTTTGTAACCATTAGACCTAATAGACCCTGAATTGGTCAACTATGATCAAATATGTAAAAATGACAAATGAAGGTTGGAAATGATGTAATGGGTCTTAATAATCCAATTTTGGTGTGTCTAGAAAATCTTAGGTTGATTTGATAAAGTTTTGTCTTGTTTTGGTAAAAATTGCAAAAGTTGCAAAATTGCAACTCTGCAAAATTGTAAAAGAATGTTGTCAAACTTGGTTTTATGGGTATGAGATAGTTGGGATCAGTTCCAACCACCCAAATAGGCAAGGTTGCATGGGGATGGGGGTACTTGGGTACTTTGGGTACGGTTACGGCTATTTTTTAAAATAGGGGACATGGGTACTTGGATACGTCAAAACTTTTTCTTGATATAATTTAATATTTTATAGAAAATCTGAAAATATCAGTCATGACAATGAGTTTTCAAAACAAGAACAGTGATTAAGTTTGCTGATGTAATGTATTGTTTTCAGTTTCTGATTTGCAATGTATTTGTAATAATAATATATGCTAAATGTTTAGATGCATAATAGAGAAGGCAAACTTTAAACATGAACGAGAAGATTATAAATCATATAACAATGACATATTGCAAATGTTAAACTTCTAGCTTGAACAATGATAAAGTTTACTGTTAATCAGTATTGTATCAAAGTTTCAAACTGATTACATATGAATTAATCTTGGTAAACAACAAGCTGATACGCAAACAAAAAACTGAAACAAAAATCAGAAATCTTAATCAAGGTCCCTAGCTATGATGCTCTCCACTAAGCACCCAATGAATACCCAGTACTTGGGTACATGTACCCGTACCCGGTACATGTACCGGGGGTATGGGTAAGAGTACCCATGCAACATAGCAAATAGGTCTATATGTTTTTATAAGGAATACTCCAATCAGGAAGGAGAGAGGGGGTGGAGTTGTTTTTTTTTTTTTTTTTTTTTTTTTTTTTTGATGTTTTTTTATTATTATTTAATGAATAGTCCTTTTCCATCAAAAAAATATTAAAGATGAGAAAGTAATGAAAATACTGAGATTTCTGTAACTCTCCATGTTTTTCTTGCAACAGTCGCTCCGTACTTGAAAATAGGATTGTCCCAGGGTTTGAAAGCTATTGGATGAGGAGGAGACATGAATAATGTCCATTTTTTGTTTGTTTCATCTCATTTCATTAAGTATTTGATGAGTTATGACACATTTTTTTCCAAACTGTCTGAAACCCTCTCAGAGTAACTAGTGACCCTTTAAAAATCCATAACTTTTGTTTTACACAATGGCAAGGGATATAACTTGGCGAAATGCACTGTTTTGATGTATATTTTCATAATCCATGGTTTGGTGTTTTTCTATAAAGTTTTACGGGGTTGTTTTGTTTATGCCCTAGCAAGGACTATACCATAAATTCACTGACTGTAACCTTAAAAAGAAGACTTTCTTGTCGTTTGAAGATATGGATGAGGGCTCCAAAAAATGGAAGGTGATGAAGGATATTGTATTTGGTTTGAACATTATTTCCCCAATGAGTTTCAAATAATATGTAAGGATTTGGTCTTTGTTTATGGAGTTGTTGCTCTGACAGGTCTGAAACTGTGACAATCACAGTTAGATTTAATTCCTTTTTATGATTGGTCTTTTATGTTTTGTAAGTTCCTGGAAACTTTTTAGCAGTTGAATTGGATATTTTTGCATCCTTTAATGAGTAGGGAAGTCTTTGCATGATGTTTTTTAGGGATGAACAATAAGAAAGACCTGGCAAAGACCTTGGAGGACTGATTTCACAGTCAAAGAAATCTAATTGCTAGATATTCGTGAGTTCCGAACAAGAGTTGGTAAGAATTCTTTCATGATAGATATGTTTAAACGGGAACATATAAGCCTTAAATTTATCCTTAAACTTACCTTAAAAAATTATTGTTAAGAAATGATAATATTGTATTTACTCTATCTAGCTAACTTTTGTCCCATATTCAACCTTAATTTTCAAATTCATGGGATCTAACAATATAGTAAAAATTAGCCATCTAACATTGGAACCCAAGGTTCATTGTCTAGGTGATATATTAGTGTTGAAGTTAGGTTCATTGTCTCACAGTTGTAGTTAGGTTCCTTAGAAGGACCTTGTGAATGCACCCGAACTACATAGTTCATACAAAGGTTGGTGTTGTGAAAGATTAGAAAGGTGAGAAGGTGATGTAGAGCATCCTGCAAACAATGTCAACCGTCTAGGATCCTAATGATCCAATGAACATTTTAACACATTATGCAATGTATTCAACATATTAGAGCATTTAACAAATAATGTTTTCTAGATACACCCATTTGATGGGTTTGAGTCATCTAACAAGTCAACCTTCCAAGGATCATAGCATGTTCATCCACAAACTGAATACATCAAAGATCTTTTCATATCACCATTACAATGATGTCCACAAAAACTTTAGGACTTTCAATCTGTATACACAAGGAACCCTTTCATTTCAAGTTAACAAGCACCTTAGGAAACCTTCAACAATATTTAGGGAAACACCAAAATAGAACAAGCTATCAACTATGTCTTAATGCAGCAGTCCATACCTTCACCATTCAACATTCACTTGTCAAAATTCCAATATACATTACCTTCTAAAGATCCTTAACTGCCCACTATCCACATTCTGATTTGTACTGTCTGATTTACGATAATCTTGTATCCTATAACACAAACCCTTACTAAAGCACTATTAAACATTCAATTGCCTTCCCATGATTCCTTAATCCCTTATGCCAACAACACAACTTTATCAAGTCCAAATCCACCAACTCTCAATATCAATATGTTGTTATAATAGAGTTCTTAGATAAACATAAATATCGTGTTTTCATCCAAGCACAAGGAAATAACTAAGAACTTATTGGGGTTTCTTTGTTCCTCAATCATTAAAGGAATACAGACCCATTCACAACCAAAAAGATAACCCAAAATTCCACAGTCCAACTGTGACTGTTATGATTAGGGCAATTGACTGTATTTTCAAAATACTTGCATTTAGAACTTATGTGCTTCAAGATTATTTCTTCAATGCATGTTGTAGGGTTTGAATACATTGTTTTTATCTTACTTCACCTTTGTATGTCATGAAAAAACTATGGAAATGTCAAGAAATGTGAGGACAACATATACTACTGCCAAAATATAGAAAAACTCACTGCAACTGCCCGCTAGGGTATCCATTTGCTTCCATATACCACACTTAATCACTGCCAAACCAAATACATTTTAGAGCCCATTGAATCTACTTTATAATCCCAGAGTTTCACAATTTTTTAACAGTTATAATTGGATCTACAATCAAACTCTTACCAACAGGTCTGCAATAGAGGGTTTATTACCAGTTATAATAAAATACAATGGATCTCTAGTTATAGGTCATGACAAAAGCCCTACTTTGGTTTAAAAAAAATCTTATTCATTGTAGAACATTACCAAATCAACTACATTGATTTAACAATTCATCTACATACCATAAAATGCTTGGCAACAACAGGACACATGATTGTAACAAGGAAACTGTCAACAAATTAGGGAAAAACACTACATTTATTTATTGATCTTTCAAACTAATAAATTAAAATTACTTCTCATGAAGTCTTCTTCCTTTATTCCCATTGGTTGATCATTATATGCAGGATCAAAACTAAAACCTTACACAAACTCCATGATTGTCCTTAATCTGCAGAATAAGAGTGATAGTCAAGGTACATTAGGAATAACCTTGGAATTCTTCCTCCAAGTTGCCTCTTCCTTGAAAATCGACCAACATCACCTTTTAAACACATATGTGATAGTTATAAACACTTAACCATCCCTTGAACCAATCAACCAACTTATTTGCCACCTTTGGTGTAACTTACAAAATTGGAATTTTGCAAAGTTGCACTTTTGCAACTCTTTAGCAATTTTACCCTTTCGACACAAAATGACCTTAAATTTTTCATGAACCCTTCGAATACAACTAGTTGGACTTTAAATGACCTTTTACATCAATTTTACCCCTTACATGAAACTTTTTCACAAGTTTGACCCTTTGACCAAGCTAGGTCCAGAATGGACAACTAGAACAACATTACAACTTGTTACAATTTGTGTTACATGACTTTTGTACATTGACACATCATGATTCAAAACAAATCCAAATGAACTTAATGTACTCTAGATTATTGAAATACAATCATATTATTCATATTGTGACTCTTGACCTCCTGGTGCTTAGGTGCTTCTACACCAGAAGGGACTCTGGCAAGGATTATTCCTCAAGACCTAATAGTTTTCCAAGGTGGAAATATGTAGGAGAAATAAATATTCCATTTTAAAAATTGATAAGGGGCACCACAAGTTGGTGATTGAAATAATATTGACCCAAACTCCACCCTTTGTTGTATCAATCATAGAAAAAGAAATCCTTCAAAAAACTATTTCTATTGTTATAATATCTTTGTCTACTTAACAAAAGGGGCCATGATCAGTAAAACAAGATGAAGAAGATGATATAAGTTAGTTATTTGTTGTTGAGAATCACTCTATATCTAATGAGAAGATTTGAAAACAATAATATAATACATGTTCCTGTAACTAATATAGAAGTTCTACTATTATAAAAGATAGAAAAAATAACTGCACCTTTGTGGCACCATTTAAGGGACTCCAAACTCCAAAGATTTTTTCAACTAACTTTTCACTTGATCCCACATCCCAAATTTCAAGATCACCAGTACTTGTTCCAACTGAAATTATGATCACAGTCAATATGCATAGATTTCATTCTATTAATAATTTGAAAAGTAATAGATTTGATGGAAGAACCTTGTCAACTATAGTGTTAACTTTTGGCAAGTTAAAGTGAATATTACCTAACAAAATAGAATGCTTCTCAACATACAACATAGAATAGTGAATAACATGAAAAATCTCTGTTACCAAGATGTAAAAAATAGTGAAAGCAATGTGTCAAGACATTGATATGAAGAGGTAAAAACAATGAGAAACTTGATAAAGGTAACTGCCATGACAATGGAACTGTTATGAGGAACAGAGCTAAAAGCATGCTACAAAGATGCTTACCTGAAGAAAGATTTGACCTTGTAACAGTCATCCAAGGTTACTTAAAAATAGTGATCATAAACTAGGATAATGACAAACTAATCACGGAGATAGGAAGGTGTGTATAGTCATAGTAAAGAAGATGCTATTGCAATAAGAGCATAGTGATAAAATTATAAGAATCATGGTTAAAACAGTAAGATAGTGTTGAGAGGGACACTAGTTTTAGTCATTAGGATATTAGGGTAGTTAAAGACATCGATGTATGTAGAACATGCTAATGTATTAAAGAAAAACACAGTGGATCACTGTTACAAAGAAAGAAGATATCTACTATTATAAAATCAGTCAAAAGTCCCTGTTGAAAACATTGCTTACAAGGATAGCATATGGACAAATAGAAGTATTAACAATGTATGAAATAATAAAAAATCCTCAATTGTAGTGCTCTGTAAAACAACATAACAGTGCCATCACATATAAAGATACAATAGTCAAATTACGAAGACTCACTGCTAAAACATGGTTTAAAGGAAGTAATTTACAATGATATCTAATGCAGAGACATGTTGA
This sequence comes from Thuja plicata, assembly GCA_018584345.1. Classification (NCBI taxonomy): domain Eukaryota; kingdom Viridiplantae; phylum Streptophyta; class Pinopsida; order Cupressales; family Cupressaceae; genus Thuja; species Thuja plicata. The sequence goes on along the minus strand of MU227142.1, from coordinate 999,092 downwards.
TAAAATAGAGAAGGAATATACAACTGCCAAGGAGAACATGACAGTGATATATAATGAGTATTGATAGTCATTTGATGCTACTAAAAAACATTGATAGTGGCATCTGAAAATGAAGATGATTGTGGCATCCGAGTCAAAGGTGGCAGTGATCTTGAATGTGACTTGAACAGTGATTAAAAAAATGGTCAAAAGATCTACAAAATAAAATAATGGAAATAGGAAATCAGAAACATCATTATGATTGGACTCATATGTTGAAGAATGAGTACAACAAGCACAAGGAAGAGAGACCTATAGAATATCATGGTTTAATAGTATGCAACGTATGAAAGATGGAAAGCTTTGGTAAACATGCATTCAAAATCTGGAAGCATAGACAAGTCACATAAAATGTTTGACAAAATGCCTCTTAAAAAAATATGGATTCATGGTTGAAGGATATTCACAAAATGGATTTTTTGAAAATCCTTTGAAAACTTTCATTCAAATTCAATTGGCAGGAGTAACCCCAAACTTGAAAACCTTTTCCAACATTATTCTTGCCTACGCCAAAATGAGAGCTTTGGAACATGGTATGGACACCCATAAAATCCCAATAGAAGAGGTATTTTTATTTCCAGATGTTTTGATAGAAAATACCCTGGTTGAGATGTATGCAAAATGAAAAAGCATACATAAGGAACGTGAAATATTTGAGAGAATACCTAAAAAAAATGTCATTTCATGGAATATAATGATTGCAAGGTATGCACAAATTGGAGTTATTAATAAGTCTTTAGAAACTTTCAAGCAAATGCAATTGGTAGGTGTAAAGAAAAATTCTGCAACCTTTGCGAGCATCCTCCCTGCATGTTCCAAAATGGGTGCTTGTATTTGTTATGTTTTAAGAAATGGTACATTTCATTCATTGAATTTGTGAGATTTATGGTTGTTTTGAAAGACTTGTTATTAATGTAATAGATCTCCTTGGTGTCCAACTACATCCATATTCAAGAGGCAGTAGCCGCGCATGTATGCACATGATAAAGATAGCATAAAAGAACAATGAAAGGATAGAGCATAGATGAAATGAAATAGTGAAACGAAAGGATAAAAGGCCTTGTGGTATCAATACAGTAAAATCAGAATAAAGGGGAATGCCATAAAAATGAATCAAATAAAAAAGGTAGTCACATGCACTATTAAAATAGTAGACAATAGAGATCATGGAAATTTTATTGTTATAAAAAGTAGAGCAAAGTGGATAGGAATCCCTAAAGAAGTGTATAGACATGAGGTAGTGAATATGTATAAGGAAAAATATATAAATACAAATCCTCAAAGCATTGATACATATTGTTATGAAACATTGTTGAACAATGATGTTCAAAGTAGTTGGATCAAATGACTAAAAATAGTGTTATGAAATTTTAATGTTGCAACACAAAGAATTAATGTCTAAGGGAGAAGATTGTAACATTGATCTTAGTAGTCAGAGATTCCTAATGTATTTTGCAATGAAAATGTGCAAATGACCCCATGCATTGTTATGAACATGGATCCCTTCACTGCTATGAGAAGTAGATATCAAAATAGTGTCAATTAAGATGATTATCATGAAGACACTGTTATAGTTCATGAAAATTAGCAGACCATGAGGTATGATAACATTTGTTTGGGTTTTGAATCAAAGAGGAAAATTATGATACTCAAGTTTCGGAAATGGTGAACTAGAACTAGAAACTCTCAGTTATGGTGATACTAGTTGACTAGCAGGACTCCCAGGATATAGTTGGTATGCAGCTTGAAGATCACTTGTAGCAACATAACCTGATTTTGTAAAAGGAGAGCATGAAAAATTCACACCATTATCCTTTTTGGTAGTTTTAACATCTAATGAAGATGCAAGCAATTGAGAAAAAAGGCACATCTGGGGATGATGGAGTCGTGAGATGAGCTAATTTAGGTGGAGGGGTTAATGTATAAGTTGAAGGTTCATTAGTAAATGTTGAGAAAATGAGAGGTGATACCAAGTGAGTTTCATGTGCATATGGTCCTATGGAAAACATGGTTGATGTTAGTCCACAAGGTGAACAAACATTGGCAGACAGAGACAAGAAAACATTTGGTGACTAAACAAAAGAAGGATTGCCTGAATTTGTGAATGAAGATGGGGAAGAGGGAGGTGCCAATAAGGATAGATTTAAACATTTGGGTTGATTAGTAAGACCAGCTAGTTGAGCTCCATTTCCTCGATTTCCTTGATTAGTATTGGATATTGTTGTCTTAACTCCATCTCTTCTAAAGGTTATAACTTTGCTTCATAAAATGGTTGTCTTTACTTTGATAACAGTAACATCTTTGTGAAGAATGAAATCTGGAATTCTATCCTTGAAAGGACCCAAAGGAAACTGGCGAGCTAGAAAGGTAAACTCCTCAGTAATGTCGGTAAGCTTCAACTCCTTTCTACTTCCCTGCAAGGCATTCCAGTTTATTTTTTTATCTATATTTAAAATCTCTAGTTTCATAGCTGACAAGCTTGAAAAAATTCAACGTACCTTCCTTTGGTCGGGGTCTGAGGAAAAGAAACACCTCTCGTTGGTCTCTTGGGATAAAGTTTGTCTCTCCAAAGCCCTAGGGGGCCTGGGTTTAAGGAAAATTTGCAACCTTAATAGAGCTCTTCTTTCTAAAATGGCTTGGACCATGGTGCAGGGAACTGCTGATTGTTGTAGAATCATGGAAGCTAAGTATCTAGATGGGGAACGCTACTGTAAACTCTTCATGGTGCAGGGCCACCCGGGGGCTCCAAAATCTGGAACAGTATCCTCAAATGCAGAATTATATTAGAAAAGGGGACCATCTGGTCGTTGGGTAATAGATTGGATATCAGATTCTGGGATGACCCCTGGCTGCTAGACACAATCCTCGGGAACTTTCACTTCTCCCAGCTGAGGAACATTTTGACCCTTGGTGTTGAGCCGCTGGTCTCCAACTTTATCTCTAATGGTAAGTGGATTGACCTCCTCCCTCATCTTTAGAATAGACCAGACCTAACCATCCTTGCAAATAAACTCAGTGATTTATTGCTTTCGTTCTGCATCCCTATCATAGACCGGCCTGATAGATTGCTTTGGAGACACACTCAACATGGCGGGTTCTCTATCAAATTGGCATATGGTCTGCTTATCAATGACAATACTAACATTTCATTTTGGAGGAAGGTTTGGCAGCCATAATTAATCCCTAAAGTTAACTTTTTCTGTTGGACAATACTCCATGGGAAAATCCTCACTCTCGACAATCTTGTCAAATGAGGGTTTAGCCTTGCTAATCGATGTTGCCTGTGCAGGAAAGATGAGGAAAGCTCTAACCATATCATGCTTCACTGTGAGTTCGTTGTTGGGATCTGGCAGGAGATCCTCTCTAGACTCAACCTTTCGTGGGCTTCAAACCACAGCATCCAGAATATGCTTCTTGAATGACATTCACCCTCACAACACTCGTTGATAAAACTCTTATGGAACCAAATTCCCTCAATATTCTGTTGGGTAATTTGGAAGGAACGCAATAACAAGATATTCAGAGATACTGAACTCACTAGAAAGGATTTTTTTTATCTCGGCTATAAACTATTATAGGAAAACCTACTGGTCAGAAGCTGGAAAAGCCCTAATTTCCCTCCTACTGACTTTGACTGGAAGATTTCTAAGGATTGGGGATTGGGCAAGGGGTTTGCCAGATTTGACAACTCTAAACTAACAGCCAGAAAGGTGACTATTTGGGTCCCCCCTCAAGCCTACTGGCACAAACTTAACTTTGATGGGTCTTCTCGGGGAGGGCTTCAAGTGGGAGGGGGAATCATACGGTATCACTGGGGGAGAATGGTGGCCACTTATGTTGGTCCCCTTGTTGACTACTCGGTTAACCAGGTGGAGGCTATGGCACTCTTATGGGGATTGAATTTCTCCCTTAACTTGGTTTGCTCTAGGATTGAGGTCGACGGGGATTCCAAGGTTATTGTTGATGCTACTGGTGGTTGCTCTACAGTCGGGTGGAGAGTTGAGCCTATCCTGTCAGATATAAAAGGTCTGCTTGGTTACTTTAGTGAGACCACCATAAAACACATTTACATGGAAGGGAATTTTGTTGCTGATTCCATGGTAGCTACAGGTCTGTAGATGGATTGCTTACGATGTTGGTGTACTGCTACTTAGCTACCCAAAAATACTCAGGACCTGCTTATACGGGAAATGAGCGGTTCCAAAAACAACAACCAAAATGTTTAAAAATCAAAGTCTAATTCAAGCGCTAAAAGGCAGACCTCAAAGCAATATCCATTATAGCTTGGCTTTTTGCCACATTTGGAAATGCCACGTGGCATCCGAATGTAGGCTCCCCAATTCTTTTGGCAATGCACGGGGCCTCCTTGCGTCACTCCCTCCATAAAGTGCCATTATTTCTTTAAGTGGCATTGGATACATTTGTGATTTAAGGAGAATAATAAAAGATATGACAAAGATTGCTTTGATGGTGATTACGGGTTACAGTGCTACTCCCACGTGTTAACCCCGATGACACCCTTACCGGTGTTTTTTGTGCCTAAAGTCAATTATTATTACAGTTTTCATATGCGAAATGATAGATGTTTAAGGCCAAGTTATTACCTCATTTTCGCCATTTCACGCAACGGCTCTACTTTGTTTTCGTGCTCTGGTTTATGGTGGTATTGTGCTTCGAAGGGTTTCTACTCTTGTTAGGCATGGAATTCTTGGGTGTGGGTTGTGCCTAAAACCTCTGCTAATATGGGAGGGGATCGTCATAGGATTGAACTAGACAAGATTGAGGAGGAGTTCTCCTTGGACCCGATGGTGATGTATTTCTGTAAGGAAGGAGGGATTCTTCCCTTCATTAAATTCTTGGCTGGGCATAATGAAATGATTTCTTACCAGTTTGCCAAAAGCTAGAATGAGAGAAGGATCACCATTAATGGTATCACATTTGAGATCAATGAGGAGGTTATTGGTAAAGCCACAGGTATGGCCACCATGGGCAGGAAGTGGAATAAAACCACCAAAACCCAGGCTAAAATAGAGTTTGACCAATTTTTTGCCAATGACGACAAACTGATGTCTAAAAATGGTGGTTATAGCATGGCTGACCTTCCGGAGTTCTGGACGAAGATGTGCAAGTTGGTTATGAAGTATTTCACCTTGGAGGGCCAGTTTAGTACGTTCTACAATTACCACCTCCCTTTTCTTAATCATCTTAGGTATAAGCTATTAATTTCCATGCCTTTTTATCTTTTGCATTCCTTGGAAAATACTGTGGCCACCATGAATGAGGCAATCTCTCTTGGTAAAAAATCATTTACCTCCACCAGGGGCTTATCTTCAAAATTTACCACTTCCACCGTGCTCTCTTCCCTCCACCCATTGTGGAAATTACCCAAATTCCCCAAAAAAATATGTATCCCTCGATCTCCCTCAACCAAGGCATTCCCTCACCTTCTGGTTCTATCAGAGGCTCTACCCCTGCTGTCAACCCTAAGTCTTCTAAAATCCACCCTACTCCTGCTTCGCACGTAGGAAGCAAGCATGACCTAACCCTGGATGACTCTCCCCAGCCTTCCAAAAATTGAAAGAAAATTTACATCAACTTGGAGTGCCCCCAGAATGCTGACCCCCAACCCACTAGTACTCGTCGGTCCTCTCAGCTTGCCAAGGAGAAAGGGAAATGAGCTATGAAGGAGTTATTCAAAAAAGAGGATGTCTCGGTTGAGTCTCCCAATAGGGATTATAACCAGATGAATACTGATCATGAAGTGGGAAAAAATGATAACCAAGACACTATGGCTAAAGTGGGAAAGGAAGATTTCACCCCTGACACTATGACAAAAAACCTTAAAAGTGTTGTGGGTACTGGCCTTGTTGGAAAAATCAAGTTCGAGATTGTAAATCTGGAGAATACAGCGGCTAAACTGAATGAGGACTTGGCCAACACAAATAGGAGGCTGGCGGATGTCAGAAAATTCACTCTCAAGGTTATGCACACCTCTTCCACTACCCTCTGTTTTCTGAATGAGAAGGCCTCTATTGGGAAGGAGCCTGTTGAAGGAAACATGGAACTCTTCAAGTTTCTCAACAAGGAGTGGGTGGACCTATTGTTTTCAAAGAGCTTATGGGACAGCAAAGGATTTTGGGAAAGTCTCTTTAATTTCAGTTTTAAGCTTAAGACTTTGTTTTTGTTAAATAGCCCTGTGTGGCTTCGTATTATTTTTTGGCTGATGGACTTTGATACTCTTCGTATTTGGGAAACCTCTTGCTACTGGTTTAGCTTTTATGTTTTGGTTTTTGATAGAGGTAGATGATGGTTTACTTGTTTAATTCTGCTGAATTTACTGATTTAATCTGTTGTTAAGTCTGTTTAGTCAACAACTTATGTACCTCAGGTCAACACCCTCTTGCTGCTGCTTATATCAAAAATAGTTACATCTTTGTCCTATCACTGCATTGTCCTTTGTATTTACCACTATTTTTGGTCTTAAAGAATCATTTTCTTTTCATAGGAGAAACATGTCTCATAAAATGGTGTCAACTTCATGCTGTTACAAATCCTGTTTCATTGATTTGTATCTCTGACTTTACACATTCTCAAACTTTATTTTACATTGTTTAAAGACAAATTGTAATGGTGTTTTGTAATCTTGCTATTACTGCCTTGTACCTTTATCTAAAACCTCATATTGTACTGCTCCTAAACAATGCACTATTATTATCCTCTTTATATTGAATGATAATGATAGTGGTTTTTTTAAAACAATGAACATGTGCTTTAGATTTATTATGACCTTGTGAATGAGTTAAACCCTTTATACTTATACATATAAAAAGCTCTAAAATAGTGAAAATTAGTGACATGAATGGTAAATAAACTTGAAGAAAAATTATATCTTTTTCTCTCTCATATCTCTGAAAATGATAGTGGATTTCCTTTAAAATAATGAATGTCCTTTGAACCAAAACAATGTAAAGATACTCAAGACCTTTTGAACAATCAAAAATCCTAATAATAAATGAATCTAGTCTCCTTAAAGACAGTAAGTATTCTTGAAAAAATACTATGAATGCACCTATATCCCTATGAAACAGTGAAATATATCTATAGAGAAAACATAATTCTATGGATGAAACAATAAATCCCATGGAAGGGCGAATGAATCCATCAAGATAAAGCATACATCTTATGTTTGGATGATTTTTTCCTCTAAAAAATCCTTAAATAAGGACATTGGAACATGCAAATGTATGAAACCCTACCTTAAAATGCTAATCTTTGCCTAAAATGTGATTTTTCCTCTGTTCTCATGGCTTCTTTCTATATTTGCATTCAAATTTCCCTTCACCATTTAACTTGGTGTTCATTTTTTTGAAAATCACATGTTAATGCTTAAAAGCGTTGTTCTCTTATTGAAACTACAACTCTCATGCAATGATTTTGTTGTATATTTATTAAAACTTCTATTCTATCAAGAATGTGATTCCTTCTTCTTATTAAACCTGAGTTTTTCCCTTCAAAGCTATCCTTATCATTAAATTTTCTGCTCTAAAACACTATCCATGGCCACCATTTTTGTGTTGATTTCTGCCCATGCATGCTTATGGGCATGACCAGGGCTTTTTCTGTTAACTCCCTTTGAACTTGAGTTTGGATTTTTGGATTCATTCAAACTTCCCTCTGTTCCTCCATTTCCTTCTCAAAGTTAATTTGAGAAATAAAAGAATAAGATGTCAAAACACAAAAGAGTTAATATTTTACCCTTTTATTTTATTTGGATGTCTTTTAGATGAAACAATTGTAGAATATCTAAGACCCTTCTAAATTTTTTATTTTCTTGGCAGCATCTAAATGGACAAAAATTTCAATTAGATGTGAGATCTAGACTTACCAATCAACTTGCAGTCGGCTAATTGACTCTAAAGAATGAAAATTTAACTACAAGTTGTTGGAGATTTTTCTTGCAGAATCTTATATAGCAACAATGCATCACTCTATGAAACCCAAATTCTGATTTATGTTAAGAAATAAGTCCAATTAATGAGGATTAAATCCTCCACTTTGAGTTCTACAAGCTCAGGTGGGTGTACCTCACTTCCACCTTAAATATTCAGTAGCTCTTCAACATGCAGGCATAATAGATGTAACATAAAATAAAATGGTAACAGTTTGTATCAAGATTTGATAGGAACCACATAATCTAACACATCATATCAGTGCCTTATCGAATGGGCATGGAGTCATTTAATATGTAAAGACCTTCAAAAACAAAGATACATCAGATGTAAATCCTATAAATGATCACTAAATCAGACTATGCCTTACATAGTCCATTCACACTCCTTACAAGAAAAAATACTTATCAAATTTGTTACAATCCTTTACTGACTAAAACTACCTTAAGGATTTAATTCTCTCCTTGAAAGAAACCTTAATACAGTTTGACACTCCACCTTACAAAGTGATGGACTGAAATGTCCTTAACACCCAATCCAAATGAGTATAAAAATTAGAATAGAGACAACTATTCAATTAGGTCACACAAATAACAGGAAGTACAGACATATATTGATATGAAAACTTCAATTACATATGAAATCAGGGCCAAAATATCACTTGAGAATATTAATCAGAATATGCAGACCTTTACAAGCTTTTGTGGCATAAAATTCCCATCTCCACAAAATGATCCTGGAAGTCCTTTTATAGAAACAAGGACTACAACAAGCTTCAGATCATTTAGGGTTAGGGATAAAACTATTAAAGTACTACATGATAGAGAACATTAATTCATTTCAACCATCAAGCAACTCTATCATCCTTTCTTTAAAACATTCATTTGATTCATTATCCTAAGGAAATCTGATCAAGCCGCCAATTTTTTGGGAAACATAAGAACAATGCCCTGCAAAAGGAACAATAAATAGAATGTCTAATCCCTCGTTAATTACCCCAAAAGACTTTGGCCCTTCAGATTTGTAGAAAACCAACTACCTTTTCTGGGAAATCTCAAGTCCTTGAAAAATTGATCTAATTTTTATTATAAAACTCTAAGACCACTCCTCATTTATGGTGAAGAACAGAACAAGATAAGCCAAAGGATTAAATATTGATTTAAAAGCTAACAAAAAAACCTTAAAGAGATAACTATGCATTAAATGTCTTCAGAAATGCCAATCTCTCCTCCATACTGCACCCAACAGCTGTTAAAACATGGCCTAGAAGATCAGATTGATCCATCAAACTCTCTTCAGCAAGACGATATAGATCACCGCTTAAAAACCCTAAGGAAAGCTTTAAAATTTTCAAAATCCATTCCAATGGCTACACCTGGCACGGAATTCTCCATCAACAACCCAGATTTAAACTTTCTTTCACTTTAAAATAGAATCGTAGATGCCTTTTAAATTACCCAGGCTTTGAAGATATGATCAGATAGGTGGCACGCAGGCGTGATGCCTTGAAGATTAGATCTCAATCACTTTTTTTTAAGGCTTCATGCCTACCATCAGATCCTTACAAACTTATCTGACCTTTTACTCTATCTTGCCTCTGGCCCCACAATCACAGGAGGATAGGTGTCGATCAGGCACAATGCCTCAAAGATTAATCCCTGATCATCTTTGCATTAAGATAATGAGCTAACCATCTGATCATTTTAAATCAAACTAATATTTACCTTAGTTATAACTCGGCAAGCTTGGTCCCACCAACCTCCACATGGCACTTCACTACTGGCTCTGAGAAATCCATGTTTTCATCTAACCTGTGCTAACTGGTTGTACACATGTCATATAGGCGTAATGCCTTGAAGGATATCTATTGATCATCTCTGCATTAAGGCTTTGCACCATCCGTTGGATGAAATCTGACTTGAGTGGTCTTTAACTTTACTCAACATTGAACATGACCCACCTTAGACATGTGGCAGAAAGGCACAATGCCCTGATAATTAATGACCTTCATCTTCATGATCAAGGAATAGCGTTAATCATAGATCTTCTATAAACTTGTTTTCCTTTTAAACACCTTTTGAAGACCTGGGGCCGTGACATCAACAATGCTATGTGGCAAAAGGGCGCATTGCCTCAATCGTTAAAGAACTTCATCTTGTGCTTTGATTCTTCGCGCTGACCATCAGATCTAATTCACACTTAAACTTGACCTTTGAACTAACCATGCTTGAACCCAGGTCTATTTGGAGATCACATGACAAATGAGTCTCTGAATCACTGAATGAAATCTTTAACCTGAGTTAGATTCAAGGATCACGCGCAAGCCATAAGATTGAAACATGATCGATGATCAACTTTGAATCTCTGAACCATCTTGTACTTTCTTATTTCTTTCCAAGATCACATCCCAGCCCTTGATTCTTTCTCTAATGAATGGTCTAGATCATGTTCACACAAACTCTAAACTAAACTTGACTTACTTTTCTTTAACACAATTAGATCTGGAGATTCAGTGACATCGTTGTCTCGAAGTCGCTAGACACTTTTCTTAACTCGGATTCCATTATTAGACTTGGCGCAGACCACACAATCATCATAAGAACATAGCTTGATCAACGAACCTCACTAGATCATTGAATACTTGAGCTAACCTTTACTTTATTTGGAGATTTGGTGCCATCCGCATGATATAAACTAGATCTACGGCCCGTGCTTAATCGCTGAATGGAAAGAGCATATTCCATATCATTGGGAGATTAGGAGATAAAGAGCTTTGCCAAATAAAAGAATATTCCTTGGCCATGCACATGACATAAAAAGGCTTAAGTAGCTTGAAAAGGCAACTACAAATTATAACAGACCATGAAGGGTTTAAGACCTTTTGCTCCAACAGCTATAAATTAGAAATAAAAGTCTAAGGAAATAGCAAGACTTAGCAGGGTCTTCTGTATTTAAACCAAATTTTCGCACAGAGACTTAGGCCCATTTGTTTCGCAGAATTTGTGTATGCTGGAATAACCAATTCTGGAATTCAACTGAATTCTGGAATTCTTCTATTTTGAAAGTGAAATCTAGAATATGGGTTCGACCTGTTTGGTTCACCCGGAAGATGACTGAGCAGATGCATAAGAAATGTTAATTGTTTATTTCTTAATTTTTTAAATACGATGTGTATATGTGTATATATATAAACATATGTATATATACACATGTGTTTTTATATATACACATGTGTGTATATTTATATACATGTGTATATATACACATATGTATACACATATACACACATGTGTGTATAAACATACATGTGTACAATACACATGTGTGTATACACATATACACACATTTGTGTATATATACATACATATACACATATATACACACATGTACACATATATACACATATACACATACACACATGTGTGGGTATATACACACATATGTATATACATACATGTATATATACATATACACACATATACACATAGTTGTGTATATATACACACATACACATATACATACATACATACATGTGTATATACACACACATGTGTGTGTATATATATATACACGTATATTTATATACACATATATACACACATACACACGTGTGTAGGTATATATACACACATATGTGTATATATACACACACATGTTTATAAACACACACATATATATACACATATACTCACATACACATACATATACACATGTGTAAAGCTTAAGTTTGGTTTTATAAAAATTGTAATTGGAATAGCCAATTCCAATTCCACCTATTTGGGTGGAAGATGCATATTCCCATTTTGGGGAAAAATTGGAATTTGAAAATTCCAATTTCAATTTTGTAAGATGGACACAAACACAGAATTGGCATTATCCAAAATTAGATAATGTCAATTCCAGTCTAATTTTGCAAAACAAACGGGCCCTTAGTTTTAGGCCATATATTATTAGAACTATGAAACAGACATAAAAACTAATAAATTTAGCAGGGAAGAAAACTTGTGTAACCCTAACCAGGCCCAAGACAATATAGATGAAAAATGGAAAAAGTATGACCAACAATGGCTCTAAGTGAGGATGCTTGATTGCAAGATCAAGGCAAGAAACCAGAACTCTGGGAAAAGCAGACCATGGACAAGACAAAGCTCTGCAGAAAAACTTAGGAGTATATAGAAATGAACAACCTACAGAACACCAATACACCTAAAACCAATTACCTATATACATGGCTCCTATGCATAGAAATAAATTTCAATTAAAGAAAGGTTTTAGGAATTGTCCATGCACTGGAAAATCCAATACCTCATCATCCAAATTTCTTAAGAAATATGAATCCTTACCATGTGTCTGATGAATGATATAAGGCCCTAACCATAAGGATTCAAACTTTTAATGTTTCCCTTTATCTTCATCCTTAGCATTCTGTTAGGAATAACAGTCCACAAGACAACTGAGAGGGGGGGGGTGAATCAGTTGTGCAATAGATTGTTAAACTTTAAACTTTATGAACCATAACATCAAAAGTAAATAACATAGTAATTGCCAACACCATAACACAATGTTTGTTGTCGAGGAAACCCTGTTAAAGGTAAAACCCTGGTGGGAATTAACACCCACAAAATAATGTACTAAGAGTATAGTATCCCTGTTAAAATATATTAGCCCTGTTAGGAGCTTGTTATTACATTATAGTACATAGTCCCTATTAGGAGACAGACCTTGTTAGGATTCAATGAAAGTAGTAGGCTCATTGCCAAGGCTCACTGCCCAAAGAAGGTTAAAGCCACCCTCAAGGATTCACAATCCGCATCAAGTGTATACAGAAAATACATAATCCAGTGAACTGTCTGATAGCAACTGTCTTTGCTTGGTCAGTTCCAATGAAGTACCAACTCTGCTCTCTATCCAGCAGTCAAGCTTCATAGCTTCACAAATCTCTGCTCTTTTCTTTCTCTACCACACTTTTCACAAATGAAAAGATCACTCATATATACCCTCTTACAATAACCCATTAGGTCGGCTAGTTAAGCTTTCCTAATACACAATTAACTAGGTCAACCAATTAAGGCTTCCCATCATAAAAATAATTACATAAGCCCTTGCTAAGATACACAGGGTACCTATAACAAGTATACAATATTTACAATTCATTATAAATACTTCCATATCCGTAATCCATGCTCAGAATTAATTTCCACACGTTACAAGTTTGAAGTCAGCCAGGAAATAAGTCTTCTCTAGAACACATGCCACAGATAACGTCATCAGTACCCAAATAGAAATTGAACTAAACCCATTTCACCATCATATGTCGTCTCTCCATCAGTAAGTTTGCAAGTTCTAAAACATCTTCCTCAGCAAGATATGCCCGAAACACAGAGACCTTCTCTGTCCAGAATCACAGTCACAGTCCAGAAAAACAGTCTTTACTAAAATAGTTGTAACATCCATGATATGAAACATAAAGTAAAGCGGCCCTAGATGTAAGGTCAAAACTCAGTCTTCTACTTAAATCCAACTTCGCTCATTCTATTTCATCCATATAGTGTCCGTACACACCTTCCAGTCAAGTAACTAGTCTTTCTTCTTTCACATAAATATATGTTGACATCAGTGACAAAACATGAGTATCAACAACATGATTAGTACCAAAAACTGATATCATCCAACAATCTCCCCCTTTGGGATTGATGGCAACATATGGGAAATTCCATATGCATCAACCCAAAAGTGCTCTCTCTAGTCTTTAGAATCTTCTCAATATCCTCAACAAATCTCCTCAAAATAGTAGGGATTTTCACATAGATTCCTTCCCCCTTTGGAAGCAATGGCAAAGGGTGCCATAACTCATCTATAGTCTTCAGTAAGGTGTAGCTTTGTCAAATATTCATGTCCAATCAGGTGCAAGATCACCCAAATGTGCTCCATAGTGTTCTCTTCCGATCACTTCCCCTAAGGAGTAGATCCATACATCAAGTCCAGAGAATAATATAGCTCTGAGATCCACTTGACTGATGCATATCTACATCATTTAATTACCACTGGGAGGGGCCATCACCCCAAGCATGCCTCTGAGGTATTCAAAAGCATCTTTTGGAAAAGGTTTAGTAAATATATTTGCTATCTATTCCTTTGTGCTTATGTACTCCAGTTTAATCTCCTTAGCAACTACCTTCTCCCTCAAGAAATGATACTTGATAGAAAAATGTTTAGTCTTTGAGTGCATTATAGGATTCTTTGACATGTTTACTATACTTTTATTATCACAATGAATAACCACTAGCTCCTTGAAAATTATTCCAATATCTTCCAGCATTTGTTTCATCCAAACAACTTGTGTGTAATTTATTGCAACAACTACATATTCTGATTCAATAGTAGATTGAGCAATACAATTATGCTTCTTGCTTAACCAAGAAACCAATCTCTTCCCAAGGAAAAATGCACCACCACTTGTGCTCTTTTTGTCATCCATATTACCTACCCAATCTGCATCAATAAAATCCTGCAAAGTAAAATCATCAGATTTTTTATACCACAATCCATATTCCATAGTTCCTTTCAAATATCTGAAGATTCTTTTCACAGTAGAAAAATGTGTTTCTTTAGGATCTACTTGATATCTAGCCACAATTCCAACTGCATTGGTAATATCTATTCTGGTGTGTGTTAGATATTGTATACCTCTAATCATTGATCTATACTTAGTCTGAACAACATTTTAAGTCTCATCATCACTAGTTAGTTTGTTTCCAGACACCATAGGTGTTCCAATAGGTTTACAATCTTCAATTCCAAAAAATTTCAACATTTCCTTAAGATACATGGTCTGAGATATAAAAATGCCATTCTTGCTCTGATTAATTTGCAAACCAAGAAAATATTTCATCTCACCAATCATAGACATTTCAAACTCATTCTCCATTTCTTTAGCAAATTTCTTACTCATTTTGTCATTACCTCCAAAAATGGTATCATCAACAAAAACTTATATATATTCAAGATTTCATCTTCATCAGTTCTTAAATACAAATTACTGTCTGCATTACCTTTTCTGAAACCAAGACGAAGTAGATATTTGTCCAGTCTTGCATACTATGCCCTTGGTGCTTGTTTCAGTCCATACAATGCCTTCTTTAATCTGCAAACCATGTTTTCATCATCTGTCAAAGGAAAACCATCAGGTTGCTCAATGTATATCTCTTCCTCTAGATCACCATTTAGGAATGCTGAATTCACATCCATCTGACACACTTTAAAGTCTTTATGTGTAGCATAAGCAATAAATAGTCTCACAGCTTCCAATCTAGAAATAGGAGAAAATGTCTCCTCATAGTCTATACCTTCTTGTTGTGAGTAGCCTTTACAAACCAATCTAGCCTTGTTTCTTACCACTGTACCTTTCTCATTCATCTTGTTTCTATAAACCCATTTAGTGCCAATCATATTTTTGTTCTTAGGTCTTGGAACCAATTCCCAAGTATTGTTCTTCTTAATCTACTCAAGTTATTCTTCCATAGCTTTTGTCCAAGATTCATCTCTACATGCTTCATCAGTAGTCTTTGGTTCAACTTGAGAAATCAAACAAATCTCTTCTCTAGCCTTAGATCTAGTCATTATACCTTTACCTGTATCACCAATAATCTGATCTT
>MU227142.1:926131-983399 GCA_018584345.1 Thuja plicata | reverse complement strand
AAACAAATCTCTTCTCTAGCCTTAGATCTAGTCATTATACCTTTACCTGTATCACCAATAATCTGATCTTCAGGATGGTTCTTCTTAACATACCTTGGTGTCTTCTATGGCTCAGTATCTTCAATCTGTTCATCTTCGCCTTCATTTTTAGTTATCAGAGGTTCATTCTCAATCATCAAAGGTTCTTCAGGTTCTATAGTAACTTCTTTTGTTTCTATAATCTGATCACAGTCATACATTCTTTCCTGAATTTGGAACTTTTCATCTATCTTCACATTGGCGCTTTCAATAAACTTTCTTAATCTCAGATTAAAACATTTGTATGCTTTTCTTTTAGTAGAATAACCAAGAAATATTCCTTCATCACTTCTAGCATCAAATTTTTTAATCTCATCATCTCTTCTAATATAACATTTACTTCCAAATATTCTAAAGTATTTCACAGTAGGTGTATGATCAAACCATAATTCATAAGGAGTCTTACTTGTACCTTCTCTGATTTGAATTTTGTTTAGTGTGTACATAGCAGTCCCAACTGCTTCTCTCCAGTGAACATGTGATACATTTCCTTCTAGCAACATTGTCCTTGTAGCATCTAATATAGTTTTGTTTCTTCACTCTACTATCCCATTTTGTTATGGAGTTCTAGGGGCTAAAGTCTGTCCGTGCATTCCATTCTCTTCGCAGTATGTATTGAATAGTTCTGAAGTAAACTCTCCTCCTCTGTCCGATCTCAAAAATTTCATTTTTAAACTAGATTCATTCTCAACTTTTTCCTTGAATATCTTGAATTTGTCAAATTCCTCTAATTTCTCTCTCACATATGTAACCCACATCATTCTAGAAAAGTCATAAAAAAAATTGTAAAATACCTTTCACCATAGTATGATCTTGTTCTTGTAGGACCACATAGATCTGTATGCACTAGATCCAACTTTCCTTTTGTAGAATAGGCCTTTCTCTTGAAAGTGCTTCTAGTTTGTTTCCCCATGTCACATTCTCTACACACAGTGTTAGATGGTTTCAAAATTCTAGGTAGATCTCTTACTACTTTTGTCATACTTGCCTTTACAATGTTATCAAAATTAACATGACAAAATCTTTTGTGCCATAACCAACTGTCATCAACTTTAGCAATAAAACATGTAGCTTCATATGTGTTAAGTTCAAATACATTATCTCTGGATTTAGAACCAGATGCTATCAAGTCTCTTGTCTTACTCTTGATATAACATTTCCCATTAATGAAATTCAACTGATAACCCTTGTTCGCTAGCTGTCCAACACTCAACAAGTAATGTTTAAGTCCATCAACAAGTAATACATTGTCAGTGTTAGTCTTTTCATCCAAAGAAATAGATCCAACTCCAATAATAGGTTTAGGAGTATTGTCACCAAATCTGACAACACCACCATCATGTTTCTTTAAACTCACAAACTCATTCCTATCTCCAGTCATATGGTGTGAACATCCACTGTCTATAACAAATTCAGATTTCTTTTCAACTCAAGATACTAGGGCTTTTTCCTCATGCATAGGTGCATCATCTTTAATAGAAATGAATCCAATCTCATCAAATTTATCATCCTCATCATCATATATTCCCTCACTAGCATAATAACATTCCTTATCTTATGAGAAATTAGACTTGAAAAACTTAGGTTTGTGCTTTGGGATTCTTGTAGGACATCTAGATGAAAAATGACCAATCTTATTGCATGAAAAACATTTCAAAGGTAATTTTCCTTCAAATTTACCCTTACCTCTCTTTTCTCTTCTAAAAATTAGTGCCACAACTTCATCTAGCTTTCTTTCTTCTTCCTGTATCTATTCCCATTCATCAGCATAAGCTCCAAGTTCTTCTCTTAGATCACTACTGCTTGCATTTCCAAATAAGGACTTCTTGTTCTTGTGCAGAGTTTCCTTGAATGATGACTCTAACCTAGGTAAAGTGTCTCCCAATTCTGTGGCCTCGAATGTAGTAAGCTTTCCAATCAGCATCTCTCTGGTGAAGTTCAGTGTCAAAGGTATGATCTCCTCTATAGCCTATACTTTGGTTCTATATGCAGGTGTCAATGATCTGAGAATCTTTGCAATTACTTCTTCCTCACTGTAAGTACCTCTAGAGTTCCTAATACCAGTAACTACCTTAGTAATTCTCTATGCATATGCTCTGACATTCTCATCTTCTCTCATCTTTGTTTTCCAGTTCTACAACTTCACTTGTTTTGTAAATTTGTCTCCAACATATAATGCTTCTAGTCTTGTCCAGATGTCATGTGCAAAGTCCAAGTCCTTCACTTCAATGAATTCTCCTTCAGATAGGGCACTGATCAGAGATTCCCTTGCAACCATATTATAGGAAAATAGTTTCTTTTTGTCTTTATTAGCCTTGTCCAGCTCATCTTCAGTCGCTATTGCTACATTCTTCTTTATGATCATCCAGTACTCAATTCTCAGACATAGCAAATGTGTTCTCATCTTGTTTTGCCAACTGTCAAAGTTTTTAGGATCAAAATTTGGACTATCTTTCCTGTAGTAAGTCATCTTCAAGATCACCTCAAGTAGTTAAACTTTCTCTCTCAAGACCAGTAGCTCTGATACCAATTGTTAGGAATAACAGTCCACAAGATAACTGAGAGGGGGGTGAATCAGTTGTGCAATAGATTATTAAAATTTAAACTTTATGAACCATAACATCAAAATTAAATAACATAGTAGTTGCCAACACCATAACACAATGTTTGTTGTCGAGTAAACCTTGTTAAAGGTAAAACCCCGGTGGGAATTAACACCTGCAAAATAATGTACTGAGAGTATAGTATCCCTATTAAAAGATATTAGCCCTGTTGGGAGCTTGTTATTACATTACAGTACACAATCCTTGTTAGGAGACAGACCCTATTAGGAGTCAATGAAATTAGTACGCTCACTGCCCAAAGAAGGTTAAATCCACCCTCAAGGATTCACAATCCGCATCAAGTGTATACAACAAATACACAATCTAGTGAACTGTCTGATAGCAACTGTCTTTGGTTGGTCAGTTCCAATGAAGTACCAACTCTGCTCTCTATCTAGTAGTCAAGCTTCACAGCTTCACAAATCTCTACTCTTTTCTTTCTCTACCACACTTTTCACAAATGAAAATATCACTCATATATACCCTCTTACAATAACCCATTAGGTTGGCCAATTAAGCTTTCCTAATACACAATTAACTAGGTCAGCCAATTAAGGCTTCCCATCATACAAATAATTACATAAGCCCTTGCTAAGATACACCCGGTACCTATAACAAGTATACAATATTTACAATTCATTACAAATACTTCCAGATCCGCAATCCATGCTCAAAATTAATTTCCACACGTTACAAGTCTGAACTCGGCCAGGAAATAAGTCTTCTCCAGAACACATGTCACAGTTGATGTCATCAGTACCCAAACATAAATCAAACTCAACCCATTTCACCATCATATGTCGGCTCTCCATCAGTAAGCTCGCAAGTTCTGAAACATCTTCCTCAGCAAGATATGCCCAAAACACAGAGACCTTCTCTATCCAGAATCACAGTCACAGTCCAAAAAAATAGTCTTTACTAAAATAGTTGTAACATCCATGATATGAATGATAAAGTCAAGAAGCCTTAGACGTAAGGTCAAAACTCAGTCTTCTGCTTAAATACAAATTCGCTCATTCTGGTTCATCTGTACAATTCTGTACAGGCCTTCTAGTCAAGTAACTAGTTTGTCTTCTTTCACAGAAATATATGTTGACATCAGTGACAAAACATGAGTATCAACAACATGATTAGTACCAAAAACTGATATCATCCAACACATTCCACTATAAAACCATGTCATCTAGCTGAAACCTTCTATTACTAGCTCTTTTGTCAAACAAATATTTCATTTTTTGTTGTCTCTTCAAGTTTTTATTTTGTCCTTCTCATTTGATTTCATCCAACTCAACTAATTAGATCATTATGTTATGCATGGCATCACTTGCTTCAAAACATTCTTCCTCAATGACTTTATAAACATGAAGTAAATTATTCAATGGTAACGTGGCCTACATACTATACACCAATTCAAAAGGGGACTTGTCAGTATCCTTTTTCACATTTACTCTATCATCTCGTAAAGCTAATTTTAACTTAGAATTCCAAGCTCTTTTGTTTTTTTCAAAGTTTTCTTCAGAATCTGTAAAATACTCTTATTACTAGATTTTTCTTGTCCATTAGCTTTGGGATGATATATGACATGATAATTCCATATATATCATAGAAATTCTTAATTCTTCTAACCTGAAACACATAGGATTGTCAATTATCAATTTCATGGGGACACCAAATTTGGTCATAACATTTTCCATCAGAAAATTAATGACCACCTTACTATTTGCCCTCGTAGTTGGAATTTCCTCTATCCATTTTGTGAAGTAATCTGTGGCAACCAATATTTAACTATGTCCACCACTAGATTTTTCTGAGAACTCCCCAATGAAATCAATCCCCCACATGGAAAAAGGTGCCTCAATCACTACTAGATTTAGTAACAAAGCACTAGGATACTTCAGCTTAGAAGAAAATCTCTGACATGCTTAACACTTTCGTACAAACTTGAAAGAATCTTTAAATAAAGAGGTCAAAAAATAACCAACCCTAAGGATCTTGTGAGCAGTAGTTTTGGCAGAATAATGTCCACCACACACACCAGCATGCATTTCTTTTAAGACCTTTTCAGCCTACCCTTCATATAGGCATAACAAAAGTACACCATTTATGTATTTCCAATACATATCTCCTTGTACTAATGTGTATCTTTGAGTTTGCAACTTGAGGGTTGTTTTCTGATTATTAGTCATAATCTCAAGACACTTGGCATTTTTGAGATAATACATGATATCGACATAATAGGGCTGTCTTTCAATTCTAGTCACTGTTGAATCTTGCACTTCTACGTTGTTGACCTAAACCAAATCCATATTTTATTCTATCATTAGCTTTTCTAGGCCTAGTCCTCTTACTAATTTGGTAATATGGATTTCCAATTAAATTTATTGAATCCTATTTATCCATTTACATCAATTACCAGTAACTTTTGATTGAGTAAGAATGTTCTTAATTGTTGTATGAGGTACATATGAAATCACTTTTGCACAAACCAAATAAGGCCTGAATTATTTCACTACTTTCACAAGGGCATATGCTTGTTTTCCATCATCTCATAGTTCAACTCTACATCTTGGACAGATTTACTGAAAAATGCAATGGGATGTTCATAACCCTCCTCATCCTTCTATAATAACACAACAATAATTATATGAAAAGATGCAAAATAAAATAATGAAAATGGCCTACTGTAATTAGGAGACCTTAAAACATGTGCTTCTTGAACTTCCTTCTTGATCTTTTCAAAAGCAAATTGTGCTTCTTCATCTCACTTAAACTTTTCATCCCTCTTTAAAAATTTAATTATGGGCTTAATAATCTCTGCAAAGTTAGAAATAAACCTCCTCACAAAATTAATATTTCCTAAGAGAGATTGTACTCCTTTGACATTCTTTGGAGCAGTGACCTTCTGAATTGCTTCTATCATCTCTGGGTTGATTCTTACTCCCTCCTTTGACACAATATGTCCCAACAATTTTCCTTCTGTTACTGCAAACTGACATTTCTTAGGATTTTAAGAAACACCATATTCCAAAGCCTTATTAAAAAAAATTTCTAAATGGTCACAATGGTCCTCTGCTTTCTTGGAATGTGTTGTCGAATTATCTTGATAGATCACCATAAATAAATTAATAAATTCATTAAATGCAACATCCATAGCCCTCTGGAATGTTCCCTTGCATTTATAAGACCAAAGGGCATCCTAATATACACATATGTTCCCCATGGAGTAGTGAATGCAGTTTTAAATTGTTTTGATTCCTTTACTAATACCTGGTTGTAGCCTGAAAAACCATCCATCATTGATAATAAATCACAATCAGTAACTTTGTCCAACATTGCCTCCATGTTAGGGAAAGAATAATTATCCTTTAAAGATGCAATAATCAAGTTCCTAAAATCAACACAAAGCCTTATATCGCCATCTTTTTTCCTCACCGGGACTAAATTAGAGACCCAAGTTAAATTTCTTATGGGTTGAATAATCCCTGCATCCCTTATCTTCATAAATTCTTGTTGCATTTTAGGGGCCACTAATGGATTGATTGGTCTCTTATTTTGTTTGAATGGCTTGGCATCTAGTTTCAATGATATCTCATGTTGGAAAAGGTCCTCCCTATTGGCTTTTAGGTCCTCATATGACCAAGCAAACACATGCTTTTGTTTCCTTAACAATTTTATTAGATTTTCCCTAACATGGGATTCTAACCTTCTTCCAATATATACTATTTGAGGTGTTATTTTTTATCCTAAATTTTCTTCCTCTAGATCCTCAATTTTAACATTGCTCCTTTTTCATAAATGATCATCTTGATCACCAAATAATGCTTCTAATTATATCAACCCTTTAGGAATTTGATTAGAACTTAACTGGATAACCTCATTTCCCAAAACAATATCCTTGCCATCAATCACCTCAACTAAATAATTACAATCTACATGTTGGCCTTCATAATGGTCAAGGCACTGGATAAACCTAAGAATATCCTGATCATCTTTAAAAACTTTTCAGTTGTAAACATTGTCAGGCACAACCAGTCTACCCTTAACTTCCACAATTGATTCCCCACTCAAGGTCAAATCACCATTCTTTAAAACAATATTAGCCAAAAAATCAGCCATGATATTTTTTGACCTTTCTATCCATTCAATGTTAAAGGAATCAAAAAATTCAATTTGATCACAAATAGCATGCTTGTACATTTTTAATCTATCATTTTTTACAGCATACTTGGATCTAACTTGTGCTACTACTAGCTCAGAATCACCAACTACTAGCTCAGAATCACCATAAACTTTTAAACATTTGATACCATGCCTAGTAGCAATATTTAATCCCAAAAAATAAGGCTTCATACTCAACAGTATTATTTTTACATTTAAAGGTTAACAAGAATGAGTATTTGAATGTATTACCTGGTGAAAAATAAATAGAACACTAGCTCCTGATCCCTCTTTGGAACAAGATCCATCAAAGTACATCTTCCACAAACCATCTTGTTGTATCTTCAATTCTTCAACTAATGGATCAGTATTTTTGCAGAAAGATCTTCTCTACTCTGAATTTTTCCATGTCTACATCCACACAACAACTAAGCATATTATCTTGCACCTTCTCAATATTCACTGGTGCTCGTGGTTCTGTATACAATTTTACTTCATTCTCATTCACTGGGTTTGTTGCATAAAATAATTCTAATTGGACATGACCTCCAACTATTGCAGCCCACTGTCTAGATAATAGCATTCCATAATAGGGTTAGGTATCTACAATAACTACATCCATTTTATAAGTTCCCTCAGGAAAGACATCCAT
The DNA here is from genome assembly GCA_018584345.1 of Thuja plicata. Taxonomy (NCBI): domain Eukaryota; kingdom Viridiplantae; phylum Streptophyta; class Pinopsida; order Cupressales; family Cupressaceae; genus Thuja; species Thuja plicata. Next base: position 975,908 of record MU227142.1, on the reverse strand, counting down.
CTTAAATTCTACTCCTTTCAGAGTTCCCACCATAGGGACTTCTCTATTATCCATGGCATAACATCTTCCATAACAAGTATCAACATCCATACCCAACTCTTTCATTACACCATATGGCATTACGTTTGCAGCGGTACCAGAATCAATCATACATTTTTTTACAAGTTTTTTTATTATCAATAAGGTTACATAAAAAGGGTCTACTTGAGAGGGCTCTTGGGTAATCATACTACCCACATATAAGATAGGTGCTTCTATCTCATGACTAAAACTCTCCATTTTTCTCTCCCTTGTATTATCACAGGGTCATCAACTATCCCTTTCGAAAATGACATTACAACATCCCTATGTTCCTCCATTTTTAACATTTCACTCAAAGGAGCTGACACTTTCATTTGCATAAGAACATGTTTCATATTAAATGCAAGTAATCTATACAAAATTTCATTTTTGATCTTACCTTTGTTCCCTTTGTCAGTAACAACTTTCTTATCAACTTTTACCTTTTCCTTTTCTCCTTGGGTAGAAGAAGACTCTCCTTGTTTCTTACCTTCCTTCTTATTTTCACCTTTGCTTTGAGATCTTGCAACTACCTTTGAGGCATCTTCTTTAATGAATACCGAAGAAGGATTACCTTGACCAAGTTCTACCCTTCTATTCCTCAAATTATAAGCACACTTAGCTTAATTGATTATTGCTATGGTCAAAGATCTTTTCTCCTCATCACTAGGAAACCTAAAATGAGGATATTCTCTATCATCTCCTAAAGTATAGATAATATTTTTCAATAGAGTATCAAGTTCATTATCCAAGTTAAAGAAAACTTGTTGCTAATATCTTTGTAAATGTTCTCTCTTAGTATCTACATCTTCAACTAGCTCTTTATCTTCAGAAGACCACATATCATTATGCCTATTCATAGTGAACATATTTACCACATGGTCTTCTTGTTATAGGTTCATCTATTCATTGCTATCCTTCATTTGTTCAGCCAAAACTTGAGCAACAACACATTGATAGGAAGAATGGGGTAATTTACAGGCATGACACCAAGGGGTATTTTCTACATTGTGTGTAACATTTGTTTTTAAAGGACCTGGGGTTACCTTAGTCTTCTAGATCTCATGATTTTCAACAATAGGTCTACCATCCTTCCAATTTGTCTTGTATGACATATCCCTCAAATTTGGGAATTTATCATACCTTTGATATTGATACCTATTGTCATGAGGAGCCCGGTCATTTTTATCAACCATGGCAGCAAGGTCTTTTACTGCACTTACTAATTTATCCACCCTATCCTCCTCCTTAGAAGGTTTACTTGTCTATCATTTTGTATCCTTCCACAACCTTCCATCTTCTCCCTTTTATATTTTCCCTGAGGCCTGTCTATTTCTTTTGATGTTTATAGCCATTTTATAAGCTTCCCTTAGACTGTGTGGATTATTATCCCTTAAAAGATATGACATCTTTCCTTCTATAGTATTGAAATATGTAGTTAAACATACTTGCTCTTCTAGTCTCAAAACTTGAAATAACTTGTTCATGGCCTTTTGAAATCTATTATTGAAATTTGTCATACTTTCGTTTGGGAACTTCTTAATATTGTTAAATTCATTCAACATAAAAATTGAATTGACATGTTCCCAATATTGTTCCCTAAAACATTCAACAAGCTCTTCCCAAGATGCTATACTATTTTCAAGTAAACTCCTATACCAGTCTCTAGAATCTTCATCCAAAGATTGAACAAATAATTTCATGAGTACATCCTCATGATCAATTTCAAAGTTAGTCATTTTATCAGTGAATGATTTAAGATGTCCTTCACAAGTTATAGCATTGTTTCCACTAAACCTAGTGACTTTATCTCTTACCTCATTTGGCATGACATTTGGATAACTACGAATTCCATCAAAGAATAGTGGATGGTACCTATCCAAATGGATGGGTCTTCTTTGAAAATTTGCAATAGCATGAACTCCACTTACTCCTATTGCAGCTCCTTGATTTTGAGTAAGTTGAGGAACACCTTTCTTAGGACAAAAAATTTGAGCACTTGGATTAGGACCATAAACCTGATTATTTGTCCTTGAACCACCTAGTGGGTTCTGTTGTAGTGTTCCAATGGCAACTGGCATTGAACTACTCATAGTAGTATTTGTAATGGCATGTAGGAAAGCTATTCTCATCTTCATGTCTGCTGCAACAGCCTCTAACTCCATATTTTCTAGTTGCTTAGCTAAATCCTCTTTATCTTTTCTGACTTTCTCTAATTCTATGTCAAATTGGGACATACCAACAAGGGTAACTTTGCTTTGTTTAGGCTCATTTATACTTATGCCAACAAATTTCTTATTTCCCTTATCAGATGCATCCTTGGCATTTTTCTTGAGCTTTGCATTTTACTCAACTTCATATGGGTGTAACTACCTCATAACAGGTCCTTGTCCTTCAAACTCACATTCCTTAGAATTAGATTTTTTACTAGTATCTTTTTGCCTCAGAGTTCCAATATTACCAAACAAATCTTCATTCAAACCCTTAAACCCCTCATTTAAACTTTTTTCCTTCAGCTCATTGTTCTTGGTCCTTTTCAAAATTTCATCCCTTTCAACCAATAGCTCATAAACTTCTTGCTCACACTTCTTCCTTGCATTCTCTATTTCTAAGAACTACTCTCATTCCTTTCTTCTCAAGGATAGAACCTCATCACAAAATTTGTTAGAATCATAGGTTTCATTATCAACAACAGATGTTTCTCCTTGTTGCTTTAGAGTTTCTGAATCTGGAAGGGTAGTATCAGATTCCTCCTCTCTCTCATTAGGAGAATAATAATCTCCATATGTACCCAATCCCAAGTCTGGAGCCTCTTCATACTTTGATATATTTTCTTCATGACTATGTTGGATTGGATCCTCTCCTCTAATATTCTCCTCTTGTTTCTTAGTTTGAAGAAGTCTTTTCTCATTCTTTCCTTTTCTTGACTTACCTCCTCTAGAAGTAGTTGGAAGTCCATCTTCCATCTTTTCCTCTAGATTTTTTTTCATCCAAGCTCTCATATATCTGTTATTCATATTTATAAAGTGTCTATAGGATTATATATATCACTCGACACTGATGTAGAGATCTTTCAAATTCATCACCCCAAGCTAATTGGGAAAATACAACATTAACCACAAATAATATTTTTCTTCAAAGTTCCCTAGTAGAGTCGTCAATTTTTTGGTGACTCAGATGGGTCAAATTATATGAATAGTAGAGCACCAGAGATTCCTTCAAATGTTCAACAAGATGTTTTTTTAATCTCTGTTCCCCAGTAGAATCGCCAATTTGTTGGTTCTTTTTTTCTTGCAGAATCCTATATAGCAGCAATGCTTGACTCTATGAAACCCAAATTCTAAAAATGTCAAGAGATAAGTCTAATTAACGAGGATTAAATCCTCCTTCACTTTGAGATCTACAAGCTCAGGTGGGTGTACCTCACTTTTGCCTTAAATATTTTGTAGTTCTTCAACATGCAGGCATAATAGATGTAACATAAAATAAAATGGTAACAGTTTGTATCAAGATTTGATAGGAACCACATAATCTAACATATCAGATCAGTGTTGTATCCAATGGGCATGGATTCATTCAATATGTAAAGACCTTCAAAAACAAATATACATCGGATGTAAATCCTGTAAATGATCACTCAAATAGACTATGCCTTACATAGTCCATTCACACTCCTTACAAGAAAAAATATTTATCAAATTTGTTATAATACTTTACTCATTGAAACTACCTTAAGGATTTAATTTTCTCCTTGAAAGAAACCTTAATATAAATTGACACCCTGCCTTACAAAGTGATGGACTGAAATTTCCTTAACACACAATCCAATTGAGTATAAAAAATGGAACAGAGACAACTATTCAATCAGGTCACACAAATAACATGAAGTAAAAACATATACTGATACGAAAACTTTAATTACATATGAAATTAGGGCCAAAAGACCACTTGATAATCTTAATCATAATATGACAAAATTTACAAGCTTTTGTGGCATAAAATTCCCATCTCCACAAAATGATCCTGGAAGTCCTTTTATAGAAAAAAGGACTGTAACAAGCTTCAAATCATTTAGGGTTAGGGCTAAAAATATTAAAATACTACATGATATGGAAAATTGAGTCATTTCAATCATCAAGCGGCTCTATCACCTTTTATTTAAAACATTCCTTTGATTCATTATGCTGAGGAAATCTAATCAAGCCGCCAATTTGTTGGGAAACAAAAGAACAATGCCCTGCAAAAGGAAAAATGAATAGAATGTATGGTCCCTCATTAATTACCCCAGAAGACTTTGGCCCTTCAGATTTGCACAAAAATAACTACCTTTTCTAGGAAAGCTCAAGTCCTTGAAAATATGATCTAGTTTGTATTATAAAGCTCTGAGACCACTCCTCATTTGTGGAAAAGAACATAACAAGATAAGCCAAAGGATTAAATACTGATTTACAAGCTAACAAAAAACCCTAAAGAGATAATTCTGCAATAAATGTCTTCAAAAATGCCAATCTATCCTCCATATTGCACCCAATAACTATTAAAATATGACCTAGAAGATCAGATTAATCCATCAAACTCTCTGCAGCAAGACGATATAAATCAGCGCTTAAAAACCCTAAGGAAAGCTTTAAATTTTTCAAAATCCATTCCAACGGCTACACCTGGTGTGGAATTCTCCATCAACGACCCAGATTTAAACTTTCTTGCACTTGAAAATGGAATTGTACATTCCTTTTAAATTACCTGGGCTTTGAAGATCTGATCGAACAGGTGGCACATAGGCATGATGCCTTGAAGATTAGATCTCGATCAATTTTGTTTTAAGGCTTCATGCCTACCATCAGATCCTTACAAACTTATCTGACCTTTTACTCTATCTTGACTCTGGCCCCATGATCATAGGAGAACAAGTGTTGATTAGGCGTAATGCCTCAAAGACTAATCCCTGATCATCTTTGCATTAAGGTAATGCATTAACCATCCGCTCATTTTAAATCAAACTGATATTTACCTTAGTTATAACTCAGCAAGCTTGGTCCCACTAACCTCCACATGGCACTTCACTACTGGCTCTAAGAAATCCATGTTGTTGTCTGACCTATGCTGACTGGTTGTACACATGTCATATCGGAATAATGCCTTGAAGGATATCTATTGATCATCTCTACATTAAGGCTTTGTGCCATCCATTGAATGAAATCTGACTTGAATGGTCTTTAACTTTACTCAGCGTTGAACATGACCCACCTTAGACACATGGCAGAAAGGCGCAATGCCTTGATAATTAATGACCTTCATGATCAAGGAATAGTGCTGACCATAGATCTTCGACAAACTTGTTGCCCTTTTAAATACATTTTAAAGACCTGGGACCATGACATCAACAATGCTATGTGGAAAAAGGGCACAATGCCTCAATCATTAAAGAACTTCATCTTGCACTTTGAGTCTTCACACCGACTTTCATATCTAACTCACACTTGAACTCAGCCTTTAAACTAACCATGCTTAAACCTGGGTCTATTTGGAGATCACGCAACAACTGAGTCTCTGAATCACTAAATGAAATCTTTAACCTGACTTAGATTCAGAGATCAAGCGTAAGCTGTAGGATTGAGACATGATCGACGATCAGCGCTGAATCTCTGAACCATCTTGTACTTTCTCATTTCTTTCTGAGATCATGCACCAGCCCTTGATTCTTTCTCTGATGAATGTTGTAGATCACATCCACACAAACTCTGAATTAAACCTAACTTACATTGCTTTACCACGATCAGATCTAGAGATTCAGCAACAATGTTGTCTCCATGTCGCTAGACACTTTTCTTAACTCGGGTTCCATTACAAGACTTGGCACAGACCACATGATCATCATAAGAACATATCTTGATCAATGGCCCTTGCTAGATCCCTGAATACTTGAGCTGACCTTGACTTTGTTTGGAGATCTGGCGCCATCCGCACGATGTAAATTGGATCTATGACCTGTGCTTAATCGCTGAATGGAAAGAGCGTATTCCATATCATTGAGAGATTTTAAAGAGATTTTTCAAATAAAAGAATATTCCTTGGCCACACATGTGACATAAAAAGACTTAAGTGGCTTTAAAAGGTAACTACAAATTATAACAGACCATGAAGGGTTTAAGACCTTTTGCTCCAATGACTATAAATTGGAAATAAAAGTCTAAGGAAATAGAAAGATTTAGCATGGTATTCTATATTTAAACCATATTTTTGCACATATACTTAGGGTTTTAGGCCATAGATTATTGGAAATGTGAACCAGGCATAAAAACTAAGAAATTTAGCAGGGAAGAAAACTTTTGTAACCCTTACCAGGCACAAGACAATATAGATGGCAAATGGACAAAATATGACCAACACAAGCATAATTAGATTTATTTTTTTAATTTAATTATATATATATATGCATACATAAATGAAATATTGATTAATTATTTAGATACAAGGTGAAATAGGGATAATAATATAATGTAATCAATTAATCAACAAAGTAACATAGTATGAAGTTTATAAATCAAATGGTGTTATGAGACGTGCAAATAACTTGAGAACAAAACTAGTTAAGTGCACTTGAATTGGAGAATTATTGTGGTGGGTGACCTCCCAAGAATCCCAATACTTCACCTCAATGAGCATCACCTAAATGCAATGTGCATAAAGTGTAACCATTCATTCTCATGAGATATGGGTTCTTGTGAACCACTACCTATGAAACACTATGAACCAGGACTCATGAAAAATTCTAACCTCCCAAAAAGAACCACTACTCATGAAACACTATCAACCATAACTCATAAAATATTATAACTCCTGGGAATGCCCAATGATTCACCTAGATGAAATGATGAATGATATAATCATGATACATGCACTTTAATAAAACCCTAGATTTGATTTGTTGGATGATGTTTACTCATGTATGTTTTCCAATTAAGTCATCTTATTTATGTGTATATATAGAAGTTTTAATTTATTTCATATACATTTTACATTGGTATAGTATATTTAGTGATCATGCACTTATTGTTTCATATTTCATTGCTTAAAAGATATTTGTAAACATGGGTTTATTTGATAGTCTAAATATATGTGTTTCATGTTTTATGTCTGAATCCTCTAGTGTCAAATTCCTTTAAAATCACATGGGCCCTCTTCTGTTATCTAAAATAAAGTGTGAGGGTTTCATTTGGATGTAAAAAGGAAATAATTTGAATTTTATCTTATAGACGAAAAATGGGGCAAACTAGTACATATTTTATGAAAGAAAGCCACCAGTTGAAGCTACATTATAACTATTTAATAAGAATTTGAATTTCAAGTAATATTCTAATTTTTAATATATTTGCTTAATTTAAATTAGATTATAATATAATTGTGATAAATAGTTTATATTAAATAATAAATATTTTATGTTATTTTTAAATACTATAGTAATAAATAAGCATCACTAACCCTTTTTCCACTAACATATTATGAAACAACATTGAATGTATAATATAGCTAAAAATAAATTTCCTTATTTTAAGGCCTCAAATAGACAAAAGCCTCCACAACAGCTTAATGAGCCACCTATCCATATATCATGCCCAAAAGTTGGGCAAAACACAATTACGAAATTTTTTTCCATAAGACAAAGGTAACTACATAATACAAACACATGCCTCTAAATAATTATGAGATACGCTACAATTGCAAGTTAAGAACCCTGTACAGGTCCGAGATGACTTTAGTTGACTAGGTTGACTGAGTATGGTCTACTACCTACGTTGAATCATACTTGATTCTTAATGTTAATCTATCATGAATACCTAGTTGGTAACCATAATTTAACTAGGAAGGATTTAGGTCTAAGGATGGTTCCAATGTTAATTTAATTACTATCGTTATTACTTAGCCAAATTTACATGTTTACTTGATTGGATGCATTAATAGTTTTAACTAGAGATTAATCTTATTAAAATGTATTGTTATTAAATCAATTTATATGCCAATTTAATAATACCTTACTTCAATGATAACTCAAGGAATTAATTAATATACTTAACCCAAAATATTTAACACATTAATCTCCCTATTTTGATTTTATATTCTAATTTTAACCCTTCTTAAAATAATACATTAATCTTTAAACTAGCAATAAACAATTATTAATGTATAAATATTATGAAATTTCTGATTTAAAACAATAATCAAATAAAATAAAATGAACCTTGATGACTAATATAATGTTTACCCTATCACATAAAAATCCCCTTATAATTTAGTTTGATAAGCCCAATCTATTAATAAGAATGTTGTGATTTCCTATAGTTTAATAATGCCTTAAATTATACATTTATTCAATTTTAACAAATAACTTTAATATTTAATCCATCTATTAAAGCTATTTAGGAATTTAAATGTGTCTTCCCTCAAAGATAATTATGCTCTCCCTAATATGGACAACATGTTGCAGAGGGTTACTGACTATGAGTTGATGTCCATGATGGATGGCTTCTTTGGATACAACCAGATAATGGTCAAAGAGTTAGAGCAATTTAAAACTGCATTCACTACACCCTGGGGGACATATGTTTATGTCAGAATGCCTTTTGGCCTAATAAATGTTGGGGCCACATTTCAAAGGGCTATGGATGTTTCTTTTTCAAACTTCTTGCATAAATGTTTAGAGGTCTATCAAGATGACCTCACAACATATTCTTAAAAAGAGGAGCAACATTATGAACATTTGGAAAAAAATTTCAAGAGAGCTCTGGAGTTTGGGATTTCTCTGAATCCTAAAAAATTTACTTTTGGGGTGACTGAAGGTAAGTTATTGGGTCATAGTGTTTCAAAAGAAGGGGTTAGAATTGATCCTGAAAGAGTAGCTACTATTGACAAGGTACCACTTCCAAAAAATGGAAAGGTATACAATCTTTCTTTGGTTAGGTAAACTTTTTGAGGCATTTTGTTACAAACTTTGCTGAGAAGAGAAGACCTATCTCCAAGATGTTAAATAAAGATGCTAAGATGGAGTGGAATGGGGAAGCCACATAGGCTTTCCAAGAAATTAAATAGGCTATTAAGGATGCCGTGTATTAAGAACTCCCAATTATTCAAAACTAATGAACATATTTTCTTTTGCATCATGTCACACAATTGTTGTTGTCTTATTGCAGAAGAATGAAGAAGGTTTTGAACAACCTATTGCTTTTTTCAGCAAGTCACTACATGCTGCATAACTTAAGTATGATATTAATGAGAAACAAGCCTATGCATTAGTAAGGGTTGTAAAGGCTTTTAGATGTTATATAGTAGGTGCTATAGTGATTTCTTATGTTCCTTCAACAACAATACAATACATCTTCACACAACAAGAAGTGTCTGGGAAAAGATGCAGATGGATAAATAGGATCCAGGAGTTCAATATTGAAATACAAATCACAAAATTGGTAAGATGTAATATCCCCTTTTTAGGGAACATTATTTGTGTGCCTCGTTAACTATTTTATCATGGCTCAATAGGCTAACCAGGGCTTGACTGGGGTCAGTTTGATGTTTGGTGTAGGGAATTCCAGTTTTAGGCCAATCAGAGTAGTTTTGTAGGGTTTCCAGATACCTACTATTTATAGTGAGTCATCAAAGTTCAGTCTTCATAGTATTTCAATATTGGAGTTGGAGCGTATTGTCGAGAGATTTCCAGAAATCTATCACACATCTTATTCTGAGTTTGGTTGGTCACCCATTTTAACGCCAGAAGATTTCTTACTTTATTAGTATGTCACTTTATTATTAAATGGATATATTACTTTAAAGTGACAAAGAGTGAGAATACGAAAAGACAGAGAAAGGAAACTGAAGAGTCACAGCTATTGCTTTAAAAGAAGGAATGGAGGCTCATTTGAAGGATGCTTAGATTTATGAATTTATTTCTCTTGGAGAATCCAGGAAGCTTTAACTTTCAATTATGAAACCTAAGGATGAAAACCTTCAGGATTTCTCGGTGGATTGGATGGAAACCCAGTTCATCTCAAGTGTGGATTCACAGTAGAGTTCACAATTGCATTCCAAGTTCTTTTTTTATTTTATATTTTGTTGCATTTTGTAGTTTGGTTTTGGATCATGAGAAATCCCACTATTATTGTATTGCTATTGTATAATGCAATAATATTTGTTGAGGGTTTTAATGGAATAGTTTTTCTGGTTTATTACTGTTGAATCCATGGTTTATTGCATGAATGCATTTTCTTAAATATTTATGAGATATATTTGTGGAAATTTGGGAAATACTCGGTTTGGGTCATTACAGTGGTATCAAAGCTGGTTTTCTTGCCAGCCTATGGAGTTTATTCAAAAAAAAAAATTCCATAAAGGTTTATCAGAGAAAATTCTAGATTGTGAGGTTTTTCTTCAGAGACAAATCTACATAGGGGTTTCTTTTTATGAGAACAAAAATCAGAGTTATCAGATTCTTCATTTTGGAAAACTGCTTCAGATTTTGGTATTCTTTAGAATTTGTGGAGTAATGGATACAATATTTCAAGTATGGCTTAGAGTGCAATAAAATTTGAAATATTGGAATTCAAATCATAGTTGGATGAATCAATTGCTCTTGTATCAGCATTCTGGGTTGAACCCAGCAAGTAAGGAGCTATTTAATAGTTGTGGATGGTGACTGGAGATTGATTTTCAAGTGATACTGGGCATCCATTATATGCGGTGTATGCACAGTCAATAATACATGTTGTTGGATGTCACACTCCATTAGATTACCAGGTGAAGGAGTAACAATCACAGCTAGGCAAGGATAGACGTGAGAAGAGTTATAGAGATCGCGGGCTGGGTGAAAGAACATAGACACTAGTGTCATGATCCTATGCAATTTTAGCATGCACATACATCACTAACGCCCACTCGAGCTAACTATATGAAGATGTAGCACTCTAAAATATTCATTCCTACGTATTATGGGCAGAGGCATTCATGGGCCAATAGGTATTGAAAACACCACTCCCACTTGTATTAACATTTTATGGATTATGTTTGGTAGTAGAAGTGCACAATATATTACATCTCTTAGTAGTATACCCGTGTCCAACGTGAGTTTGCAGTGAAGGCGCAATCTGTGTATTACTGTATTGCAGTGATGTATGAATGATTTAATAAAAGTCATTTATACCTCCAACACCAATCTCTCACCATGACAAATCCATTCCAGAAATATATTTGGAGCAAATATTGCCATCTCTAAGGCTATTGTGAAAAATATTGCCGTAACAAGAAGGCTCAAATTATATCGAGATTGTTGTTATTTCTTTTCATGGCTTGAGTCGACTATGTCCACGAAATCTAAGGAAACAAAGTAAATTACCAAGTGTCAATTAAAATCCCTAGAGCATTAAAAATAATACCATACTCTGTAATATTCTTCCAAGATTATGTCACATTTGGAGTGTCAGGTCAGCTAAGGAAAATAGTGGCCATGAATTTGATAAGTATCTCCCCACAACTGTAGTGAACGGGTAAGATGACAAGTGATCTGACATTGGTCAAAGATATATTCTAAGTTATCTGAATGAGGAGATTTAATGGGAGTATATGCTAATAATTCATGTCTATTTAGTGCCCATTGAAAGAAATAGATAGCGTAGAGCTCATAAGGAAATATGGGTGTTGCTACATGAACTCCTTGTGATCGAAGGATGTTAATAATCTATATTATTTTCAGATACAAGAAGAAAATATTGTTGGACAATACTAGTAAGAGATGACCCTCATTCTATGCAAGACATAGTTGTTTACATGTAATAGAAGATTGCAGATTCATTTGTCATTAAATAAAATAAATCAAGAATTATCATAATAGTTGCTTATATACTGGTCGTATAGCCCCATGCATATGTCAGAGACAATATGATTCATTGATAAATGCTCTAGAAAGGTGAAGGTAGAGTTAACAACATAGCTAGGAAAAACAATTTCTACATAGCTTGCAGACTCAGGAGTTTGTGACATAAAATATTGAATTTGTGGCACATATTACTTCTCAAACTGGTGAAGGTTTGCAATGAATACTATGGTTATTGAGCTCATGCATTTTTTTTCATTCAAAGGTTGAATAGGAACTTTAACATTGAATTTATGGTCATGTTATATCATTTTCTTCTTTGAAGTTGCACCCAGTTCAAAGAAAGACTAAATTATTGGAGCTTAAGACTGGAAAGATGAAGGGGCGGGAATAAGAAAAGTTGAACTGGTTTTATTTCTGGCAGCATTGGTAGTTTTTTGTCTATGAGTGTGTGTGCGGATCCTTCTTGGACTCATTTGTGTAGGCATTCTTTGCTACATTTGTTAACCTACCTAAAGGTGGTTAAAAATGCATAAGATAACATTTTCCTTTTTAAGGTGGAAACGCCTTAGATACATTGTTGAGTGTGATTACATTGGAGTGGGTTAGCAAGGGAATGATTGAAGACTTAGGCCTGCTACTATAATAATTTTTAAGCATATATATAGGTTTGTTGTTTGGGAGCATTGAATGGTGCGCTTAGTGCAATACGTGTAGCTATTGGTGGCTCCTCTTTCCAGCTGGTTGTTGAACAAAAGTTCTTTTGATAAAATTACCTCTAAGAAAAAGGACAGAATAAAGCAGCATTAAGGCAAAAAAATTTAGTGGAAGCATGGGTAATTTTTAGCACATCAGATTCGGTCAGAAAAAAAATAAGATATAATAATGGAAATCTTGGAAAGCCCTTTATTCTCAAAATAATTCAATGACACATTTTATGGTGAACAACTATGGTACATATGAAAATAAATTGAAATAGGAAATGAATTATCTTGCTTTGGATGGAAATTGAGGAGTAAGAAAGTGAAGAGAGATATTGTTTCTAAATTAGATGAGATAGATTCATTTCTATCTAGGATATACCAATCTAATTGTAGGCTCTTCAATTGGGCTATGCATCCCTCAATGGTTGTTTTGGTCCAATGCAGGTTTATGGAACATCCACATAAAGATGTTAGGCTTGTAGTTGCTTCATGTCTCAATGAGATCACACAGATTGCATCTCCTATTACAACTTATACTGATAATATTTGGAAGTAGGTATTACAGATGATTGTAGACAGTTTAGGCAGACTAAATAATGATAAAGTTCCTACCTTTGGTAAGTAGGAAAAAATCTTGGACTCGATTGCAAGAGCTATGAATTTTATTCACATGTTGAATCTCTATTGTAATAAAATGATTCAATAGTTGTTTCAGTTCCTCCTAAGTAATTTTAGGAAGCATCATCCAGACAGGGTAAAGGCTTGCATGAAAACTATCATGTCCTTGATCTTAGATGAGGACAACAACATATGTAAGTTGTTGCAATCAGAATTTTTGGCAATCTAGAGAGGGGATCAATGGACCCCAACTATGGCATATGAGCTCTCAAATGAATTGATTGAGCATAAGGATGAAATTTTCAAGGGTTCTATGACTGAGGATAAAATCTGAGTAGGAATAGAGGTTACAAGGTCTCTGGAATTGAGCAAGAACCAAATGAGAATAGGTCATATTTTTCTACATGCCAAGCGGCTTGGTCTCCTGAACATGCTTGTGGTTTTATGCAGGGAACATATATGGTTAAAGGTGGTGAAAACCAGTTGGATGACCTTAACAATTCATGTCATGAGGAATTGTGGGATGACAAAACAACAACCTTACCTCTTCATACAGATCAGTTTGAGGCCTATGATGACCATGTTAACACCTATGAAGGATATGAGGAATCATGTGATTTCTATAGCAGCACATCACTTATGCATAATGAGGATTTGGATGACCAACCAAAGAATGCATTTAAAAATGACAATAATGAGAAGCATGCTTTGAAGAGTCAACTGAAAGTTAGTGATGATGTCATTGTTGCAGCTCTTGTGCTGTTGGAAATATATTATAGGCTAGGTGGCTGAGAGGGGGGGGGGAATCAGGAACCAATAAAACTTATTCACTTTTATCCTTTATTAGATTGGCTAATCTAATTGCATGCATGGAACATAAAAGCAATAAACATTCATAACACTTGACACAATATTTGGTTACCCAGAAACCTTCCAAATAGAAAGTAAAAATGGGGTGGGGATGGTACCCACAAGATTTAGTACTACAGTAATAAATTTGGCTGGTTAAGGCCTACAATTGACCACTTTTGATGGCCTACACTGTTAGGAGAAATAAAAACTATTAGGTCCACCTTTTGAAAGGATCTATACAATATAATTAAGTATGCACTTTTTTAGGAGATTTGATAAGGATTGTTAAGTCCACCCTGTTAAAGGATTTTGATGATACACCTGTTAGGATAAACCAGTGAATGATCTACTATGCAACTCTGATTTGATGAATAAGATCCTTTGAAATAATACTGATCACCTGAATGTTATAGATGAGTCTCTGCTGTTCCTTTATACTGATGTAGCCTTCTAATCAATCTGCAAATTCATATTCAAATTCATATATTGATTCTCTTTTACTTCTTACATTCTGTCTATTTGGATAAACAAAGTATCTTACATATATATCTTATCCAAATTAATTACCTCTACAAGTTGGCTACTTTTCATATTAAATAGTATTAAAAATATGAACTAAGTCGGCCCAATGTTGATACTCGGGTCCAATAATCCACTAGGGTGATATACTGATACTCGAGTGACACAATGAATTGGCAACTCTGGTACTCAGTTAATATTGGGTGCTTGGGTCACATTGATCACTCAGAGATGGTAACTTGGGTAACACTAGTGACTCAGGTGATACCATTCTGAACTAACTTCTCGGTCGACACTGCAACATCTTAGCTTGGGTAACACTTCAAGATGTTAGCTCTGTCAACACTGTAATCATATAAATGATTAAGTATTTTGGCACTAATTGACAACATGTCTTTCCATAAGGTCTACAATCTCCCCCTTTGGAATTATTGACAAAAACACTTATCATACCAAAAATTTTGATCAAACTGCTAAGTCAAAATTCTCCCTTACCATGTGCTTGGGTACTTTCTTGGTTTTGACTGCTTCTCTGCAACTCGGTTACAACTGACTCTATTTTTTATTTTTCAAAACTGGTTTTGTAACTCTTCTCTCTCTCTCTCTCTATATATATATATATATATATATATATATATAGATATATATATCTTCTTCTCTGTACATGTATTTCCTCATATATATATACAATTTCTATCTTTCCCCTTGTATACAAATTTCTAACTTTCCCCCTTGTTTTTGACACAAATTCCAAAAAGTATATCTACAAGGTAATCCCAAAATATAAGAGGAAATCACAATGTACCTTCAAAAATTTGAGAGAAAGTATTGTCCCAATTGTCTTGCAACACCTTCAAGATGTGCAACTCAATCTGAATTTATGTAGACAACTCCATCATAAGCTCTACAACTGAAAAGTTGTTATCATGGATGAGTGTCTTGGCATGAGAAATATGTGTTTGCATGACATCCATATGAGGAGGGAGTTGTCTTTGTATAGTTGTTAGGGATTCCCTTATTCTTGCTTCTTCCCTTAGTATATCTTCCTACAGATCAGTCAGATACTTGATCTTTACAAAATGTGCCGAACTTGAACTAGGATTAAGTGCCAACTAGTTTGCACTTGCCTTCAAATCATTATCAATCTTTGTCATCTTGTCTTTTATTTCCTTGGTAAAGTTGGAAGTGTCACTCAAATTTACAAATAATTCCACAAAATTATTCATAGTGGTTTATAGAGAGCTAATGATAGTGGTTATCTTCACTTGATCTATTGCAATCTTACCTACAACATTCTCTAGAACCTTGTTCTCAAATTTTATTTCTTCCTTTTGCTTTAATTTCTCATAACCACTAAGATCATGATTAAAATTATGGACAATGTCAACAAGTTGGTCCATTATAGAGTCTTCCTCATTTACTTCAATCTCTAGTGAATCTGAGAAAATACCTGTGATGTCTTGTAGAACTCTGTTCCTTTTCTTCTTTCCTTGGAGCTTCTGTTGATTTTCTCCTTTCTTCCATAGCTCCCCAAGGATTTCCATCTTCTCAGCTGTTAGGTTGGAAAGATCCCAATTTGGAATCACAATATCTTCCTCAAGGTCAACATCATCAGTTATTGTTTCCTTTTCTTTACACTTGACCTTGGGATTAGGTGAAGGAATATTTTCCTTACCTTTTCCAACCTCATCCTTCTCCTCAGTGTTCAGTTGGAGTAAGTCATTAAATTTTAATATACCAACTGTAGAATCAGTACTAACTCTAGAAACATTCACAGTGTCCTTCTGTGACTCAATCTAGCTTGGCCCAGTAGTAGGTATAGCCTGATGCTTGGTTCCTACTAGTCCTGATGTAGAATCTGTTGAATTTTTCTTTCTTGGAGATAGGATACTCTGAATAGGTGATTGGGACAGGGATGCCATCACTTCTACTATTATCTGTTCAGCATTAGATTCTTCAATGGTCTGAAACTCAGGTAACTCTTCATCTTTAACCTAGACATGAGGGTTTGTAATCTGTTCCTCTATCTTATCATCTCCCTTGTCAACAAAAATTGACTTCCATATCTTTTTGTGGATAGCACAAGATCCTCTATTTTCTTTCTCAAGATTTGAAAAGTCCTAAACCTTGGAGTGTGATTACTCTCATACTTAGTCATAGCATCTTTTACCTATTTATTAGTCATAGTATCTTTTACCTATTTATTAGTCATAGTAGGCATGACCTGTTTCAAGGTTTTCTTTCTGATTTCCTTTTCAATCTAAACTACATTGTGCCAGTGAATGGTGATTCCTTGAGAAGGTCTTCATTCATATGGATTTTTAATTCAGATGGATCATACTTACATCTTGTCATCTTCTCTACTAATGCATCCTCAATCATCTTCTACTCATCCTTGGTTCTAGAAGCATACTTCAATGATTTAAGAGATCCCAAACCACTACCTCCTTTCAATTCTTCAATCTTCCACTCAAATGTAGGTGGTGGCTTCTTGAATGTAACTGTATTTTCTTCTTCATCTTTTTTAGGCAATATCAATTTTCTTCTAGATCTGTTGGGTTTTCTTGTTATGAAGATAGGGGTAGAGATATTTGATATTTTCTTGGGGGCTAGTCTCTTCTTCTTAGGAGGCTCTTCTTCTACCTCTTCCTTCTCAGGTTCATCTTCTTCTATCTTTATATCATCTCCTTTTCTTTTAGTGATTGAAGGAGGAGAGTCTGATGATTTTCCATATTTCTTTTAAAACTTCTCAATTATCTTCCTTCCTCTCTTCAATATTTTGGGTATCTGAACTTCTAATGATATTCTTCCCTTAACTTCTTCATAAGTACCAAAATATGGTGCTTTAGGATCAACAAGTTCATTTACAAGAGCTTCAACAATGTCTTTTGTCTCATCAATGTTAACCTCATATGTAAGAGGTTTCACCCATGCAACCCTAGGCTTGACTGCTTGACTGCTTGAATGTATACTTTGTCACAATCAACTAGGAAGCATATGTCATCCGTATAGTCCTCTACCAATTGTTTGGGAATTCTGAATCTATTCTACATTTTCTCTCTTAAGGTTTCAAAGTAAGCATCCATGATGCTTTCAAAGTTATCTCCCAATTTTTCTATAAATTCATTTATCTGATAGACTATAGGTCTGTCCTTTTTCCATACAACTGTGCCTTTTGAAGGGAAAAACTTCTGAACATAAAAGAATATGCAGAACAAAAGTGAACCAAACTTACATGGATTGGTCTTGGATGCCTGGATGCTCTCTATTTTTTTGCTCAGTTGGATGAGCTGCAACTCGGCAAGGTTGAATGACAGATTGTTCTTGACCACTTTGTATGCCAAGTCCACAGCCTCACATGGTACATTGTTTGGTTGGTTAGAACTATATATTTTGTATGCAATCACATGAATTCCAAATTTTAGTTCCATGTCAGTGACTCCATTCAACTTCATACCTCTT
Source organism: Thuja plicata (assembly GCA_018584345.1). Classification (NCBI taxonomy): domain Eukaryota; kingdom Viridiplantae; phylum Streptophyta; class Pinopsida; order Cupressales; family Cupressaceae; genus Thuja; species Thuja plicata. Next base: position 957,836 of record MU227142.1, on the reverse strand, counting down.
CCATCCCACTCGACAAGAGTCTTCATGGCTAGGTCATCTCGAGGTAGGGTTTTGGTAGCTTTAGGTTTGTCAAGCATTGGGTACCCTATTACTCAGTATACCATCAACTTAGTGATCTTCACAGAATGCTCCAACCAGAGATGCATGTCATGAACACGGCTCATAAAAAACTTGGTCCACTTTATCTGGAAATTCTTTAGCATATGCAAGATGTGGGTTAAACCCTTGACTTTGATGTGCTTCTATTTTGGCTTTAGATTCTTGTCCACACAAAGTGCATCATATGATTTTTTCAGCTCTAATGTGCCTAGATGTTGAATGTTGCAATGATAGAAAATTAAAATGTCATGAATTAATAGTACCTTAGGAGAAATTTGAGAATGAGCTCCCATTGGATCAGTCTCCTCTACAATCACTGGATGAAGTTTAAAATTTGGCGGTTCGTAGACAACATTCCTTACTAACATCTCATATCCCTTCTTGACTTTACTGCTAGATGAAGAAGCCCACTTGGAAGCTTGATGAAACTTTGTTGCAACTAAAGCTTTCAAACATAGATTCACTCTGAAATCTCTATAAGCTCTTAATCACTCTGTAAATTGTAAATAATAACCCTTTGATTTCACCATTTATGAGATTTTTCACCATAAATTTTTCTTTAAATTCTCTATACATAGTAGCTATCATAGCTCGGGTAATTCTCCCAGGCTTTCTTGGAAGCTCGATGAAAACTAACTTCACATTTTTGAAACCATTCAACCTGACTTAACTCAGTTAAGCCTAAGTAACTCGGTTGTAACTGAGGTCCTGACTTGGTTAGAACCACAATGTGTCCCAGTGCATCAATATGCAGATTTGGACTTGCTAGCATATCTGGAACTGATGGATGATGGCTTGTATGCACAGTTCTAGCTGTCTCATTGCATATTTATTTGGAGATGGTGGATCCACCCAATTCACTATTTTGGGTTCCATTTGATCCTTCATTGTTTTAGTCTGAATTATCAGGAGTCTTCCTTACCCACTGTTGACTCATCTGAGTTCTGATTTCAGAAACTTTTTCTTTGCCTTTCTCAAAACTAGTATCCACTTTTTCTCAGTTCATACAATTCTTGCTTAGATGACCAAGTTGTTTACACACATAACATCTCTTAGTATGATTCCTTTTTCTGAGGTGAATCTTTGCACAGTTTGCACCAATGTGCCCATATTCACCACAATGACAACATCTGCTCCATGTGTTGTGATCCCAACCAAAAATTGCTTTAGCTAATTGTCCAACAGTGTTATATTTCTTAGTTCTACACTCAGAAGACTTATGACCTTGTTTGTTACAATTGAAACATTTTCCTTCAAAATTAGGTTTCTAAGTGCATTCACTTTACCTATGTCCATATTTTTGCATCTTTAACATTTACTATTAAATTTTGACTTTCCATTGCTCCAACACTTATTTGATGTATGCCCTAACTTACCAAAATGATTACAAGTAGGTTTCTTGTTCTTTTGAGCTCCTTGCTGTAAGGATTCACCTTGTTTAGTATAGCCTAATCCAATCTGTCCATGATGTCTGAATTGAAATTTATCTATAAAATGATCCATGATTACTTTTGAATTCATCATACTCTCATTGGTTTTCTTTTTAGTATTGAGATCATTTTGCAATCTTTCATTTTCAGTCCTCAGATTGATAACTTCTCGATTTGCACTATTGAGTTGATTTATCATATCTGCATGCTGAAGTGACAAATGATGGATTTCATTTTCTTTTTCCTCTAATCTTGTACTCATCAATCTTTTGTCTCCTTGTTCCATATCTCTGTCATTTTTTGCTTGGTTCTTTTGTTCTATGAATTTACATATTTTGAGTGAATGAATTTCTTGTTCTCTCTTTAGCTTTTTGACTTCTTCATGTAAATTGAGATTCTTTGCAAGTAGGTCTTCAATGGCTACATCAGCTTCTTCAAAACTTCTTTCTTTGCATAAATCTTAAATTCTTTCTTCTATGGAACTTTTATCATTCATCTGCATTGCTAAATATTTTCTTCTTTTCAGCGAATGAGAGATCTTCTCCTTGAGTTTTCTAATTTGATGCATGGCCACTTATAGATCTATCTTTTCATTTTCAATGGATTTCTCCAGTTTGTATATTTCCATTGCATCTAATCTTTTCTCAATTTGTTTAAAATTCTGATAAGAGAACCTTGGCTCTGATACCAATTATTGTAAATATATTATAGGCTAAGTGACTGAGAGGGGGGATGAATCAGGAACCAATAAAACTTATTCACTTTTATCCTTTATTAGATTGGCTAATCTAATTGTATGCATGGAACCAAAAATCAATAAACATTCATGACACTTGACACAATATTTTTTTACCTAGAAACCTTCCAAATAGAAAGTAAAACTAGGATGGGGATGGTACCCACATGATTTAGTACTGTAGTAATAAATTTGGTCAGTTAAGGCTTACAATTGGCCACTTCTGATGGCTTTTCATGTTAGGAGAAATAAGGACTGTTAGGTCCACCTTGTGAAAGAATTTATATAATACAATTAAGTATGCACTTTGTTAGGAGATTTGATAAGGACTGTTAAGTCCACCCTGTTAAAGGATTTTGTTGATACACCTATTAGGATGAACCAGTGAATGGTCTACTATGCAACTTTGATTTGCAGAATAAGATCCTTTGAAATAAAATTGATCACCTAAATGTGATAGATGAGTCTTTGTTGTTCCTTTATACTATTGAAGCCTTCTAATCAATCTACCACTTCATATTCATATTCATATATTCATTCTCTTTTACTTCTTACACTCTGTCTATTTGGATAAACAAAGTATCTTACATATATATCTTATCAAAATAAATTACCTCTACAAGTTGGCTACTTGTCATATTAAATAGTATTAACAATATGAACTAAGTCAGCACAATGCTGATACTCAGGTCCAGTAACCCACTCGGGTGATATACTGATACTCGGGTGACACAGTGAATTAGCAACTCTGCCACTTGGTTAACACTGGGTGCTTGGGTCATATTGATCACTCAGAGATGGTAACTTGGGTAACACTGGTGATTTGGGTGATACTGTTCTGAACTAACTGATCGATCGACACTGCAACTTCTTAGCTTGGGTAACACTTCAAGTTGTTGGCTTGGTCAACACTGTAATCATATAAATGACTAAGTGTTTTGGCACTAATTGACAACATTTATTTTCATAAGGTCTACATTTGCATCATGATAGCACCCACAGGATTATTGAGGATCTTTATAGGAAGGTTCAAATGGAAAGAGGACAAAATGGTATAGGGAATGAATCTTATGTTGCCAATTTATAGGGGGTCAAAACAACATTTGAGGTTTGGAAATCAAAATATCTATGTCTACTTTTAGATCATGACTACTTGTTATAGGTTGCTAAAAATTATATTGAACAATTGAGGAAAAAAAATGGTGAGGTTAATAAGCTCAAAAGAGAGCTTAATGTTTCTCAGGAAACATTGGAGCACACACATATTGCTCTTTAGGAAGAAATAAATCAGATTATTGTCACTAGTCAGTGTAGGGAACAAGATGACAAAGAAAGGTCTGGGTTATTTTAGGAACTTGCTAGCATACATCAGACATATGACTTGGATATCTTTCCCAAAAGATCAGATAAAAAACCTCTAGATCATCTAGGACCTCTTTATGAGTTGGATAACTTTTAGTCGATTGAAAATTTCTTGTTTGAGGTGGATTCTGATCTCACATTTGATAATCCCCTTTTTGAGCTAGATGAGGTAGATATTTTCAATCCGAATGATGAGGATGTGATTGTTTGTAGGACTTGGGACCCAGGTCCAATTACTAGAGATGAGACGTGGTCACTAGACTAGAGTGACAAGGTGAGTTCATCTATTGGACAGTTTGGTTTCTACATCAGCGGTTCAGAATGGACAGTTGTTTCTTATTGCATGATGGGTGATTGGTTTGACACACTTCCCTTCATGAAGGAGGAAGTCATTCCCATTAGTATTTATATTTTTCCTCTTTAGTACAAACACCGAGTTGGGATACAAGTTAGAGGGGCAGTGTTGTGGCAGTTGGACATTTTGGACATTCCACCCATTATGGGTATGGATCGACAAGATATTATAGATAGCTAGGAAGGTGGACGACCCTTTTGTTTGTGGGACCCAGGAGGAACACTCTCATGATTAGCAATAATTCAGGGAGATGGTTGGCATAATGTTAGGCTCCTACCTTCATTTGACCTTAGTGGTGCTTGTGATTTTAGTTAAAGTGAGGTTCTCAGTTGGATTGAGGGTTTTTCCATAGATGATGGCAGCACAGAGCAGGTTGATTTGACTGATCAGGCACATGGGTTGATTTGGGATTTCAACATTAGTTTGATTGATGCATTGTTGCTGTGTGATCTTGATGATTGGCTGCACAAGTCTGGACAAATTTTTTGTGTCATTTTTGCATAACAGATTGGTAGAGAAGCTTCCTTGAGGTTGGTATGGGATCCAGCCATTGTGGTCTCAACATGTAGATATCGATTGTTTGAGGGCAAGCAATCTTCGAGAAGGGAGGATTTCTAATGTCCCCTTTTTAGGGCACATTATTTTTGTACCTTATTAGCCATTTTATCATGGCCCAGTAGGCTAACCAGGGATTAACTGGGGTCAATTTGATGTTTGGCCTAGGGAATTCTAGTTTCAGGCCATTCAGAGTAGTTTTCACAGGGTTTCCAAATAATTACTATTTGTAGTAAGTAGTCAAAGTTCACTATTCACAACATTTCAGTATTGGACTTGGAGCGTATCGCCGAGAGCTTTCTAGCAAGCTATCCCATGTCTTATTCTGAGTTTGTTTGGTCACCCATTTTAATGCTAGAAGATTTCTTACTTTATTATTATGTCACTTTATTATTAAATGGATGTATTACTTTAAAGTGACAAAAAGTGAGAATACAAAAAAATAGAGAAAGGAAATTGAGGAGTCACAGCTATTTCTTTAAAAGAAGTAATGGAGGCTCATTTAAGGGATGATTAGTTTTATGAAATTATTTCTCTTGGAGAATCCAGGAAGCTTCAACTTTCGATTCTGAAACCTGAGGATGGAAACCTTCAGGCTTTCTCGGTGGATTGGATGGAAACCTAGTTCATCTCGGGGGTGGATTCACAACAAAATTCACCATTGCATTTCTAGGTTCTTTTTTTTATTTGATATTATGTTACATTCTGTAGTTCAGTTCTGGATCATGAGAAATACCATTGTTATTGTATCGATGTTGTATAATGCAATAATATTTGTTGAGGGTTTTAATGGAATAGTATTGCTGGTTTATTACTGTTGAATCCATGGTTTATTGCATGAATGCATTTTCTTAAATATGTATGAGATATATTTGTGGAAATTCGGGAAATACCCAATTTAGGCTATTACATAAGAGGGTTGGGACTGGCTAAATTTATGGCTAATACAAACTTAGATGCAAATCACATAAATGCATTAGAAGAACAAAGGCCTTTTATATGTAATCTTGACCATTGTGATTGGTACAAAACATTATTTATTATTTGCAAAGAATGAATTATCCACCAGGTATGGATGAAAACAAGAAGAGAACCCTAAAGTTGCAATCCATCTATTTTGCCTTAATCGGAGATGAGTTGTGGTGGAGAAATCCTGAAGGGATTTTATTGAAGTGTGTTGATAATGAACAAGCAAAAAAAATCTTGCAAGAGATGCATAGAGGAGTATGTGGTGGCCAATATATGGAAAAGGATACTGAACATAAAATTCTAAGAGCAGGATTCTGGTGGCCTACAATTTTTAAAGATACTCATCAACTAGTGAAAAGTTGTGATCCCTGCCAACACTTCTCTGGTAAGTTAAAATTTTATGGAAATGTACTTTTGAAACCAGTGGAAGTACATGCCCCTTTTCAACAATGGGGTATTGATTTCATTGGAGAAATAGCTAATAAATCTAGTGGGGGGAATTCTTGGATAATTGTAGCTAATGGTTACTTTACTAGGTGGGTTGAAGCAATCCCCACTAAAAGAGATACTAGTAAAGTAGTGGTGGATTTATAATTAAAACATATCATCACAAGGTTTGGTTGTCCAGAAAGAATTGAATCAGAAAATGCCATGTGCTAGAATATACAAATTTTTGTGTTGAGTATGGTATTCAAACATCCTATTCTTCACCTTATCACCCACTGGGAAATGGTCAAGTAGAGTCCAGTAACATAAGTTTTCTCAAAATCATCAAAAGGGTCTTGGATAAGAATAAGAAAGATTGGGACTCAAAGTTAACAATTACTATCTGGGCAGATAGAGTGACATGAAAAAATGAAATAGTGTGTGCTCCTTTTGACTTAGTATATGGAATCCATGCAAGATTGCCTCAAAATAATTTGATGCAAATGTACAAGTTTGTGCAATTGTATGATGATGGGAGTGATAGAGACATGCAATTAAGAATTAATGACTTAATTGAATTGGATGAAACCAGGCGGGAAGCTTTTGCAAAAAATGCTAAAATTCAATTGCAAGTCAAGAACCTGTATGATAAAAGATCAATGCCAAGGCAATTTGATGTTGGGGATTCTGTGTTGATGTGGAATGTCAAATTGGAGGATAAGGGTAAACATGGAAAATTTGATCCAATTGGTTGGGACCATATGTCATTCATGAAAGGTATGGACATAACTCTTAATTATTGAAGAACTTGATTGGAAACATTCAAGAATTGCTAGTTCATGGACAATTTTTAAAATTGTACTTCTCTTGAAGTCTAATTATCCATGAATAGTAGGTTGTATATATAGTTTATTTTTCCATTGTTTGTTATTTCTGTTTGTAGGGTAGGTTTTTGCTTTCTGTTGTGTGGGTAGGTTAGTTTTATTTCTATGGTTTTTCTGCTTCACCCTAAGATTTTGAGATCTTTCCATGCCTACAAAAGGCACGCATCCCCAATTAGAGCCATTGTTAGGGCTATACAAAAAAAAATTGCATAACTACAAAGTCATGTGTTTCAAATTCTAAGCAGGGTTCTATATTGCACAAACCCTAGTTATTCTATGTTCGAGGTCTTTGTTCATTGGTCTAAAACCCTAAGTCTTTAGGACATGTTATAATTTTGAGTTACTTTTTCTCATTCACTTAAAGTCCTTTAGACCCGTATGATCACATTGTCATCAAGCGGGGCCATGTCTTTAATTTCCCTAAGTCCTAATGTTTCATTTCATTATCCTAATTTTAAATTCCCTACAAGCCCTTTTTATTTAAGTCACAATTGTCATGTAACCCCACTTTAATCCAACGGATAGCGCAAAGCCTCAACACAAAGATGGTCAAGATCTACTCATTAATGCATTGTGCTTGGAATCCATGTGTATTTGGTGGGTCTGACATATTTTTAAAGGTTATCATAAGTGCATACAAATCCTTTTTAATCTGGCGGTTGGCATTGTGCCTTAATCTCAAGATGCGGTGATATTAATCTTCAAGGAATTGCACCTATGTGACACCTGTCCCTTTTGACAGCATGGGTCCTATGTGCTTAAAGACAACAGAAGGCTAAAGTGATGACAAGTTTTGATAAATCCTATGGTTGGCGAGAAGCCTCATAGAAAAGATGTGTCTAATCTAACATTCAATGCATTGTGCCAAAGTGGCAAATGACACATGGCGGGCCCTGCTTAGCTATAAAAGAGAAATTAAAAATGACACAGGTCTTATTTGATCCAACGGTGAGCATAAAGCCTCAAAGTGGAGATGCGGCTAGAATAATCTTTAAGGCATTGTGCCTTTGCGCCACGTGTCTCAAGTGGGTCCAGATTAGTGTTAAGTATAAAGTAAAAGGCATTAATGTTAAAATGGATTGTGTGGCTGGTGCATTGCCTTATATCAGAGATATAAGATGTTTAGTTATTAAGGCATTGCGCTCGTATGACACGTATCCTATCCAAGAGGTGGGACCTGTGGTCAGATAAAGTGATGGTTAGATAAGCCATGATTAAGTTAAATTAAACCTAAGGGTTAGCACTTTTCCTTATAAAGAAGATGATCAAAAGATAACCTTTGAGGCATTGTACCTAGTAGCGACATGTCCTTAATGAGCTTGTGGGACCTATAGTTACAAAGCTGAGGGTAAGTTAATGTGCAGTTAAGTTGGTGTTGATCTAATGGTGGGCGTGAACCCTTAACGTGAAGATGATTACTAGATAGTTTTTGAGGCATTGCACCTACGTGACACGTGTATAGATGATGGGACCCAGCTAGAAGTAAATAAGGATAAAAATATGTCAGTTTCAAAAATATCTAACGGTTAGCACAAAGCCTTAAAGAAGAGATGTGAATAGATTAAATTTCAAGGCATTTTGTCTAGGTGACATGTGTCATATAATCTGAGATCATGGGCTGTGGGTTGTAAAGAAATGTAAAGGAGCTATAAGTTCATTTTAATCTGATGGTTGGTGCAAAGCCTCAAGGAAAAAGTGATGGAAGGATAGTCTTCAAGGCATTGCGCCTGATGGACACATGTCCAAGTGGATTATAGTCTTCATCAACTACTGGTAGCCACATGATTTGATAAGAAGTTGCTGAGATCTATGGTCATGTTTTAAAATGGGTATCTCTTTTAAAATAAATTTACTAAACCATTGGGACACAAAATTTCAAATGATGTGAAAGTAATGGGAGAACGTGTGGTCATCTTAGCAGAAATTTAATGCTAAGTAGTGATGAGATTTCATATAAGATTGTCCACTTGAGTTTTCGAATGACATAATTGTTGAAGTGATTGAAGCAGAGCCGAGTTGCAATGTTTTTTGTTCATTGTCCAACTTTTTGAGAATGGCTAAGTTGCTATGTTACTCCATTCTGAAGCATTGTAAATTTAAAGTAGGGTTTTAGTATTGTGAATTTGATTTGTGTGAGAATCCTAAAACTTGCTGATTGAAAAACCCTAATTTAGAAATGGCACCCAAAAGAGAACTCACAGGAAAAATAGACTATCAAGAAAGGAATGTCTATGAGGATCATTTAAAACAACTAATCAGGTCCCCAAATGACACGAAAAAGATCAAGGAAATGGTTCCAAAACACCCTCGTTTGAAAATTGGGTAGGGTTTGTATGATAAGGTTAGATGGGTCTGGAATGAAAGTATTAGCATGCCTAGATTAGCATTATTCAAAATGGATTTTAGCCAAAGAAATTCTTTTGCACCCAATAGTAACATCTGGTAGTTTTATGTGGGAAAATTAGTAGTCACGGGAGTCTTCATGGACATTGATTTGTTAATCCAAATAGTAGAAAGATATGATAGTGTAGCCAGGGTTGTGAGAGACATAAATGGAAAGGTGTTAATAAACATTACAATTGAAGAACTGAGAGAGATCTTCCAATTAAATGAACCCTCTGTTCAAATGGATAAAATTGATTTTCATCAATTCAAGGTGTATAAGGCTCAAAGAAATTACCTCAGAAGTGGACCCCTGAAAGAATTCTTCAATAGGATTGGAGGTTTGGTTGTGGTAGGACCTAATATACCAGAACCCATAAAATTGGATTATTTCAATGTAAAAGCTAGAGGTATATACAATTCTTTGAGTCACATTTTTGGAGATGATGAAGAAACAAAAATGCCTATTCATTATATGTTCATGATGGTGCAGATTATGTTGGCAAGTGATCAATTTGGGTAATGTGATTCACTTTTTGGTTGTCATTTATGCCAACACATCTAGGTTTAAGATCGATAGTTTTGAAGATAAGTTTTGGTATGTCCAAAATTGACTAAGTACAAAAACAGAGGTACATTATTGTTTTGGATATCAAAGACATCGATTGATGAATTAAGGAATGAAAGCTTAGTGGAAGACAATATGGAGTATTTCTGACATACACCTAAGATAAATTTGGATTTGGTTAAGTTTATGATAAGTTATAAGGATTTTAAGACTGATAGACAACAGAGAACAGCGACATAGAGCAGTTGGACAATAGCAAAGAATAAGGGAGTATGACTTGGACTCTAGGAAATCGAAGTTATATTTTTGTTATTGATAGTCTATACTTTGACTATGAAAGTGCGCTGACTATGCATTTGATATTTACTATATTAAATGTATTTTGTATTGAAGGTCGACTTAGTACTGTTTGTAATATTCATACTGAGAGCCAACTTTGTAAAGTTAAAAGATATATATGTAAGATATTTTTGGTAAAGATGATGGAGTGAGTGAGTGAAGTATATGTAGTATTATATCTGATAGAGAATACATGCTATAAAGGAACTATCAAAGCATTTGTGTTGCTTGTTTTTGTTCATGACTAAGAACCTTTTGTAATAGAATTATATGTAAGAGTTGTAAGCTCATTGGCCCCTAACAGGGTGTTGTGAACCTTTAACAAGGTTGTTATTCCTCTAACAGGGAAATGTAATATGTAATATTTAGCTCCTAATAGGGCTAGGTCTCCTTACAGGGACATTATACTTTAGTACATGCGTGTGGGTATCATCCCCACTGGGCTTTTCCCTTGGCCAGGGTTTCCTTGTAAACAAATCATGGTGTTATGATTTATGTGTTATTTTTTTATGTTCTTTCCTTTACTACAATTGTATGGTTAATGTTCGAGTGGTTGAAGAATTTAATTAACTATTATAATACTAATTCACCTCCCCTCTCAGTATTATCCAATCCTAATAATTGGTATCAGAGCTTTTGGCCCTTGGAGAGAAAGCCTAATAGTTTGAGGGAGATCAGAATGGATTTGAATAGTTTACAGGAGAACTTTGAAGTTAGACTTGAAGACCTTGATAATGCTAAAGCAGAAAATGGTGAATTGAAGTTCAACATCTAAAGAGCTGAGAAATTCATAAAGAAACTAAAAGAACAACCTGAACTTTCCAAAATTCAGAGAGAAGATCTTGTGGTTCAGATAAAAGAAGACTCAGACGAGGACAATTTCAGATCAGGTGAAGCAACTAAAAGAAGATATTGAGACTCTGAAGCTTGAGAACAAGAATATGGCTAAAGAAATACAGATACAGGAGGATGCTAAGAAGAAATCTTAAGAAACCTTGAACAATGCATTGAATCAAATGAAAGATGAAGCTGACAGCTACAAGAATAAATACTTAGAATTGGAGAAATACAATTAGATTTTGAAAGGTGAACTTATTGAAGCAAAGAAACATATTGAGAAACTTCACACCAGGAGTGATTTGATTGATGAAGAACTAGACAAGCAGAAACCTATAGGTGACATGACTGGTATTGGCTTCAATGAAGCTGAATGTTCAAAGAATCATGAAGAGAAATCAGATGAGAAGATTAATGTTGAGAAACCATCTATTGAAGAACCTACAGAGCAGATCAGACCTTTTAGAGGTAGATGCTTTAGTTGCAATAGATTTGGACACATGTAGAAAGACTGCAAAGGTAATGCCACTTTTAGAACTTTTTCTGGTTATTGTTTTAACTGTAATGGATATGGGCACAAAAAGATAGAATGAAGAAAATATAGTTATAGACAAGAAAATGGAAGAGAACCTACAATGAAACCTACATGCTACAAATGTAACAACATTGAACACATTGAGAAGTACTATAAATTAAAAGTTAATCAAGAAAGAAGACCACCTATATGTTACAAATGTAATAATCTAGGACATATAGCAATGTTCTGTAGGTATAATGGAGTAGATAACAGAAGAACACCACCTCCTATGAAACCACAGAAGAATGGAAGTGATAATGGAAAGAGTATTGCATATTTGAAGAGTGATTTTGAAAAAAAATTTAAGAAAGAAGAAGGCAAAAACAATGGTAAGATATGGAATATTAAAGAAACTAGTGAGACATCAGTTCAGGGAGAGTAAATAGATGCTACTGGATCTTCGCCTAAAGGTAGCAAGACAGAATCAACCTAATTGGTCGATCATGGCCTTAGGGGAGCATTAAATGCAACACATCATAATTTATTCTACCTCGCAAATCATTTAGTGAGCTCATGCAAGCTTGGGAATATGTTCAGCTGACATTATGGATCATATATCTAAGAGCACATCATCATCCGACTTGTATATTTTGATCGCGAGAATTAGCAGTCGACCAGACAGTTTGGAAAGAAAAAGAAAATTTATAACCTATCGTGTATAAAGCACCATTTTGTGATCTATTTTTCTATCATTTGACAAGGACCAAGCTGAGGAGATCAGAGAGTGGAGGTATTTAGACATTTCTACACCTGTCGTGCATGATCAATCGAAGCATAAACTCAGATTTTCATGTGTGAAAGGTATTCTACATTATCTAAGCTATGGATGCACCTATGATTTTTGATGTTGTTGATCATCCTAGATACAAATTCAAGAAACATCCTTATAAGTTGTGTGAAGAGGATCTAGAAGGAGCATTTTCATAGACCCCGCATGGTGTATTTCACATAGAAGACATCAGGGCTTACATACATTGTAAGTATGACACATTGGGAGATGATGATATACTTACTGAAATGGAAGATATGACTGAGAATGGAATCATGAAGGAAGAATAGAAACATGACAGTCAGTTAAGTATAATGAAGATTATGGATCTGTGTGACTTCGATGAAAAAAAATGGTTTAAAATACTTATGAGCAAGGTTCATGACCAATTCATATGGATTGGTAGCCAACCTGTGAAGATATGAAGTGACCTAATTCATGAGATTAATAGTTTAGATAACACTGGAGTTGTACCTATTGCAGAGAAACATGTCAAGAAGGAAGTTGAAACCCTAACACACTCAAAGTGGGATAGAAGGGAAATGACAGTAAATGATATTTTCCAACAAGATGTAAGGTTGATTGCAATGATACTTGGTTACAAATTTTTCTACAGTAGTAGACCTAATTCAATAGCAACTAGAGTTATTATGGTGGCATGGAGAATGATAAAAGAAAACACACAATACAACCTATGTGAAGTATTGGCACAACAATTCCTTGAGAATGTAAAGCTTGTGAAGAAGGAGAAAATAGAAACTTTCAGGTTTGGATCATTATTGGTACACATGTTCATTTATATTGAACATAAGTTTCCTGGTCTACACCCTAGTGGCTAGAAAACTGGAGTTCCTACTGGTATACTAATCTCACATAGTTACAAAAGATAGAACACTACTTGGATAGATGGAGAACTATTTGCAATGATCAAAATTCTACAAAGACAAATGAAGAGTAGATACAGACTACATGAAGACATTATTGAGAAGTACAAGGACACAATTTTTTTTATGGTTGAAATAGACTGTGTATGTTTTGAGGTAGTGACCCCTAGAAAGAAATGGTGTTACCCTATGGGCTATGAAGTGAGTTTTGAAGTACTCACCATGCAAGTAGAATATATTCTTGCATCAAAAGTTGATACATCAGAAGAGAGATGGGGAAAATATGAGAAGTCAGAGAAGGTAAGAGAAGAATAGTATAGAGGACAGAGGAAGAGAAAGATTGCTAATCTTATTCATGACTTTGGAGTAAAGGCTGGTCCATCTGAGGAAGAATTGAAAGATATTAAGAAGAAGATGGCAGATAGATCCCTTGGAGTAGCTAGTGGAACCTCTAATGGCCCTTCCACCTGTAAAGTAATTATGGTTGATAACACACCTCCACCACAGCAGCAGGCAGAACAAGCTAAGGAAGTTACTCCTAGAGTAACTAGATCTAGTATGCAGACAAAAGAGAAGAACGTAGTTGAAGAAGAGAAGAAAACTGAGAAGAATAAAGCATGGAAACCTGACATGAAAATTCTGGAGAAAAGAGCAATTGAACAAGGAAAATTGGTTTCAATTGATAAATATTATGATAGATATGAAGAAGCAGATAAACTAAAAATTGAAGACATTGTGATATAACACGTGCTTAGCTTCAAGAAGACACTTTATGAAGTTGAAGGAAGCATACCCTCAGATTTGTATACAAAATTGGAAAGCAGAAAACATTTGGCATAAGTTGAAGATGATCATATTAGAAACAAAGATATTGATGACATGCTTCTTGTGTTATTAGTACAAGAGAGAGATATTATAGTCAAAGAATTGAAACCCCTTTGAGGAAAAAGACTAGGTTACTAAAGATAATGGCGAGGAAATATGATGAAGTGACTGAGGAAACTCAGAAGGCACTTGAGAAGATACTGTTGAGAACTACTTTAGTCAAGCCCCCACCTCCTAAGATATATTTACCTACACAATTGGGAATGGATAACAACACAAAGGAGACAAAGACTAATGATGAAGAGAGTAAAGAAGACACTACTATAGATTTCTATATTTCTGGTGTGGCAGTAACACTAGACCCCTCACAAGATGGGAAGGACCCTTTTACATGAACCATGGACACTTCTATTGCTCATGAACCTGAGAAGGAAGAGGAGAATAAGGAAGATGAGAAGAAAGAGGATGAAGGATAGAAGACTGAGAAAAAAGAAGATGAAAAGGAAGAGGTAACTTCACCATCTAGCTTATTGTTGGCAAGTAGTAATTTAAATATCGATAACATGGATGAAGATGAACTGGTCAAACTGGAATTCACCACACTAAACAAAGCAAAGGAGAGATCAGTACAGAAAGGATATAAGAAGACAAAAGTGATTTCAAGAGCTATTGATACTGTGAATAAATTTATTCCAGTACCCTTAGTATTCTAGAACAAAGATGATATTGAGAACTTGAAAGTCACACTTGATGAGTTTGATGGCCACTTTGAAAATTTGTTGAATACTACAGAGGAGAAAGAAGAGAAAACATATGAAGAGAAGAAGCTGATAAAAGTATGCAAGTCCATCTCATGGGACTTAGGAGTTGTGAAAACTTGTTTGATAAATGCAAAGAACTACATTGCGCATGGGAGAAATTTATCTGGTTACAACATGAATCCTATCAGACACATTCATAATGTTGAATATATTATTTCCAAGGAAAGGGAAACTTTGAACAAGTTAATGAATGGTTGTGAAACATCTTCATAGACCACTATAGAGTTAGACACTGAAGTGACAAAGATATTGGCTAAGATCAGTATATTGGAGAATGAGAAGGAGAGAGTACTGAATAGATTCAATTTTCTGAGGAACTTCATTACTCCAAAGCTATCAATACTTGAGGCACATCTAATAGATTTAGAAAATACTACAGATTCATTGGCTAAAGGCATACCCATAGACTTGAAGAATGTTGAAACTACATCTTTTGAATTGAATGGATTGATTCGTATAAGTCTGATTTTGTTTAAGACATGGAGCACTGAAGTGAATATTTTGGAAGATTCCTTCCAAGACATTCTAAAACTTGTGAGAAAGAAGTGATACTTATTTGTATGCACCTTTGTCATTGTTGTCAAAGGGAGAGAAGAGAAGAGATTAAAAAAATTGAATGAAGAAGAGAAGAGAGAAAAAAATATATATATATAAAGAAAAGAAAATTAAAAAGATGAGGAGAAGAAGTGGAGACAATTTTGTTTTGTTGGAACACTTAGTATTTTTTTTGGTAAGTGTTGCCATCAACGCCAAAGGGAGAGATTGTTGGAAAGTAATCAATTTGGGTAATGTTATTCAATTTTTGGTTGTCATTTATGGCAACAAATCTAGGTTTAAGATCGATTGTTTTGAAGATAAGTTTTGGTATGTCCAAAATTGACTAAGTATAGAAACAAAGCTACAGTATTGTTTTGGATATCGAAGACAATGATCAATGAATTAAGGCATGCGAGCTTACTGGAAGATAGTATGGAGTATTTCAGACATACACCTAAGATTGATTTGGATTTGGTTAATTTTATGATAATTTATAAGGATTTGAAGACTGACAGACAACAAAGAACAGCGACACAGAGCAGTTTGACAGTGGCAAAAAATAAGGGAGTATGACTTGGACTCCAAGAAATTGAATTTGTATTTTTGTTATTGATAGTCTATACTTTGAATATGAAAGTGCACTGACTATGCATTTGATATTTACTATATTAAATATATTTGTTATTGAAGGCTGACTTAGTACTGTTTGTAATATTCATACTGAGAGCTGACTTTGTAAAGTTAAAAGATATATATGTAAGATATTTTTGGTAAAGGTGATGGAGTGAGTGAGTGAAGTATATGCAGTATTATATCTGAAAGAGTAGACATGTGAATGGCAGAGAAGAGAATGGAAGAGCTATAAAGGAACTATCAAAGAATTTGTGATGCTTGTTTTTGTTCATGACTGAGAACCTTTTGTAATAGAATTACATTGTAAGAGTTGTAAGCTCATTGGCCCCTAACAAGGTGTTGTGAACCTTTAACAGGGTTGTTAATCCTCTAACAGGGAAATGTACTATGTAATATTTAGCTCCTAACAGGGCTAGGTCTCCTTACAAGGACATTATACTTTAGTACATGCTTGTGGGTATCATCCCCACCGGGGTTTTCCCTTGGCCAGGGTTTCCTCATAAAAAAATCATGGTGTTATGAGTTCTGTGTTATTTTTTTATGTTCTTTCCTTTACTGCAATTGTATGGTTAATGTTCAAGTGGTTAAAGAATTTAATTAACTATTATAATAATGATTCACCCCCCCCTCTAAGTATTATCCAATCCTAATAGATTCTCCATCCAAATCTGGCCATTATTTTTTATTTTTCTTCTTATGTGGTTGATTTAATACACAATGGTTTGATAGGCATATAAAATGCAAAGGTATCTCACTCATTCGGCTGGTATTCTATGATTATGCACATGTTATTATTCAAGGGTGTGGATTATTTTGAGTAGGAGATGCATTTGATGAGATTCAAAGATGGTGAATAAATGCCTATCCAACTGTGGAGTATAGAGTTATCATGGGATAGGATATAGGCCAACTATGTTACATTTGATAGACATTTTACTTCTAGGATTAGAGCCTTGTTGTTTGCTGAAAATCCTAAGATCCCCAAAGGTTTATTAAATCTATTAAGACCAAAGGAATTTTCTCATACTATTAATATAATACATAATTGGGGTGATGTTATTTTGTACCCTATTTCAATAGTTTTTAGAGTGTATGGTTTTAAAGGTACCCCATATGTACTTTCATATCAAGTCCCACTTAAAATGGGTACTGCAGAGATAATCAAGAAAATTGGTGGACTACAAGAGGAAGCATTGAAAAGAAAAGGAAAGGGTACCATTTTTCTCACATTCATAGGTGTACATCAATTTATTATCACCAAGGGGGGTTGGAAACATTTGCATAAACATCTTGAGCCTTATCATCTAACAACCTCAGTGATAAGATGTGCTGACCCTAAGGGATTCATAAGTGACATGTTTAGAAAGAGGACAAGGTTCTTGGCATTGGATCACTAATTCAATTTTCCTGAGGACATCATCACAAATGAATTCAATTTGTAGGAATAAGAAATCAAGAAAGAAAAGTGGTTGGTCTATAGGAAGACCTTAGAATTTGTGCAACATTTTGATAAAGGATATGGTCCTTTGAAGGAATTCCATCATTGGGAAAAGAAGATTGATTCACTGATATCTCTCTTTGAAGATTTTATGCAGACACTAAATCAAAAGAAAGAGGTTGTAATAAAAGTAGAGCCAGAGAGGGCTAAGGAAATTTTGAGCAAATCTATACCTGCTAGGAGTATCCTACCAGGAAAATATGTCTTTCAACTGAAGAAAGGATACAACATGGTAGTTCCAAGAGGAGAGGCATCTTACAAAGGCCTGAATGTAGAACAAACACATGGGGATGAAGATTTTACCTCAAGAGGGAAAAGACCAATGAAGTTTGATTCAAAATCATTTCCATCCCCAAAGAGGCAAAGGATAGAAGAAGAAGGGCAATAATTGGAAAATCTATATTCCCCTTCTCAATCTCCTCTACACATGAATGAACAAGCAATAGCTAAGTAGTTTCTACAAATGGGAAGTGCAGGGAAAGTCTTTCTGACACCTTAGGAAATGCAAAAGGAAATTCCAGAGGCCCCCAAGCATGTGGAGATGGATTTAACAATGGAAAAATTTGCTGGAAAAGAGCTTGACCCCATAACAAAATAGACCAGTGATGAATTTCTATCAGATGATAACTTTGTAAAGGCTAGGGAATTCGTACAATTCTTATGGAGAATTCACATTGAAGAATTCAAAAAGAAATGTCAGAAAATGAAAGAGAACCAACTTACTAGAGATAAGAATGAAATTGAGGCTGAGGTAAAACAATAAATACTAGCCAAGATTGAAAATATCACTCCTGAAGAAGGAAGAGAGCTAATCAAGAAAGGATTCCTTATTATGCCAGAATGGGACATAGCTGATGTTATAGTTTTTGATGCTATCAGGAAAGAAACAAAAACCATGCACGCCACTGAGGAAGAGGCTCAAAAAGTATTTAAAGGAGTTAAGTTTAGTGAAGATCATGTTGCATTGGTAATGTGGTCACTGAAAATAAAGGAGAACAAGAAAAATAATGAAGACACTCAAGCTGAGCATTCATGCAATGTGCTAGTAAGAAGAGTTGTAGATACCATAGGGGTGGAATAATGAAGAATAACACTAGAATCTACAAAGTTCAACATGAAGGTAGTAGAGAAACAGGAAGAGGTAAATAAAAGTATGTGGATTAAGATAGAAACAGTCCTCAAAGCCTACAATGATGTAAAAATGGAATCCTTGGAGAAGGATAGAATAATTTCTAAATTAAGAGGACAACAATCAATCCAAACATCTCCTCAAAGGATGATCACTCAAGAACCAAATCAACCATCTTCTTCCAATCCAATCATTGAATTTCCTCCTTCCCAGATGTCATCTAGCTCTATTTTTTAGGCAGAATTGATTTATGAAAAGGACAATTTGATAGTGGAGAGGACAAGATTGGAAGGAGTAAGGAAAAGTTGGGAAGAAGAAAGCCCAAAGTTTCATAATGCCCAATCATTGGTGCAACAGAGGTATGAAGATAAAATAATAAGTACACTTATGCATTTTCTAATAGTCTAGATCCTACTTCTATTTACCTACATGGGAAGAATATTATGATCATAATAACTTCTTTTGAAGAAGATAGAGATAAATTGGAACAGATCATGCAAGTTTGGAAAGGAAGAAAGGTTGAATTAAAGGCATTTTATTATTTATCAAAAAAGGAAGACAATGTTGATATTGTACTTAAAGCCACTCACAAATGTCTCAAAGATCTAATAGATTTGGACATAAGAAGAAGTATCATTCAGAATAAGGCCAGAACATTAAGAAAAGAATATTCAAAGGCCTGTTTTGAGATATTCCCTAGCCTATTTAGAAAAGGTGGTAAACTAAAAAGGGAATATAGATGGAATAGGGAGATGGGTGAAGAGCTGTCAATAAGTACCAACAACATTATCAACCTAGAAAGAACCATCTTGTTTGTTCAAACTGTAGAAACAATCTAGGAGGCCAGATCATTCTTTGGGTTCTTGAAAAAGGAAATTGAACAAGTAAAGACAAAGTGGGATGAGTTGAGTAACAAGAAGGATGAAGTCATCAACTTCTCTTGGCAAAATGATGAGGTGTTCACATCCTGGAAGCATAGATATAATGTAGGTAACCAAGAAGGAAAAAATATTGTGTCATTTTCAACAGATGGCAGTTTTCCCAGCATTTTGAAATGGACAAGCGAATACAAAAGATATTTGCATCAGGAGACCAAAGAAACAAATTCCACATGGTGAGCTCCAAACAAGTTTGAATCAAGTGCAAGGACCATGCGGTCAGAAGACAAAATACTTGAAAAAAATCTTGTAACAAAGTGGTTTTTACCTCACTTGTGTATTTTTCTTTTATATGAGTCATACATTTGGTCCTTTATCCAATTGATCTATGGCTTGTTGCAATCCTCCTCTATAAAATGATTCCCAAGATCATTGGAAAAGGGTAGGAAATTTGAGTTTTGTAAGCATATGAAAAGTTTTTAGTTATGGGATATAGCAAAATTGTACAAGATAGGTTTCAACATTAGAAATAAAGTTGAAGGTCTATAGGATATTATTGAAGTGGTTATCTCTTATTACATCTTGTATACAGAAGTACGATTCTTTACACTTAATACAAAGATTCAAATTTCAATCTCCCCTATGGTGTTTATCTTTATGAGTTATAAATTTTCCAATTCATTAGCATAGAGCTTATTTGTGTTTATGTAGTTTTTTTAGAGTTTTGATCAAGGATCAAATTAAATGATGCTCTAATTAATACATAGATTCAGCTTGGTATACACTAGGATTTTATAAGTAGTATGGGTTTGGGATTGTTGTGTTTATGGCCTAGAATCTCTGATAATAATTGACTTCTGCATATTGTATTTGTTTTAGAGTATTTCCCAATGGATAAGGCACTGATCATAGACTAATAGTTTCCATATTGATGCATGTCTAGTTATATCTTGTCTATATTTCTGCAAACACAAACATAAAATCCAATATGTCTTATGTTTCTATGTTTTTTTTTGTTCCATTTATCTCATGCTCCATTTCATGGTTGATGTTCAATGGGTAATTAGCCAGTTATCTAGTATCTCCCAGTTTTGTTGAGCTATTGTGAGATTTCTGCTTGTTTGATACCATATAGAATATTTGAAGGTATTATAGGGTGTCGCCCCCTTGGTTTTTTAGGAACCTAAAGTTTAGGAGCATGGTTATGCATACTTTTTACTTGGTCCTTCTCATTCTATTGAATATTAATTGGAGTTGGCTTCTCTTTACAAATATATCAGAAAGTGAAAAGGTTGTTATTCAGTCATTTTAGCATAAAAACCCACCAACACATGTATTCTATGCTTAGGGCACAAAATTCTCGTACACGGTCATGTGGATCTATTTCTCCCATGTATTTTTCATATTTGGGTCATGCCATGTTAGGTGGGAATGGAACCATGTTTATGCTCTTGTCAAAAGGAAATGGACATGTGTGCTCCAAGGAGTATTTCTTCATTGGTTTGGACTTCTCTTGCTTGAGTATTGCAAGTTCTGTTTGCATATGATATAGTCTCTTTGAGAGTATGGAAATAGGTGTTTGTACTTCTTCTTCTTTCAACCTCTCAACATTATAGTCTTTAGGAAGTTTAACTACAAGAGAAGCTAAGTGAAGGAAGTATTTTTCTTTGTCTTCTCCAATGATTTTTTCCAAAGTCCTTTAAAATTTCCTGCTTTGTTTGAGTTTTTTATATTCTTCTTCTGATATGTCTTCATCACTTTCTTAATAAAAAAAAGGACGGTCACAATTTCTTTCTTCACAACTTTCCCTTTCGTCATGGTCTTGGCTATGTTCTTCAAAGGAAGCACTTCATTCATGATTAGGTGCATCTATTTCAGCTGAATCTTGATCAAAGAGGGGGTTCTGAGATGTCTCTCCTTGTTGAAATTTAAGTAATCTTGGAGGTCTCTCTGAATTGTCAAAAAGGTATTGTTTACTTCTTGTGTTAAACATGAAAGCAATGTCTCAAATTTGTCAAAATATTTCTAATTGTGTCAAAGGGAATCCCAAATTGTCTAAATATGTGTGTCTAAGTTGTGGAGAGTAAATGTGATTTTTTGAAGTGATTGATTCCATCGTCAGAGGGTTAGAATGCCTTGATAGTGATTTGGGAACAAAGAAGATCTGTTGAGTGAAGTGACAACACAATTTAGGACCAATTGCAATAATCCTAAATGACATGCAAGGTAGACTTCCAATTAAACTAAGAAACAACGACATGCAGACCATCAATAACAAAAGGACTAGACTGAAGAGAAAAAAAGGTATCCAAAATCACAATTTTTCTGAGTGTGAGACGTGTGCAAGTGCCCTCTGTCCAAGATGAAACTAACCAAATGTGAGCCTAGATTTTCAGGATACAACCTTGTTCTTCCTAAATGCGAGCTTGTTTTCCAAATGTGAGCCAGGATTAACCAAAAATGAGCTTGTTTCCCACATGCGAGCCTGTTTACTAAATGTGAGCTAGGACTGACCAAATGCAAGCTTTTGATGGGTTTTTCTAATTTTTTCCACTTTGTCTTAGAAAATGTGAAATTTTTTCTAACTCTAGGGTTTGTCTGATGATTTCCAGAGTGTTTTTGAACAACATAGATGTCTGTGGTTGTCAAAATGTTGTTTTTTGGGGGTATTTATCTTGTTATTCAATTTCAACATATTAAGAAAGTTGTTAAGTGACCAAAAACACACCTATTCCCTAAATTCTAGGCATAGAATAAAAATCTTTTCTTGTAGACTCAGGTACACGCTCAAATTCTAATCAGAATACGGCCATCACCAAGCACACAATGGCTCCAGTCATGATGTCATATTATCAAACTCCAAACGCAAGTGAGGGCAAAAAATGATGAGTATCTTGGGGAAATTACTATTTGCCTTGCACAAAGATTATCACCTTTCAGAGATGAATCAGATTTCTTTTACTAGAAAAATGTTTTATTTTTATTTTTTGGCATCCGTTCCCAACCGTCCCCCATAGAATTGCACAAGGAAAAATTAATGTGTATATCCCTATGAGTACTTAAATGTGTGTAGTATCGAAAGCAAGATTCAAGCGGCTTCGCTCCACACACATCTAAGCATGTCCAAGGAATGATAGTCAAAATTCTAAGGACAAAACTGATTATGTCTTTCAAGACTTTGGCCTCAAGGAATAATTTTTATTATAGTGATATGGAAGGGCTAGCATTCACCTATCCTCACTTAAGTCATTCTCAAGAGTTTTTTTCCTCAACTTGTAGGCCTTGTAAGTTTAAAAAACAATAAAGAGGATTGGCAACTTAGGAGTCTAGATTTGTGATTCTTCATGAAGAAGAAGAGAATACTCTCTTATCCAATCCATTTTCTCATATCAAGCACATCATGCAAGTTCTTTCCCTCGAATTATCAAACTCAAAACCTAGTCCCCCATATCGAGTTTCTGATTTTCCAACTTAGGAAAAGAGCATAATCCTCTAATTGGATTAAGAATCCAATTCAAATATGACAATTAGGTTCCTATTTAAAGAATTTAACCAAGAGAAATTTTGAGCAATTTAAAGTTCATTCCTCCAAATTCTATTCAAATCCTAACTTGATGTTTGAGGTTCTGATTTTCTATAAAGGAAAAGAGAATACTTCTCTAATCAAGTTATGAAGTGGATAGAAAGTGTGTTAAGTTTCTAAAATTGCAAGAAAGTTTGATTGAAATATGCAAGGCAACCTACAAAACCACTTGTTAGTAGTTTCACTCCATCTTCTTGGCTAAATAAGTCTTTAACAATGTCCTGCAATAACTCATTAGGCTTCTCAAATGATCAAATTCATCCAAAAACATGCAAGGTTAGTTGATTAGTAATCAAATTTTCAAAACATGCCAAAAGACTAACCAAATGTGATTCTGAACTTCCTGAATGCGATGATATTTCCCAAAAATGATGCAAGAATTACCAAATGTGATCAATGATCCTAAAGGTGAGCTTTGTCACTAAATGAGATTTGGAATTAATAGGATGTGATCCTTTACCAAAAAATATCCAAGATCAGTAGGATGCAATGCACGATATATGGGTAAAAGCACAATAATCTACCACCTTTTAAGCTAACTTGATTGACTCAGCCAAGTTAGACTCAGCCCAGTCAGACTCGACCTAGTCTAACTTGGCCAAGTCAATGTAGCACTGAATGGTGCCTACGTGGCCAAGTTGGCTCATGTGCGATCCAATGGGAGGGCCAGTAGGACTCGTCTGAGTCTGACTAGGCCGATTCTACCTAGGTGGCAAGCCATGTGGTAGCCAAACCTCCAAAAACATAAAAAAATCTAGAAGTTTGCACTTCTACTATTTTTTTCTATGCTCAAACTAGACAATGTCAAAAAACTAAAAGTACCCTTTTCTAGATCTCGGAACTATGATTCTTGACATATAAATTTATATTGTTTCGACT
This sequence comes from Thuja plicata, assembly GCA_018584345.1. Classification (NCBI taxonomy): domain Eukaryota; kingdom Viridiplantae; phylum Streptophyta; class Pinopsida; order Cupressales; family Cupressaceae; genus Thuja; species Thuja plicata. Next base: position 933,881 of record MU227142.1, on the reverse strand, counting down.
ACAAAACATTGAGCAAATTTGTTAAAAACTACATGTAGGTTATTAAAGATTTCAAAATTCATTGATTTGGATAATATAAAAAAATCTAAATCAACTCACAAAATTTTTAAAATCGTAGATAACACTAGAGAAGAGAGTCATCTTCAATAATATGTAATTTATTTGGTTTTTGGTACAGTTTTGATAGGGGAAAAATGATGGGAGACAAAAACTGTTGATTTCAAGTAAGTTCAACTTTGAATACATAATGGGAAAAATATACATCGAAAACACTTCTTTCTTTTTTTTTGCACTACCTATACATGTCATCTAAAACATATTCTGAAATTGGAGGAAAAAACAATGTTTTACTTATAATAATTTGAAGGGAAGTAAACTCCCTGACTTACAGTATTTTTCAAAAAATGAAAAATAGACCTAAAACTTTTTAAAAATATATTAATTTTGGTTCAATTTTTTTAAAAAATATTATAGGCATATAATTCATCCTATTTGACACATTTCATCAGTTTACATCATCTTTAAATTCTCAATAGAAATGTGACTTTTATGCCCTTGAAGTTTTATAGCTTTGGTGATGTTAACCTTTTCCTTTGTAAAAGGGTGACATATTATTGTGCTTTTACCCATACAGGATGTGAGTTTATTTCATGTATGCGATCCTTTTCTACTAAATGTGATCCTTTTCTCCTAAATGTGATTCTGCACCCAAAAATAGAGAACAAAATATGGTTAATTTAGCTCAAAATAGTGAGAAATATAGGGCTTGGCCCCACGATGGGTGCTATAAATGTGTGTGTGAATATTGTACGTACAAGCTGCAACACAACACTTCAATATGTCATTACATCAATGGTTAGAATCATCAAAGTCAATTGAAAAACATAGAAAACCAAAGAAAACTAACATATTTCTTCCTATCTAAGAAGAGTATGATTTAAGCTATAATTGCCCTCGGATTATGCATAAACCAGTGACACATTCAATCTTAGAATGGAATATTCATCAAGAAATGAAGCTAATTAACATATAATTCATTCTTAATATGATGTAAATGTTCAATTTGAAGCACAAATTAAAATTATAGAATTAGCTATGTGAGATTATGAAACAAAAATGACAACATAAGAGTGCATTAAGAATTCTAAAATTATGGGCATCATAAGAGTGCATTGAAATTTCTATAAATTAGGGCCAATTGAGCTCAAAATTCAAACCTTTTATGGAATAATTTGAGGAATGAGTGGTTGAGATTGATTTTTGAGGAGAGGTGAGGATTGAATCTTTGGTGATCCATGTGAGTGATCCAAGTGAGTGAACTCTCATTGGTTCATGGATTGACTTTCCATGTGCAAGTGATGAGTTGTAATTAGATACTTTATTTAATTCCTTTTAATTAATTACTTTAGCCATGGATATAATTGGGTTGATTTGATTTAAATAGGCCAATGTAATTCATGTGAGCTAGTGATGAAATCACTTTGATTTTAGGATACTAAATTGATTTTGATGAATTATGTCAATAATCAAATAGTTGAATTGACATAATTAGGGGTATGATCACATTTAGGGAAAATAGGTTCTCTAGTTAGAGTATACCAAATTAGGGTGGTTACACACCCTTCCTAGACTATCACTAACACACCAAGCCTGAGATAACTCAAGTATAGAACCAAGATTTTTCTAGAGTCTTATTTATATAGCGGCCCGAGGGAGTTACTTCTTTGAGGTCATTCCTTGAGGTGATGAAATCCCTAAGTAGGCCTCTCTAAAGAAAACTAAAATGAGATTCTAACATAGATTGTGCAAGAACACCAAACACACCAGACATATTGGTCAATTTTGAACCCAAATCAAAGTATGATATAATCTATTTGTAGGCAAAAAAGAGGGTTTAATTTTAAACACCGATCTGAATATGATTTAACCTACTACAAACAAAAAGAGAGATAAGAGACATACTTGATAGCTATTTCTTTTTTTCTTTTCAATTTCTCCATGCTACATGCTAAAAATTTGTAACCAAACAAAAAACCCAATCTAGAAAACCGGTGAATAAAAGTTAAAAAAATTCATATCCAAATTATATTTTGTGTGATAACAAATGATACTACAATTAATCAAAGGGGGTGTGATCCAACCTTTTAGCACTAACTTCCTCAACTTTTAATATGCACTAGAAATCTCTATTGATTTTCCTTTATTCTTTCCTTTGCTTGTATTTGGGCACATGCTTTGTGATAACTCTTTTTTCTTTCACTACTTTAGTCATTGATCAGGGAGATGCATTATTTAATCAATGATTGCATCATAGAAAAGTGGTTGTCTTTCTAACTATCAATTGTCTCAATTCCCTATCGATTGCCTCAAATTATCTATCACATAGAAAATAAAAACCCACAAAAAAGAATACAGTCCAATATCAGAGCAATTGCATATTATAAATGGTATCAATGCTTTGCACAATTAGACGATTATGTTGAATGAATCTAGAAGTGCACAAAAATAAAATACACCAAAAATAAAAATAAATAGAAGTTTGTTCATGTCGGGTTCACCATTTTTAATGAGGGAAAATCAAATATAATTAATTTGATAATACCTACAAAAGAGATTAAAGGATCTAACCACAAAAGATCCTACTCTATGCATAAAATTTATATCTTATTCATTCAAGAAAGACAAAACATGATATAAGTATCATAAAATACTCAAATAAAGAGATACAAAATATCACCAATATTCCTTCCTTGATTTCTCTCTTTTTTACAATATGGGCTCTCATATTCTCATCCTCGAGTTTTGATAATGCAATGATTCGATAATTGTGGTTATTAAATTATGAGGAATCACCCTCCTTTTAAAGATTTCTGGACTTCAATGGACAATTGTAATTGAGAGGTTTTTTTTATAATGAATGGTTAAGACCAATTTAGATAGACATTGATTGATGAGATAACTCAAACACAATGACAAGATAACTAACTGCATGACAAGAAATTAAATATGCAAATTGATTGCTTTATTGATAATTGATTGAATAACTAGAGACTAAAAATGAAGCTGATTGCATTTACATGAGACTAGACAAATAAGTAATTGCTTAAATTAGTAGACTGACTTGATGGAAGAGATGAACTATTAGTCAACAAGAGTTAAAAAGGTGAGATTGAAGAATATAATTAACATTAAATAATTAAACAATTAAAACAATCATTTAAATATGGTGACAAGAACAAGAATAAATTTAGTTTACCTAAATAATTAAAAATTATTTAATTAAAGTTGAAGATAAGGAATTAATTAAATAATAAAAAATATTTAATTGATAATTAGAGAAATATTAGATAATTAAATAATTAAAATAATTATTTAGTAATTAAGACCCATCAATGGGTGTGTGAAGGTTGATCTTTCAAAGCAGGCAAGGGAAGAGGTGAAGTGGGAGGGACCAAAAGAGGGATGGATCCAAGTAAACTTTGATGGAGTAGCGAGAGGAAACCTAGGGCCTTCTGGGGATGGGTGTGTGGCCAGGGATTCCAATGGCCACATTATTTCCATAGAACATAAGAGGCTGGAAGTGGGGACCAATAATCAAGTTAAGGTTCAGATAGCTTTTCTAGGGATTAAAATGACACAGAGGTTATAGGTGAACACACTGCATTTGGAAGGAAACTCTCAAATTATAGTGAATGTCATAGCAATAGGAAAATTATATGCATGGAGTTTGCAAAACATAGTTGAAATAATCAATAAAAAACTATTATTTTTTAAAATTTTCAAAATCTCGCATGTATATTGGGAAGGAAATATTATGGCAGACTCCCTTTCCAAGCTGACACTTGATGTGGATACAACATAGCCAATGAAGGTAGGTGGAATCATAGAAACCAAGCGGATGGGTACTATGTGATGTTTGTGAGTTGGTAGATTTCTTGGAGGAAGACAAAGGATAAAATTTGTATTCAATGAGGAGAAAGATGGCACAATTTGGCTTCACAAATAGAGCCTTCACACATTTCTTTGTGTGAGCATTCAATGTGAAGGTCGAATGAATTTCTATGCATTCCCTTCCTTTCTTGTTTAAAGGTACATTCAACTATGGGTTTGAAATGGAAAGCATTGTGTAGTGTGGAGAGTGGAGAGGTGAAATGGAATCCAATTTCTCCTTTGATGTCATGAAACAATAAATAACATTCAAGGGGTCATTGATAGAGGAGCGGTAAAAGAATGTTTTTTCTTCGGCCCATGCTTTTTTCCTCAACATCATTTGGGCATTGTTGGGGGTTGAGTATGTGGTCTCAAGGTTTGTTTAGCGAACCAATACCAACATTACAGTCACCTTCTATGCTTGGGGCTTTCACTTTGTAATGAGGGATAAAGTGAGGCAAATTATGAGCACTATGGCTTCTATTCTTGGGGCTTTCACTTTGTAATGAGGGATAAAGTGAGGCAAATTATGAGCACTATGGCTTCTATGCTTGGTGCTTTCACTTTGTAATGAGGGATAAAGTGAGGAAAATTATGAGCACTATGGGTGTCTAGAGTGGCAGGTGGGATTGGAGGATATTTTACAATATGTGGTTCTTGAATGAGGGTTTGTGATTGTGCATGGTGATTGGGTTGGCATACCTAGGGTACCTCTGATGGTGCACACTTTTGTTTGGAAAATAGGTTTGGGGAATATTCTATAAAGGAAGTAGGAGGTTAGGAAGGTATGGGCCTTATTGGTGGATTTCCTTCATGTTTGGTAGATTGTACTAGTGGCACGGATACCCATATACCAAATGAATCTATAATTTCTCTTACTGAAGCTAACAGGGGCATGGGAGGACATGGACCAACAAAGGAGGTAAATAAGGAGACATGCAAGGGTTCATGGTCATGGAAGTTCCAATTTGGTTCATGGTAACAAATGTGGGGGAGGTGGTCATGGAAGAGGCCTTAGGGGTGGTCATCTAACTCATAGGAGTTGTGTTTGAGAGCGTGGTGGGGCTAAGGGAGGCGAAGTTGTTCGATATGAAGCTACCAACGCTAATGTAGATTTCTCTTCTTGTGGAATGTGCTTGGATGGTGAGGTTTTGAGTGGTGGTGGCATTGTTGATAGGGGTGGTTCGTCGCCCCTCCAACTTCCATCACACTCTTTCTCTTGAATTCTTTCAAGGTTTTGATTCATTTTTTGTTAGTATTTTTGTAAAAATAACAATGTATATGGTTCTGTAATACCGATTCAAGGGTTGTAGCCTTTTCTTGTGAACAATTATAATTTGGGTAGGGGTGGTTTTTTTACTGGTGTATACACCCATTCATCTAGTATGGTTGTCTGATATCAGGTAATGGTTTTTGGTGCTATCGGTAGCAATGTCAAATTTTGGGGTGATGTTCACAATGAAATCCAAACTATGATGTTTATCTCATTTTACATATATTAATAAAATAATCTTTTACTTACCAAAAAATTTATTTAATAATTAAATCAAATATTTAAAATAAAAACAATTATTTAATTATATAAGACTTAATTAATAAAATAATTATTTAATTATGGGTGACAAGAATCAAGAAGATTATTTTAATTAAATAATAAAGATTATTTAACTAAAGTGGGAGAAATTGATTAATTAAATGAAAAAATTATTTAATTAACATTAGAAGAAACCCCTCTACATGTTTTAATTAAATAGAAAAATTATTTAATTAACCCCTCTACAGGTTTTGACCTCTATCTCAATTATTAGTTCTAAAATAGTTTTCCTTTCTCCAGACAAAGACAATATCTTGTGGTGCCCTACTAAATCAGGTAAATATTCAGTTAAAGAGGGTTATAAGGTGATTCAATGTTGCAATCATCAGGATTTGAACCAGAGAGATTTTCTCTTTTGCTGGAATAGCTCAGTCCTCCCCAAGGATGGTGTCTTCTCTTGGCTTTCTCTCCAACATAGGATTCTTACTAGTGATAGCTTGTCTTGGTTGCAGATTGCCCATCCTTTCTCTTTTGTCTTATGTGGTAAGTCTGATGAAGATGTGGATCATCTTTTCATTCAGTGTGAATTTACATCCCAGTGTTGGTCCTTTGTGTTGAGTAAGATGTCTCTTTCTTTTCCTTTACCTTCCTCATTATGGGATTTGTTCTAGTCTTGGCAACCTTTGTATTCTACATCTTGGTTTTCATGTCTTTGGACCATTATCCCATTTGCCGTAATATGGGCAATTCGGTGGGAACGTAACAAACGTATTTTCAGAAAAAATAATTTAGATATTATTTATGCCTACTCTTTAATTGAGAAACATATTTTGGAGCAAGTTAATTCTCATGTTCATTCCCACTTCAATCCGAATTCAGTATTTACTTTTTGGGATTATTTTGTAACTTTTAGCTAGAAATTGATTTTATTTCCTTCTTCTCTTGTCTTCCCTAGAATAAGAAAACCTTCTATTTATAGGACTAGTATCAAATGGATTCCTTCAGATTTGGAGTTTTGTAATTTAAACTTTGATGGTTCTTCTAGAGGAATCTAGGTGAATCAGGGATAGGGGTCTGCTTGCGTAATCACAAAGGCCAAGCTCTTGCTCTTAAAGCTTTGTCCATCTCTCTAGGCACAAATAATATGAATGAGGCTCAAGCATTGTTGGAAGGTTTGGTCATGGAAAAGAAATTACTAATTTCTAATATTCATGTTGAAGGTGACACTACTCTAATCATTAATGCTTGTAAATGTCGGTCGATTGTGTGTTGGAGTATTAACATTATTTTGGAGAAAATTTGGTCCCTATTGGATTCCTTTAAAAATTTACCATCTCGCATGTGTACAAAGAAGGTAATGCCTTGCAGAATTTTTGGCTAATATGGGCTCTTCAAAATAAGAAGTTGATTCTTTGGTGCTTGGATGTTCATTAGATACTTATCCATTGCTTTTGAATATTGTACAAAAAGAGAGTGGTACTTAATTTTCTTCTCCTCTTTATCATAAATCTATATACATTTACCTAAATGATTGAGTTAATACATAGTTTGAATTGTATTTGATACTTTCGGTGTAATTGGTGATGTAGTCTTTGTAAGGAAACTCAGGTGCGGAAACAACTTCCTACACTAATCTCTAAAGGAAAGTATTGTGCAAATTCTTTTAAATCCTTACAATTTCAGATTCATTAACTAATTTAACAATGATGTTGCAGCCATATACCATGCATATAGAAAAAATAGAGAATGACACAATGATTTACCCTGGGGAAAACCTTTCGGTAAAAAACCCCAGCACTCCAAAACCTGCACAATGTATTATCTTCAACACAATGGTTACAACACACTTGCAATGCAAGTTCTTTCAGGAGACAATCGACACAAAAAAACTAATCCAGTGGCACCCGATCATACCAACAATACACTCTTTTTCTATATCTGTCTGTAACCCTAAAAAATGCTTATATCATGTGCTTTCCTTTTTAGGGCAACTTCCAAAGATAGTCGTATTAGGGTTTTACATTCTCTGAGAAAATAGGAACCCTAAAAAAAATTTATGATTATGGAAGAGTGTACAGTACTCAACTTTATCAGTTGCCACATGTCATTGCATGTCTTCACCCATCATTGAATCTTCTAGAAATAGCTCTTACGTGTCGTAGGAATCTGTCATAACCGTTTTAGCCATGATCTCCTTACACACAATTCAAGATGTTGACACATCAAGTGGAGTGACACATCAACATGCCAACTAGACATGTACACTCACACTTAATTACATTATTT